>JABCIY010000258.1:0-360113 GCA_014298035.1 Pseudocercospora fuligena | reverse complement strand
AATATAACTTTAAATGTTCCTAGACTTAACTAGCTAAGCTATACTCTAGCTAGAAACCTAGTTAGTAGACTAGTAAGAAAAGGAGAAACTAGATCTAAAACTACTATAAGTTTAGCTACCTTCTACTACTAAAGAGATAAGGACTAATATTAGGTAAATAAGATAATCTAGAAGAAGAAAAAGAAAAATATAAATAGTAGGCTCTAAATTAGAGCTAAGAGGAACCTTAGTAAGACAACTAGAAGTCTATACTTAGGAGGGGAATTAAAGAGAAGAAGATTAATCTCTAATAAAGGGTTAAGAGAAGAAAGAGTTTATAGTATAATTATAAGATTAACTATATAGAAGAGACTAAGAGAATTAGAGGATAATAATTTTCCTAAGGCAAATATTATAGAGCCTTTTATCTATCTAATAAAAGATCTAGATCTAAGTATAGATTAGGTAGATAAACTTCTAGAGTATATTTATAAGGTTATTCCCTACTTTATCTAGGGATTATATAAAGATAGGAGGTTCTAATTCTAAGAACCTACTAAGAGGCAATATAAGATCTAAATAGGGTTATATATAGGAAGAGCAATCTAGAAAGAACTAATTATACTTAGAAGTAACTATACCTAGGATTAGGTAGTTCTACTAAAGGAGTAAACCTAGTTATCTTAAAATAGGTATTTAATATAAAGAGACTAATTAGTAGAGTAATTAATAAGTTTAAAGTAAGACTAGTTATAAGAGGATTTTCTTAGAAGTTTAGGGTAGATTTCTAAGATATTTATACTAATAGTTAGATAAATATACTTAGGATGTTTATAGCTACTATATATAAAAAAGATCTAGAACTATACTAAGTAGATATAAACAATATATTTACTAAGAGTACCCTATAAAAAGATATCTTTATAATTCCCCTACTAGGTATAGAAATCCTATAAGATATAGCTCTAAAAAGTCTAAGGAGCTTATATAGCCTAAAATAAGTAGTAAGAGACTAGAACAAGCTATATATCTTAAAGCTAGAGAAAATAGGATTCTACTAGTTAGAGGTAGACCTATATTTACTTATCTATAAAGGAAGGAACCTAATAGTTTTAACTTATATAGATAATATTCCTATTATAGTACTAAAGCTAGAAGATATTCTTTAGTTTAAGAAGGAACTAAGTAAGATATTCAAAATCAAAGATCTAGATAAACTAACTAAAATTCTTAGGATAAAGCTTACTAGAGATAGAAAGAATAGTACTCTAAAGCTAGACTAAGAGTACTATATCTAGGAAAACCTTATAAAGTTTAGAATAACTAAAGAAATAGCTTATCTAACCTTATTACTACTTAATAGCTATAAAAGTCTAAGGAAATCTAACTTAGAGGAAGAAAGGTATAATAAGACTAAGTACTAAAGTTAGAATAGTATATAGATATAGCTAATAACTATAATAAGACCTAATATTGCTTTTACTCTTAGGAGACTTAGATTATATATATTAGATCTATCTAAGAGACATCTAAAAGTACTTAGGAAACTAGCTAGGTACCTAAGATTATTCCTAAGTCTAGGTTTAATATTTAGGAGGGGAGGAGGAAAGCTAATAGGATATTTAGACTCTAATTATATAATAGATAAGGCTAATAGAGTCTCAATCCTTAGAAGTATCTTCTTTCTCTATAGATTACTAGTTTCTTAGATAAGTAAGAAGCAAAAGTTAGTTACTATATTAACTATAGAAGCTAAGTATATAGTAATAAATATATATATAAAGCAATCTTAGTTCCTTATAGTACTCCTAAGGGAGATAGACTATATATAGTTAGTAGGAGAATGTTTATTTTAACTACTAATTAAAGGAAATTCTAATATAGTAAATAAGATTAGACCTATTTAGATTATAGGTAATAACTAGATAGCTTTAACTCTATTAAAAGATGCTTATACCTATAAGAGATTAAAATATATTAATATTAGCTTTAATAAGGTTAGAAATCTTTAGTAGTAAAGAAAGATTATAGTAGAATATACTCTAATAAAAGAGATAGTAGCTAATAGCCTAACTAAGCTAAAGATAGGGCTATAGTTCTAGTAATTTATAAGGCAATTATAACTTATATAAAGGTAATAAAAGTGCCTACTTAAAGGCGATTAACGCCGTTAAGTAAACAAGATACTAGGCCTAGGAATTGAACTTAGTAGATTAGATATACTATACTAATCTAGAAGCTATTATATCTAATTAGCTAACCTAGAATCTTTCCTAAATATAAATATAAGTAGGATATAGTAGTTTTAAAAGGAAAGAAAAAGAATATAATAGAATAGATATTAGGATTTGTTCTAATATTATATTAAGGAAATAAACTTACTAGTTAGATATACTATAACTAACTAGAAGATTATTGCTAATTGAAATTCTAAATTGTATATATTTTATTCGGATTAGACTTAGAGACTAACTATTCTAAGTAGGAGTATTAGAATATATAGTCTAGTTAGTAACTAGTAAGGGATACTAAGGCAGACTAGATTACATAATAATAGTTATATAACTAGTCTAAGCTAATACCTTATAGGTTTAGCTCTAACCTATAGATAATAATAATATACTTACTTTCTACTTAGCCCCTACTATTCCTTATAGCTTCTATTATACTTTATAATCTATTTATACCTATCGGCCCTCCTATATACTCGATAGTCTCGCTATATCTTTCGATAATAAATAAATATATTACTATCTTATAGAGCTCGCTTCCTATTATATATTAAGTCGTCGTACTAGTACTAACTTACTTCTTAGTATAGTAAATAGCGTAACTATATAGTAGACTATATACGATTATACTCTAGCGGATTTCTAGGCTAGATATAGCTATATCTTCCGCCTTTTAAGCTATTAATTCGTATATAGTAGTAGTATATTATCCGGCTCCTTATAGACTTTTCGAATTATAAGTCGTAGTAATAGGCCTCTTCTTAATATATCCGATAGTCTAGCCCTCTACTACCGCTTATTATCGATACGAATCTATCTATATTCGTCGCTTATCTAATATAGAATATCGACTCTAGGAATAAATATATAATCTATCTTTAATATATCTATTAGTTAGTTAAAGTCTATATTATCTACTTCTACTAATAGGTAGCTCTTAATAGCTAGCTAACGATAATCTAGCTTATATAATTAGTAGAGGAGTTTTAATCTCTTACTATACTTCTAGACTATAACTATACTATACTATATACTACTAATATATAATATATTAGAGCTAGTATCTATTCGTTAGTATTTTCTAGTATTTCTATAGAGATCGCTATATTTATATAGTCGCTCGAATCGCTTTCTCTATAAGCCGTTACTTATACTATCTTTCGTTTCGTCTAATAGTAGTAGTTAGAGTATATCTTATATACTAAATATCTAAAAGCCGCCTATCCTTCTACTATTCGTATATACTTTACTATATCTAGAAATTCCTCCTCGTATTTACTATCTACTAATACTATATTCGTATAGCTAGCTCTATATTCTTTAGCGTTCTAGTAGTAATAATAATCGGAATATACTACTAATCTAATCTAAGTCTTATATTAATCGCTTAATACTTATATAAAATTCTAGTATATTATAGGCGATAGTCTAAGACTACGAGAAATCCTCTTAATAGAATATTAATTAGGGATATATATATATACGAGTATATTTAAGAGCGTTCTTAATAATTAATATATTAGTAGTATAGAAATATCTACGGATCTATATTATATATAGAGACTAGAATAGTTATAGCTTTCGTTATATATAAATAGATACTACCTTTATAGCCTATCTAGATTAATAGATTATAGATAGAAGCGTTCGGTTATAAAATCTATAAGTTACGAGCTAGTCTCTATAGTCTATATAAGCGCGTAAGATTACGTTATTAGCCGCTAATCTTAATATTTATAATATTATATTATAATAGAATCTTTTATTCGGCTATATTCGAATTACTATATAATATACTCTACTATTAATTCTACTATCGAGATCTCTCTATTATATCTATATAATATTTATATAATTCGCTATATCTAATAGAACTATATAGTTATATAACCGCGTTACTACCGACTCTAAGAATTATATAAGGATAAGAAGAACTATAATAGTAAACGCTAGCTACTTCTATATTATACTCGGAAGTATAAATTAGATCTATATCCGATTTACTATTCTTCCTAGATACTATTATAGCTATTATTATATAAGAAGAGGTAGTAATCTAAGTAAGAAAGAGTAGGGTTTATAATCTAGTAGTAATATACTAATACTATTAGTATTATATATATTATAGTCGAAGAAGACGGAAGCCGAATTAGTCCGAGTCGCTTTACTATATCTATAAGAAGAATATCGACTTATCGGATAGCTTAGGCTATATTTATCTATCGGCTATACTAGTTATATATATCGGTATATTAAGCTACGCGAATAGCCTACTATAATATATATATAGTATATTTATCTCTTATTAGTAAATATTAATACTTCGACTAGTAGTTATCTATATACTCCGGCTCTAATCTATACTTTTACGGACCGAATATAGTAGTAACTTAAACTAAGGTAGCGAATTAGAACGAAGATCTACCTATAACTATATATTAGAGTATAGGTTCCTCTATTACGATTAAAATAATACTAGTAGGAAGGTACTAGACTTATAAAGCTACTATAGTATTTATTATATCTATTATAGTTAGTTATATATATATAATTTAAGGCTTTCGAGTATACTTCGCTTAGACGTTAATATATCTCTACTTATCTAGATATATTAATACCGGTCGGTTAGTATATATAGTTATAGTATATTTACTATCGAGAAAGATAATATCCCTATACTATTCGTATAAGAACTAGTAGCTAATATCTAGATCTCGTAGCCTCTAGCTACGAGTATAGTATAGATTCTTAAATTACTATTAGCTATAATATCCGGATAGTTAACTACGAGTACTATATTATTTAAGAGAGTAATATCTTATTCTAGTACTATAGTATTAGCTTTCTTAGGAGTAGTACTATCCTTACTATTCTAGACTTACTAGTAGAGACTTTCTACTTCGTCTTTATAACTACTTTCTTACTATACTTCTTAGATATAATCTTTAGTATAGTAGCGCTTCGTTATTACCGACTATATATATCTTATATAAGATAAGCTTATTCTTTATCGTATACTATATACTAGATATAGAGCGAATACTTATATAACTACTAAAAACTATAATATACTAGAGAAGAAGAAAATATTAGTATAGATAAGTATAGATAAGAAGTATAGTAATACTAGAGATATAAAGTATAGTAACGTCGAGTATATTAATATAATTTACTATATCCGACTCGTAGTTCTATTTACTTATAAGTCGCCCTAATTAGAATTCTAAGTTTATACTTCTTATATACTCCGTCGCTCTCTATAGTCTTAATCTCGTAGCTATATTCGCCGACTATATATCGTTTCTTCCTACTCGAAGGACTAGACGAATTACTCGTATTATACTATAGCTCTACGACTTATATTTTCTAAGCCGCTATTCCGGTTAATATTCTCGGTATATATTTATATCTATATCGAGATTATATTACTCGGTAGTAGTTATATATATACTACTTATATACTTTTAGATATAGTAGTATTAAACTTTAGTTTAAAACCCGGTCTCGCTATTAGAATTGCCTATTATATAGGGGGTTTACTTTAGACTAATTACTTATAGGCTTATTACTCGATATACTCTACCTAATATATATATATATCGGTTCGTTACTTATCTATTTTATTAGCGAGTTAGAAGCGATTTAGGGTCTAAGTCGCTCGTAATATATAGATTTAAAGTAAGTATATTCCCCTAATACTTTATCCTTTCTATAATAGTAACTATACCTATATTTATATATATATATTTTCTATCTATATTATTATAGTATATATTAATATTACTATATCGAATATATCTTTCTTACGCCTATATAGGTTATTCGATACTATTCCTATCTCTAGTACTAACTAATATCGGCTTTATATATATAGCGCTCTTATTATACTAGATAACTAAAATAGTTTACTAGTAGGTAGATCCTAGTAGTACTCTACTACTATTCTTACCGCTACTAACCCTTATTTACTATTAAATTCGCTACTTCGAATTAGTCCTTATACTTCTACCGAATAGTATAAGATAGTACTAGTTTACTATCTAGACTAGCTATAGTATAAGTATCGTTTATTACTCTAATATATACTATACTAACTATATTATAGTCGCTATCTAATAAACCTATATCTATACCGCTATTATAATATCTATTCTATAGAAGCTATAAGACTAGATAGCTAATAAGAATATAGCGATTATCGATACTATAAATAATAGCCTATCTCTCTTAGAGTATACGTACCTTAAATTATTTAATATAGATAAGCCTAAATTCGATAGTATCTTATCTAGAATAAGTAAGATCTTCGAGAAGTACCTCTCGAGTAATAAGAATAATAAGGAATAGATATACTAGTCTACTAAGAGCTAGCGCGAAGGTACTAAAGCTCTAGTATACTCTAATACTACTAATCTATTAGATAGAGTCCGCCTATTATTCTAGCCTTACTATAGCTAGTATAGAAAAGATCGTTAGAAATAGCCGGTTTAGTATAAGTAAGATATAATATCCTAGAATAAAATCTAGGAAGGAGAGACTATCGTTAAGCGAGATATAATAAAGTAGTTTTACTATTATATCTAGGATAAATTCTAGAATAGTATAAATAGAGCGAATAATAATATAGATACTCTATCGATAGATAATAGTAATATCGAAACTATCCGATCTAGAATCCTATCCGTTACTATACTAAAACGTAAAGGAAGCCTAAATTCTTAATTAAGCTATATATATAGTAAATAGTAAAACTATCTATTCGGCGAGATACTAGTAGATATTAAGATATAGGACGCTCTAGCGCTACTATCTACTAAGCCCTTAAATATAATATAACTCTATAGTTCGGTATTATTACTTAGAATAAGTATAAGTCTACTAATAGATTTTTAAAGGTAATTAGGCTTACCTAGTTATTACTAGAGACTTCTAATACTAAACTATTATTTAGGTTAGTAGAATTTAGAGCTTACTTCGACGAAGCCTATTAATATTATATAATTTTTAATATAGATAAGAATAGTATAGGTCTAAATAGTCTTCTTAAAGCGAAGATAGATATACTCTTTACTAGTACTACTAATAAGCTCTATAATAATCTAAGACTAGAAATTACTAGCTATATAGATCTAGACTTTATTATAGGTATAACTAAAGCCGATTATAATAAAGTATCTACTAAATATTATCGACTATCTATATTACGGATAGATACTATAATTAAGCTATTATCTTTTAGCCGGTTAATAATCCTACTAAGAATAATAACGCTAAACGACTTAGATATAAATCGTAGAAAAAGGAAGAAGCTAATAGGCGCCGTTATAAGTAAGATCTAGTACTATAGTATAGGGCTAGGAATAGAAACGTTAATAGGAAGAAGAATACTAGCGATAAGCTAATAAGTAAGTAGAACACGAATAAGTTATATATTAAAAAGTAGCCGATCGAGAACGCGAAGAAGAAGAGTAATCTAAGAATAGTCTATCGCCTCTACTACTACTACTACCGCTACTAGCTATATAATAGTCTAGTCTAAAGATACTTTAAGCTCGAGCTATAAAGCGATAATACTAGATCGACTAGCTATCGACTTAGATAATAGTACTTCTAGATCCGAGTAAGTCTAAGAATATTATATAAGTACTATCTTAAACTACCGAGCTTAATATATTACTATCGGTTCTACTAGACGGAGCCTAAATCGAATTCGTTAACTAGATATTCTCTACTACTAGTATTACGCCTAGTTATAATAAGCTAGTAGTAGAAGATCCGAAGGCCGAGCTTAATAAGTATCTTACTAGTAAGAGAATTTAAGTATTTTACCGAAGAAAACTTCCGATTAATATATTAGTTTATACTACTCGACGATCGGTAGACTATACTATAGATATATATTAATTTACTAAACTAGAGCTTAACTATACTATTAAAGTTCTATTAGTATTATCCGCTTATTTAAATATTAAAGATAAGTATTATCGATAGAGACTTTTATATTATTACTAAGGATATTAGAATAGATAAGACCGCCGTTATACTAGTATATATTATTCTAGTATTAGACTAGTAGTTCTTATACTATAGATTATTAACTTTAGATACTCGACTATTCGAAGATCTTCTAGCTTAGACGAATTCTTTTCTCTAAGATAGCGAGTCTTTAGTATTCGATCCGTATATCTTAAATAGAATAAGGCTAGTAATCTAGAAAGGTATATATATAATCTATATACTAAAGTTACTTACTAATAACTAGATATCCGAAATTAAATCCTTTATCTATCTAGATTCGATATTTGTTTATCTACTTAAGTTAAGTAATAAGCTATTAAAGGACGAGAGAAATAGTAAGTCTAGTCTATAAAAGAATAATTAGATTATATATATAACGGATAAAATTAGCCTTACCTATATCGCTACTTTAAGTTATAAAGAACTCGAGATAGTATTCGGTATAGAATAGGCTTATAAGTAGAAGCTAAAGAGAAAGATCTCGGTTAGACGATTACTCGAAGTCGACCGCGATAACCTAGTCGTACGTCTATAGTACTATAAATAGATTATCTTAATAATAAATACTCTAATCTAGAATATCCTCGATTTTAGGATATATAATAGGAAAGAATAGAAGAAAAGGGATAATAACGATAAGTATCTTTCTATCCTTACTATAATAGTTATTAATAATAAATTTTATATATCGGTTAATTCTAGTATAAAGAAATAGGATCCTATCGCCGGTCTTCTAGATTATCCTTTTATTATAGAACTTAGTAGTATCCTATTTATTAAGCTAAAAGAATTAGTAGTAATTATATTAGCTATAGCCGAGAGATATATTATAGTCCGTAATATATAGAGAAACTATATATCTCTAAGATTAAGTATAGATATATTATTCGGTATAAAGTATAAGAAAACGAGACTATATTATCTAATAAGTATATAGACGAGCTAGTAGAGATCTTATAGTATAATAGTAATACCGACCTAATCGCTAAGGCCGCTAATACTATTAGTAGTTAGATCGATAATCTCTATTATAAGAATACTAATAAAGCGGCTAAACCGATAGAGTTAGATTCTATAGAGAACCGAGAGGTACTAGATATATTCGTATATAGTTAAAGCTAGTAATAATATAGCTAAAGAAGATACTAGTTTAGAAGCTAATAAAGGCCGCTTCTACTATTCTAGCCGTTCTCTATCTACTATATTTATACTACGATATTAAGTTATAGTTTATTAAGAAAGATAAGGATATACTAGTAAAGTTCGTTAAAGACTATTAAGATACGAAGACTAAGTAGATAGTTTTCTCTAAGCGAATAATAGTACTTAGTATTTTTCTATCGCTTACTCGTCTTATAGTAGAAAACGAGTAGCTAGTAGAAGACGTCGATAACTTTAGTATTAATAATATTAAGCGGATTAAGATCTATATAAAAAAAGGGCGAGATTACGGAGTCTATTATCTAGTAATTTATACGGATCCTATATAACGAACTAGTAATCGCTTCTATCGAGCGATTATATATAAGAAGCGCTTAAAGTAATACTAGTATAGATATAGTAGTAAGATCGTACTAAGCGCCTATAAGCTATAGAATATCTAGCTTATAGTCTATATAAGTACTAATATCGCTCGAATTATCTATATAATACTAATATATCTATAGTATTTCCGATAGCTATCTAAGTAGAAGGAAGACTATCTATACTATAATAAGATATTCGCTAGTACTAACTTAGACTTTATAATAATATAGGATACCTAGTCGGATACTAAAGCTAACGAGTATATAAAATAATACGATAAATTTATTATTATAAGGAATAAAGTCGAAGACTATAATAACGATAAATAGCTATTAGTAGTATATTCTAGTTAGGTTACTATAGGTATAAATTTACCTTCTATAGATACTATTATTATTATTAATAATAGCTAGTCTTCGTCGAAGAATATCTAACTCGCTAAAGAGTCTCTTATATAGCTAGTATTTAGAGGATACTATTTATAGAGTTATATCGCTTTATCCTCTACTTAGTAGTAGTTTAGTTTATATAGTAGCTCGCCGGTAGATAGAATATAGCTTAGGATATTTAAGTAAAGCTTAGATTTAAAGAAGAGAAGTCTAGTACTAAGAAATAAGATAAATAGAATACTTAATCGAATAGAGTATAGTATTATATTTATAAACGAGATAAGCGATATAGACTCGGTACTATATAGATAGTAGTAATATTAGTATACTAATCGAATAGTTAACTATTAGTATAGGTAAAATAAACACTCTTATAAGAAGCCTTATTAATCTAGTCGTCGTTTATTTTAAGACGAAGCCTTTAATAGTATACTAAAGAGCTTAACGGTAATCGTCTAGTCTTATATATAGCGATATATACGTAACTAGATTAATTAGTATTATATCTATAATAGCGAACTAGCCGTTAAATACTAACTCTATTAAATTACTACTATAGACTACTATATAGAACTATAAGTAGTAGAGCCTACGATTATATAAACTAATCCGTTATACTCGTAATATTCGTAATTATCTACTAGTTATACTACTACGGCTTTATCGATAACTATAGTATAACTACTAGTAGTAGAAGTATAGCTTATAGAATAAGTATAGTAGTTTCGAATTCTACTATAGTTAATATATCCGAGTCGAGCTATATTTATTACTAACTCTCTAGTTATACGCGAATATAGCGGCCTACTCTTATATAGTATAATTCGTTATCTCCTCTATATATCTATAAACTAGTAATCTAGCCTCTCTATAAGATTATCCTTCTATATCCTTAGTCGTTATAATATTTCCTTTATATATTTATATAACTACTCTAATTTATATAATAACCGGTCTACTTCGTTCTATAGCTCTTTATTAGTCTTCTACTATATAAATAGTAGTAGTCTATACTTCTAGATATAGAGCGCCGCTCTACTAGAGATATAAATACTCTCCTTTATACTATACTTTAAACGCTTTATAGTAGGAATACCTATTCTTTTATCGCTATTATTCGGATAAGTAGATATATATTCGTCGGCCGTACTTTATAACTCCTAGCTATCGTTAATCTTATTAATTTTATCGAAGTTCCCTATATTTATAGTACCGGATAAGGCCTATCTATAGACGAACTATATAAATACTAGTATTATATATATATTATATATATCTTATAATCGATAGCTACTCGATTTAATAGGCTAACTATTAATAAAACTATACCGCGACTAGGAGTATTCTTTATAATAGAAGAAATCTATATATTAGAATATATAATATCGAGTATAGTAACTTCTATAACGACTCGAGCTTTAAATATATCCTAAGTCGGGCTAGATTAGTATCTAGCTCGGATAGCCCGTATATCTTTACTATACTATCTAGAGACTATATCCGAGACTCGTATATAATATATAATATAACCGCGATTTTTCCTTTAATAATATCTATAGTAAATAGATACTTATATAGCGTCCGTAACTAGGTATTATAATAAATATCTTCGTATCCGATATATCTAAATAGTAACTACTATACCGCTACTTTAGCGATATCTATATAGAACGATAGAAGGAATATATTAGACCGCCTCTAAATCCGAATCTACCTCCTTTATAATATATAATCGTAATCGCCGCCTATATATACTATAGATACCGACCGGCTTAATACTAATAACTTAAATATACTAATTTATATCTAAGTAAAGATTAGGATACGATATACTAACGTAAAATAGATATAGTAGTCTCGCTATAGATAAGGAGTATTTCCTAGCTAGTTATACTAATCTATATAATTTAGTCTAAAAACAAGTATATAATCCTATTTATATATAATAATATCTAAGCTACCGAATAATATAGAGACCCGAAGTTTAGATATAGACGTCTATATCGCGTAACTCGAAGAGATAGAATATTATAATAGAAAGATCTAGTATTTATAGTATAGTATAGTATATTCGGGCTAGTCTATAGATATACTAATTATTCCTTATACGATTAAATACGATACTTTCGTTATAGAATAGCCGGAGTATATACTATATAGATATCCTATACGCGTTAGCGAGGACTATTTAGAACTCGATTATAATAATTTAGTACTATAGCTCTTAGTAGTATACTCGTTATATTAGCCGTATAAGATATTTTAATAATTAAAGCCTTACTACTACTATTTATAATAGCTATAACGAAGACGTCGCTTAAGATCTTACTAGTATATTATTTAAATCCGGATAGAGCGGCCCTAGTTTACTAAAGTATATAAAACCTAAGAATAGCGCTAATATCGATTTTAATAATATCTTATACTTATCGTTATTATTAAAGTCGATATTAGCGTCCTCCTTAAGTTTTATACTTTTCGGTAGAAATACTAAACTTAATAATACTATCGTCGGGCTATTATATCTAATCTAGTAATACCGATAGAGGTTTTAATAGTAACTAGGCCTTAATAAGTCTATCTATAACGATTATAATAGAGATACTATTTAAGATTACGTTAACGTTATTATTAAGTACGAATAGAATACTATAGACTTTCTTAGATATTTTAAAATAAAGATAGTAATAATTTAGATACTAACGACGATACTAATACTATTAGCTTTAGTAGCGCTAATAATAATTCTAGCTTCTATTTAGTCTATACTAGTCGAGTAAGCCTATTAATACTATTACTATAGTCGACTAGTATATATACTAGTTTATAAATACTAAAGCGACGCGATATCGAAGCGACCTAGATCTTAATAGTATAGGTACTATAAGTCCGGAATAGTAAATCGTAGTAATAGGAATACTATAGTTCTAGATTAAGATAACTCTATAGTAAGTCGAGTATAAATAGATAAGATAATATAAGTTAGGGATAGTAAATTATAATATTAGGAAGGCTACGGCTCTAGATTAGAGCGACTCTATAGTAAGTTAGCTATAACTAGACGAGTTAATATAAGTCGGGAATAGTAAAGTATAATATTAGGAATACTATAATTCTAATCTAAGATAGCGCTATAGTAAGTCGGCTATAGATTAGCGAGATACTATAATTTAGGAAGGATTAATTATAGTATTAGGAAGGCTATAACTATAAGTCGGACGGCGCTATAGTAAGTTAGATATAGATTAGCGAGGTACTATAAGTTAGAAATAGCTATTTTTAGCTATAGGAAGGCTATAATACTAAATAGAAGTAGCGCTATAATAAGTCGAATATAGATTAGTACGCTTATAAGTACTTTATAATTAGTATACTATACTAGAATAGTAATATACGAAGCGTTTACTTCGATCGGATATAATTATATTCTTATTCTAAAAAAGGATAATACTATAGTAATACTATAAGCTAGATTATTATTATAGAATAGTAGTATTATAATTAGTATAAGAAGGTAGATACTCGAAGTACTAGCTATAGATATAATCTATATAGTAGAATAGAATATTATCTATATTAATAATCGTCTTAGCTAGATCTAAATAGCTTAGATCGATACTATTATTCTCGTTATAGTCTCTTTAGTCTCGATTAGGAGCCTTACGAGGTCTCTATAGTCTATATATACTACTATAATAATAGTAACTAGAATATTTACCTTTATTAAGTATAGTTATATCTTTCTTTTTAGGAAAGGTAATATAATACTAATACTATAAAATAAAGTTATTTTACCGACTTTCGTTACTAGATATTTACGATTCGTATAGTAACTAAGGTACTACTTATAATATACTACCGAACAAATCTAGTAGTAGACGAGCTTAGAGAAACTAGAGTCTTATCTATATAATTCGTAATATTAACGATAGTATATATAGAACTAGTTACGAGTAAGCTTTTCGAGGATCTTATTTATAGTTAAGATCTATAGCTTTATAGGCCGACGACTCTCCTTTAACGATAGTTAATAGTTATATATCTATAATAAAATAGTATAAATAGCTATATTTATCTTACCTCGTTCGAATAAATAGATAATAATTACCTTCTACTAAATTAGATATATATCTCGAGCCTAATAGCTACTTCTAAACGATATACTATATAAAAAGAAGTATAATAGACTTAGACTATTATATATAATAGAATAGTAGGGAAAGATAAACTATAGATATATATTAATATTAATTATAGTTATTATATTAAGGCTATTATATTAACGCTATAGAATATATTAATATCTCGCTTAGAGGCCGAGAGGCCTAGATAGTAGCTATAACGTAGAACGCTTTTAAAATATTAGATTATCTAAACTACTACTTTAATATACTTATCTATCGAGCTAAGAAGGGCTAATAGGTATAAATAGATTATAAACTATAATAGAAGCTATAAGGAATAGTAGAGACTAAAGTAGAAATAGTAAGTATATTATTCTTCTATAGATTAGAGCTAAACCTAAAAGATATTAGCTTAGATAAGTTATATAATTATTATTATATAATTTAGCCTACCTTAGTATCTTCTACTAGATTACTAACTAGACTATATATTCTAATACTCCTACTTAGGATAGTTAGTCCTTAAATCTAATTAAAGATATAAGATTAATTAAGAATTTTAACTAGCTAATTAGATATAATAGCTTCTAGGTTAGTATAGTATATCTAACCTACTAGGTTTAATTCCTAGATCTAGTATAGAATATAAAGAAATACTCTTAGAGAATATTCCTTTAGTTCCTTTTATCTTTTATTCTTTAATTACTATATCCCTTTTAATTATTTATCCTAAAGAGATTAAACTAATATAAACTAATAAGAATCTTAGATAGCTAATTAGATATAGTAGTCTCTAGATTAGTATAGTATATCTAATCTACTAAGTTTAATTCTTAAACCTAGTATTAGAGGATATAAAGGAATACTCTATTCTCTATATATTTTCCTTTTACTATATAAGCTATAGTTATCTAATAAATTCCTAGAACTATAGTTCTATCTTTAGCTTAGTTAGGCTATTAGCTACTATCTCTTTTATTAGAGTATATTCTACTATAATTTTCCTTTACTACTAAAGGTTTCTAACCTTATTAAAGCTAATATTAATATATTTTAATCTCTTATAGGTATAAGTATCTTTAACTAAGGTTAAAGCTATCTAATTATCTTCTATAATCTAAATAGGTCTAATTTTATTTACTATATTAGAATTTCCTTTAATTAGTAGCTAAAATAAATATTCTCCTACTAACTAAGTATAGTCTATCTCCCTTAGGAGTATCGCTAGGAACTAAGATTACTTTATATATATATTTATTACTATATACTTAGCTTCTATAGTTAACGTAGTAACTAACTTTTACTTTTTACTTATCTAAGAAACTAGTAACCTATAGAGAAAGAAGATACTTCTAAGGATTAAAACTCTATCGGCTTTATCTATTATATAATTAGAGTCTAAATATCCTATTAGCTTTCCTCCTCCTCTTCTAAATATTAGACCTAGACTTAGGAATAATCTTAGGTATCTAGCTAGTTTCCTAAGTACTTTTAGATATCTCTTAGATAGATCTAATATATATAATCTAAGTCTTCTAAGAGTAAAAGCAATATTAGGTCTTATTATAGTTATTAGCTATATCTAGATACTATTCTAACTTTAGTACTTAGTCTTATTATACCTTTCTTTATCTAAGTTAGATTTTCTTAGACTCTTATAGCTATTAAGTAGTAATAAGGTTAGGTAAGCTATTTCTTTAGTTATTTTAAACTTTATAAGGTTTTCCTAGATATAGTATTCTTAGTCTAGCTTTAGAGTACTATTCTTTCTATCTCTAGTAAGCTTTATTCTAAGAATTTTAGTTGGTTTACCTAGGTCTTTAATTTTAAATACCTTACTTAGTTCCTTCTTAAACTAAAGAATATCTTCTAGCTTTAGTACTATAATAGGAATATTATCTATATAAGTTAGAACTATTAGGTTCCTTCCTTTATAGATAAGTAAATATAGATCTACCTCTAACTAGTAGAATCCTATTTTCTCTAGTTTTAAGATATATAGCTTATTCTAGTCTCTTACTACTTATTTTAGGCTATATAAGCTTCTTAGAATTTTTAGGGCTATATCTTTTAGAATTTCTACTCCTAGTAGGGGAATTATAAAGATATCTTCTTATAAAGTACTCTTAGTAAATATATTATTTATATCTACTTAGTATAGTTCTAGATCTTTCTTATATATAGTAGCTATAAATACCCTAAGTATATTATATCTAACTATTAGTATAAATATCTCCTAGAAATCTATTCTAAACTTCTAAGAGAATCCCTTTATAACTAGTCTTACTTTAAACTTATTAATTACTCTACTAATTAGTCTCTTTATATTAAATATCTATTTTAAGATAACTAGGTTTACTCCCTTTAGTAGAACTATCTAATCCTAGATATAGTTACTTCCGAGTATAATTAGTTCTTTCTAGATTGCCTCTTCTTATATATAACCCTATTTTAGATCTTATATTACCTCTTAGTAGGTTCTTAGAATTAGAACCTCCTATCTTTATATAATCCCTAGTATAAAAGTAGGGAATATAATCTTATAAATATACTCTAGAAGTTTATTTATCTAATCTATACTTAGATCTAGATCTTTTATTAGGTAGATAAAGGCTCTATAATACTTTACTTCTAGGAATTTATTATCCTCTAATTCTCTTAGTCTCTTCTATATAGTTAATCTTATAATTATACTATAAACTCTTTCTTCTCTTAACCCTTTATTAGAGATTAATCTTCTTCTCTTTAAATTCTCTTCCTAAGTATAGATATTCTAGTTATCTTACTAAGGTTCCTCTTAGCTCTAATTTAGAGCCTACTATTTATAATTTTCTTTTTCTTCTTCTAGATTATCTATTATCTAATATTAGTCCTTATCCTTTAGTAGTAGAGATAGCTAAACTTATAGTAGTCTTAGATCTAGTTTCTCCTTTCTTACTAGCCTACTAACTAGGTTTCTAACTAGAGCTTAGCTTAGCTAGTTAAGTCTAGGAATATTTAAAGTTATATCCCCTCCTTTCTTATCCTTAAACTAGATAGTATTATTATAAGCTCTTATAGTCTTTATATTAGGCTCCTAGAATAACTATATTTTAGATATATTAGGTATATAGCTAATAAATATAGTATCTTTCCCTCTATTTATTAGCTTATCTAATCTTATCCTAACTAGCTAAGATTTAGTATCTATATATATAACTACTCTATATCTCTAAACCTTAAAGTATAATATAGAAGATCTCTTTCTAGTAAAAGCTTTATTAGATAAAACTTTAAACCTATTAATATCTAGCCTATTTAGAAGGGTATTTCTTATAATAGTATAGGTATTTAATACTTCTAGCTAGAATTTAACTAGTATATTTAACTCTTTAAGTATTATCTTAATATATTCCTTAGATATCTAGATAGATCTTTCTATAACTCTATTTTAGATTAAGTTATATATCTTAGTTATATAGTAGGAAATTCTAGATTCCTTCTTCTATTACTTAAGTAATATAAGTAATTCTCTTACTCTATTACTTCTTACTACCTAAAGCTAATTCCCTAACTATAATTTAGCCTTTCTTCTCTATTTCTATAGTATATCTACTATATCTTCCTTTAATTTTAATAGGAATACCTACTTCTTTCTTAAGAAGTTATTAATAATCTTAAGCTACTATTTAAAACCTAGCCTTAAGGTAGGTAAAGGTCTATAGATATTAATTAAAATAAAGGAAAGTCTAGCTAGCTTTCTCTCTATTTCCTTTCCTCTATATTTCTTTATTTTAGCTAAAGAATATACTCTATAGGGCTAGTATCTTATAGGGATAGGAATTTTTTCCTTTAGGTTAGTAACTTTATAAAGATCTCTTAGAAGTCCTTCTCTAAAGTATCTAACTCTTCTATACTATAGCTTCTACTAATCCTAATTAGTCTAAGCTATAAAGGTATAGATATTATTATTTATTAAGTTCTAGGAAATATAAAGGTATATAAGTTTATCTAGGTCTTAGCTAATCTTATTAATAAATAGTACTCCTCCTAAAAGCCTTATCTAGATAACTAGCTTTCTATTAGGTAAATAAAGTATAAATTTTAGTAGTTAAATACTAAACTACTTACTAAATTAGTTCTAAGAAATAAGATTAACTCTAAGCCTAGGTATAAAAAGAATATCTTTTAATATAATCTATTTACCCCTCCTTCTATCTATAACTATACTCTTAATATATATAGCTATTAAGTAGCTATCCCTAACCTTAATCTACTTCTTCCTTTTAAGAGATTTTATATCTCTAAAGAGTAATTCTTAGTTAGTTATATAGATAGAGGTATAAGAGTTAAGTAGCTATTTAGATAGCCTATACTTGCCTTTTACCTCTATAGTTAAATAAGCTATCTTATTAATATCTTCTTCCTTAGATAGGAGAGATAATTTAGAGGATACTTCTATATCTTATACTATATAGGCTTTCTTAGAAGATAATTTCCTAGTCTTCTTTTCTAGAGATTATATCTTTAGGTTTAGTTTCTTTACTATTTCTTTAAGTTACTCCTTATTTAGTAAAGATCCCTTCCTAGCTCTAGATAGGGATTATTTCTTTACTATCCTATAGCTTTACTTTAGCTTAATAGCTACTTTTGCCTTATCTAGATTAAGATATTCTCTAATCTAGTATTTTCCTTTATATAGGAAATATAATAAGTCTCTACCTATCTAATTCCTTTTCTTAGTAAATATAGCTATCTTACTATCTTCTTATAGCCTTACTTTATATAATTCTAGGAGTATAAGTACCTAGTTAGATATTATAGATACTTAGACTAGGATAGTATCTTTTATACTTTAGTACTTAGATAGAAGAGTATCTAGGAGGTACTTTATCTTCCTCTCTAGTTCTTTATAATAACTCTCTTTTAGGTTAATCTTAGTAATCCTTCTTCTAAGATTCCTAAGATATATCTAAGCCTTCCTAATTATCTACTTATCTAATATCTTAAAGGTAATATACTCTCTTATAACTACTATAGTATATATAGTATATACCTTATTATATTTAGACTTTATTTTTATCTAAATATCTATAGCCTTCTTATCCTTAAGGATCTTATCTTAATTATCCTTAAAAAGATAGATAAATAGCTTATATCTAGCTATTATATTTACTTTCCTCTACTCTAGGCTATACCTAGAGTATCTAAGATCCTAAAGAGTAGGAATACTCTCTTCTAATATTTATAGTATCTATAAGTTAGAGATAATCTAATATATATCTTTTCCTTTAAGGTTATTCTTCTAGAGACTAAACTATATTCTCTAATTCTCTCTTATTAAGATTAGTATAGCCCTTCTCTTACTAATTCTATCTTCTTAATCTATAATTTCTTTTATAAATTAAACCTAAATAAACTCTAGAAATAAGCTCTTTCTTTAATCTAAAAATAATAGTTTCTAGATAGCTATCTTCCTTAGTTAGTAGATCCCTAGCTCTACTAAGCCTATTAGTTTTAAAGGTTACTAAAAACTTATTATAGATTCCTACTCTATAGGGCTAATAACTTCCTTAAGTCCTTCCTAACTATTATAAT
Organism: Pseudocercospora fuligena; assembly: GCA_014298035.1. Classification (NCBI taxonomy): domain Eukaryota; kingdom Fungi; phylum Ascomycota; class Dothideomycetes; order Mycosphaerellales; family Mycosphaerellaceae; genus Pseudocercospora; species Pseudocercospora fuligena. The sequence goes on along the minus strand of JABCIY010000258.1, from coordinate 340,268 downwards.
CTATAGATTAGGATATTAGTAGTACTAGGTACTAAATCTAAGGCTTATCTAAAGGTACTTAAAACTTAGGCTTATCTATTCCCTTTATACTTTCCGAGTATACCTTACTAGGTTCTTTTATAGCTTATATATATAGGGCTTCTTTATATAATATATATAGGTCTATCTTAAGTCTCTCTTTCCTATTTTATCTCTTCCTTCTAGGACTAGACTTATAGGTTTAGGAGTAATCTATACTACTTTAGTCTTTCTACCTTATAGTTATAAACCCGGGCTTATAATCTATCGAGCTAAGGAGGACTAATAGGTATAAATAGATTATAAACTATAATAGAAGCTATAAGGAATAGTAGGGGCTAAAGTAGGAATAGTAAGTATATTATTATTATTATCTATAGGTTAGAGCTAAACCTAAAAGGTATTAGCTTAGATTAGTTATATAATTATTATTATATAATCTAGCCTACCTTAGTATCTCCTACTAGATAACTAACTAGACTATATATTCTAATATTACTTAAGAAAAGAAAGAATATAAGGTATAGAAGAATAAGGTAACCGAGCTAGAATAAGCTAATACTATAATAGAGATATAGATTACTAAATTATAAGTAGACTTAAACCTAGTATAGTATACTACTACTAACTAAATATCTAGTTAGAAGCGGACTATTAAGCTAATAGATCTTAATAGCTAGTTAGAATAATTACTTAACTAGTATATAGATAATAAGGATAATCCTAAGGATATAGAAGTTATATAATACTATTTAGCTCGATAACTATCGACTACTCGTTTTACTTCTATAACGACTAATATATCTATAAAGACGGATAATAATACTCCTCTATTCTTATAGAAGAGTATATAGCGCTCTATAAGCCGCTATAGAGCTACTCTAGTTTAGCTTAATAACTCTTCTTTAGATAAGGCTATTACTACTAAAAAGGCTAAGAGTAAGAATAAGGATCTAAAGTTACTTCTAGAATTCTCTACTAAGTTCGAGAAGAATAATATACTATTTATAGAGTAGAAGTAGAAGATAACTATATATATAAAGATAGATCGCTATAGTCTAGAAGAGGATAAGATACTAATATATATTAATAATACTATAGCGAATATATACTCCGATCTCTTTCTAATTATTAAAACCTTCTAGACTTAGAAGATAGTACTCGAGTATATAGAAGACTACTAGAGTAATCGATATCTAAAGAAGTAGAAGTAGTAAGAGTTTCGCGATCTATACTAGAGTACTAATAAGACTTTTAACTACTTCTAGCCTAAGTTTATCTATTATAAGCCGTATCTTAAGAAAGAGGATAACGATCTAGTCGACGAGCTCTAGACGAAGTTATCCGATCTATATAAGAAGGCTATCCTCTCTACCGAGTTTACTAAGCTTAGTATAATAAAGGATACCTTCTATACTATTAATAATAATATAGCTAGCGAGAAGTATAATAAATTAATTTAGACTAGTAGTAGAAACGGCGCGACTAGTAGCTATAGTAACTATAACTAAAACTCGAATAATTAGGCTTAAGCTCTAGAATAGAAATAGAATATATCGAAGCCTAAGTTAATTTATATTTATAAGGAGATAAATCGGATTATTAAAGAAGATTATAACTAGCCTATAAATAGATATAACTTCTATAAAGTTACTTAGACGAAGTAGGACTTACTATAGGACTAGTAGATCTACTATACTTATAAGAATAAGGGCTATAAGTATACTACTCGAGAATATCTACTAGATCCTTACTAGAAGTTAGCTCGCTATAATAGGATAGCTATAGTTATAGCTACGAGTATAGAGCTACCTACTAATAACGATATAGAAAAAGCTTAATCTCTAATTATAAGTATAATAACGAGGAGGTAACGGCTCTATCTATTTATATACTAGAATAGGACCTACTAGATAGAATATATACTAGGACTTATTCGCTACTAAAATAGACTATTATAGCTTTAGCGAATATACTAGAAGTTATAGATACTATAGTAATATATATCGATACTATAAATATATCTACTATTAAAGAATATATTATAGTTACTAGAATAATAGATAGCTAGCTAGTCTCTACTTTTATTAATATCGGCTATATCTCTATATTTACGAACTAAGGATTTACGAAGTAGTTTACTATATAAACGAGACTCCTATATATATTAGGAGTTAAGAATTATAAGGAGTATTAAGATAGCTAGATCGAGAAGGTTCTTTATATAGAACTTAATCTTAATAACTATAAGGAATAAATTAACTACTTTATTATAGATATAGACTTATACGACCTTATTCTAGATCTCGATTAGTAGAGATAATATTATCTAGTTATTAATATAACTAGAGATATTATTACCTTATATAATAGTACTTAACTAAAATACTAAGTTAAAAGTAGTTCTCGCTTAGAACCTCCCTAACTAGATAGCTCTACTAATATTAGTATAATAACTATTAGAGAGGCTATATACTTAGACGATAGAGAGGAAAGGTATTTAGTATATAAAATTACTAATAGTATACTTACTACTAGAGGAGGAGACTATTACTATCGCTACTCTCTATATATATATATAATATTATTAGAGGATAAGGAGATTTATTTCTATAGTAAACTATCTATTAATAAAGAGAAAGCTAAAGAGCTACTCTCTTTAGAGTTCGAAGTATACTAGGATATCTTTTAATAGATATATACGAAGAAACTTCTACTATATAGAGAAGATATCGATCTTACTATTAAATTTAAGCCTAATACTAAATTACTAATTAATCGGCTACGACTAATAAACCTAGAAGAAAACGAAGTTATTAAGAAGTATATAGACGATCTCCTTATAAATAGCTAGACTCGATAGTATATTAGCTCTCGAGTAGTCTTACTATACTTAATTATCTATAAACTAGGTAGAGATCTATAGGTTTATATAGACTATTATACTATTAACGAGATTATAGTAAAAAATAGATATCTAATTCCCTAGATATACGAGACGTTAACTAAGCTCTACTATACGAATTAGTTTATAGTACTTAATATTATCGCCGCCTTTAATAGGATCTATATCTATAAGGATAATAAATAGAAGACGGCTTTTAATATATAGTATAGAACTTTCGAGTACCTAGTAGTTCCTTTTAGATTATATAATATACTAGCTATATTCTAAAGCTATATTAATATAGCTCTATACGACTTCCTAGATTAGTTCTATTCTACTTATCTAGATAGTACTATTATATTTATAGAGGGCGAATATAAGTTATATATAGAATATATAAAGGTAGTACTAGAGAAATTTAGGTAGTATAAACTATCTATAGATATTTAGAAGAGTAAGTTCTTTACTAAGGAAATTAAATATCTCGGTATTATTATTACTTTAGATAGTATTAAGATAGATTCTACGAAGGTCGATATAATCCTAGTATAGGAGGTTCTAAAGAATATAAAGGACGTACTTATATTCTTAGAGCTCGCTAATTTCTATTAATAATTTATCGAGTAGTTCTCTATAATTATCCTTCTACTAATTAATCTTATAAAGGATACTAATATTAAGAACTAGTATCTACGACTAGTATAGAATTAGATAGATAAGTATTAATAGATATTTAAAAAGCTAAAGAAGATCTTTATATAAGTACTACTCCTACGATACTATAATCTAGACCGACTATATATCGTATAGATAGATATCTCTAATCGCGTTACTAGTAGAGTATTATCTTAACCTAATAATTAGAGAGTACTATACCTAGTAGCTTTCTACTCTATAAAGATAAATCCTACTAAATATAATTACGAGATCTATAATAAGAAATTAATAGCTATTATTAAGGCCTTCGAGAAATAGCGCCCTAAACTAATAGATATAGTAGACCCTATATAGGTTTACTTAGATTATTAGACTCTAGAGTATTTTATAACTATAAAATAGCTTAATTATAGATAGGCCTAATAGAATAAATTCCTATCCGCTTTCGATTTTAAGATTAACTATCGACTAGATAAGGATAATATAGTTGTAGACGCGCTTATAAGACGGTTATAAGACTAGGACGATATAGTAGTAGATATAGCTAACTACTAGTAGACTATTCTTAAAGATAATAATATTACTAATACGGTTCGCTCGAATCTATAGATCGTAACCTTATAAATTAATAATCTAACTATAGCTACTAATAATTAATATTAACTCGCTTTAGCTATATTAGAAGTAATTAAGATCGAGAACTAGCTATCCTCTAAAGAGCTAATTCGGAAGGCCTATAAATACGACGAGGTTTTATAAATAATCTAGTAAGTACTTATTATAGATATACTATATCTAAAGAAGACTAAACTTAATATACGTATTTTAGTCGTTAACTATAGTACTAACGATAATAGAACTATTAGAGTTAAAGGAAAGATCTATATATCTAATATAGACGGACTATATATAGAAGTAATACGTATATACTATAACGAACCTACTATAGGATATCTAGGCTAGGAATATATATATAAGCTTATTTCTAGAGAGTTCTACTAGTCTAGGATATATAACGACGTATAATAATATATATATACTATAGTTCTAAGCGGATTAAGGTATAGTATAATATATTCTAGAGTAATCTAAGGTAGCTACCGCTTCCTAGTAGGTCGTATTAGGAGATTATAATAGATTATATAGTTAAGCTACCGCCCTTAGTCTCTCGCCTAGATAGAAATATATACTAGTATATACTTACTATTATATACCGACTAATAAAGCGAAAGTACTTCCTACTAGCTAAGAACCTTACTACCGAATATACTACTAATCTATACTACTAGTATATCTAGAAAGACTAAGGATTCTCTAAGGTAATATATTCTAACTATAGGTCGTAATAGATATTAGCGTTCTTTAGATATCTCTAAGTAAATATTAGTACTAAATAACGCGTATCTACTATCTTCTATCTATAGATAGATAGTTAGTCCGAGAATACGAATAAGGAAATAGAGTAGTTACTATAAGTATACGTTAACTATATATAGGATAATTAGGTTAACTAGCTACTAAGCTACGAGTTTACTACTAATAGTATATAGTCTAGTACGATAGGTATCTTATCCTTTTTTATAATACTTAGTTACTATCCGCGTTCCTATACTAAGTCTTCGAAGCTCGATCTATCCTCTAGTCTAACTATAAGTATATAACTTAAAGTTAATAAATTTATAAAGTAGATAGAACTTCTAATATAGTACTATATTACGTAAATATACTATATATAAGCGCGTACTAAGTCTATAGCGTTAGGAAGGTATCTAGTATACGAATATCGAGTTAGTAATAAGATATAGTTAGATATATACGATATTCTAATAAAGCGCTCTAGTAAGAAACTTAACTATAAGTACTACGGCCCTTTTAAAGTTATTCGAGTTATCGTACTAGATATCTATTAGCTTAAGCTATCTCTAACTATATATATTACTAACCGCTTCTATATAAGTAAGCTACGCTCTATAGTCGACGAGCGCCTATTTCTAAACTAGGTTAATACTAAGCTACTACTAGAAGCCGACGAGTTAGGCTAATAGAACTAGGAGGTAGATAAGGTTATTACTAGTCGATAGAAGAATAAGCGCTCTAAGAAGGAAGTAATCTATACTATTAAATAGATTAGTAGTAGAGAGTATACTAATAATAAGTATAAGCTAGACTTAAAGGATACTACTAAATATACTATTATAGACTAGTATTATAATAACCCTTATATAGATAGTTCTCTAAAGGAATAGAGTATCCTAGAAGATTAGATATCGAATAAGCCTATCGAATATATACCTATACTAATACGTCTTATACGATCCTAGTTAGTAGTATAGAATATTAACTATATAGCTAAAGTATTAAATTATCGCTAGTATAGCCTCTTATTACTATTTAGAAATATATATATAAGGATACTAACTATAAGATCTATATATACTACTCGAGGACTATTAGTATAAGGACCTTACTACTACCGTTATTATTATTAATAATCTCTATTACTATAGTATACTCGATACTTAGTTTAATAATTTATATTAAAGGATTATTATATTATTTATTTTAGCGATTATTATACTAGTACTTATAGGTATAGAGTATATTTAGAGAAAGGAAATAGTATTATAGATAGACTCTAACTTATATATAATTAATATCTAAGGTATTAAGGCTTAGCGTAATACGGCTTCTTAGCTTTAGCTTCGCGTATCTCTCTCTTTACTTCTATATAGACGTACTTAATATAAGAGTTACCTATATACTCGCTATCCCTATATTATTAAGATAGATAGTATAGCTAGTACGAAGCTCTAGATAAGGCTTAAGAATAGGACTTATTCTATAGAAATTAAAGAGAATATCCTTCTATAGGATATTAGCCTTACTATTAGTATAGAGATAGCTATCGTTTTAATATTCTAAAGGACTACTACGATCTAAGATCTTCTAAGTATATATAAAGGAGTTATTTAAAGTACTATACTATACGCTACTACTATCTTAATTAATAAGAGTAAAGCTACTACTAGTACTAGAGCTAGATACTATAATAAAAGGATTAGTAAGGATTAAGCTCTATAATAGTAGTAGCGATAGAGGAGCTTAGTTAGTATTACCGATAGTATTAGAATATATAGTCTAGTTAGTAACCTAGTAAGAGATACTAAGATAGGCTAGATTATATAATTATAATTATATAACTAATCTAAGCTAATACCTTTTAGGTTTAGCCCTAACCTATAGAAAACAATAATATACTTACTATTCCTACTTTAGTCCCTACTATTCCTTATAGCTTCTATTATACTTTATAATCTATTTATACCTATCGGCCCTCCTTAGCTTAATAGATAGTATTTAAAGAACTAGAAGAGTAATATCGAAGTAGAGTAGTATCGAGTAATTAGTCTAATATTAGTTAGTATTAATAAAAAGAAGAAGAAGGTTATTTAAAGAAACGCGTACTTTTAACTATAGTAATCTATACTTACTTTATATATAGATACTTCTAGTATCTTATAGATACCTCGGTAGTATCTTAAAGAGGTAGTAACTAAAGTATATATAATAGAAATAATATAAAAGATTAGTATAATAAATATATCTTTATTAATTATTATCCCTAGTAAAAACTAAGTATACTAGTCTTAACTACTTCTATACTTTAGTATATAAGTACTCTTTATATTATCTAGAGAAACTATAGTATTTAGTTAGTATTAATAATAAAGTTAGTTAGTATAGAAAGTTAGAGATATATATATATATATATCTAATTCTTAGTAATTATAAGAGTAGGTTATAATACGTAGGCTAAACTATTCTAAGTATAAGATACTCGAATCGATAAGGAAGGGAAAGGAGAGAGTACGAAGGAGCTATAAAAGCTAGAATAGCCTAGAGTAGGCTAAGCTAGGCCCTCCCGAGGCTTAGTATAGCTAATATATAGTATACTACGTATAGGGCCTTATAACTATCCTCCTTTTAGGGATCGTTATCCTTAAGATCCTAAGTTTCTATATATCCTTACTTTCTAGGTTTTTTTATATATAATCTAGACTACTATATAGTTTAGTATAGTATAGATTTAAGTACTAATCGCGGAAGTAAGGGATATAATTAGTTCTTCTACTAATCTAAATTCCTTTCTATAATCTTAATAAATAAAGTAAGCTAGAAATACTATTTTTAGTAGTATAGATAGAGATACCTATACTAGCCTATTCTAGACTAGTATATACTAACTTAGTATAGTAAGTCCTCTCTATCGCTATCGTACGCTTCTCTTAGTTAATCTAGATCTATTTTAGCCTATTTCGCGCCGATCTATACTATAGCGGCTAAATAGTATAAGGAATAGGCTAATACCGGCGCCTATAATAGTAATCTATATATTAACTATATCGCTCTAGCTAATATTACTATAGTTAAGTAGCTCTAGGTATAGCTCCGCTCTAAAATATCTTATTTTAGCTTATTCTAATCTATTTAGAACTTCTATAAGATAGCGAATCCCTAGAACGATAAGTATAAGGACGTCGATAGCTCTAGATTCTATATAAAGTACTATACCTACTACCTTTATACTAATAGCGAGTACTACGAGGTAGATATACCTATCTTAGTCTATTTAGGCCTATTCTAATCTATTTTAGTTTCCCGAGTCCTATTAAGGCTATATCGACGCCTTTAATACTACTCGCCGCGCCGCTATCGCCCTAAATACTAATAAAGACGCCCTTAAGGCTATATAAGAGACTACTATAGAGCTCTACGATATAATTAGATAGTATATATACCTAGCTTAGCCTATTCTAGCCTCTACTAATATATTTCTAGCGATAAGCCCTCCTTCGTTAGTAAGGATAGCCTATACTTATATATAGACGCCTCTACGCCCTTTAAGACTAGCCTACTTATAGCTAAGCGTACCCGTAACGACTATAGCTTTAAGGTATATAAGCCTATTTTAGCCTAGTTTAGCCTAACTAACCTTATTATAGTATAAGGTAGACAATAATAAGGAGAGTACTCCCTAGACTCTAGCTAGTTCGAGTAGAAAGAAGTACCTAATATCTACTCCTAGTATAGTAGATAGCGCTATAGATACTACTACCCTCTATAAGATAAGCTTAGTCTACCTTATCCTAGTTTAGCCTATTCTAACCTATTCTAGCGTATTAAGATCCTCGGTACTACCTTCTATACTATTAAAACTACCGTCGTAGCCTAGACTAGGACTACTATCCTTTCTCGCGCCCTCTCTAGTCTATTAGATAATATTATAGTCTCTCCTAATAAGATTAACGCTAAGGAGGACTAGCTTAGTTTATTTATATATTATATAGGCTCTATAGGGATATTCTAGCCTATTTTAGCTCTCTTCTTAGCCTCTTTAGTATAGTATTTAGGAAGATACTCTAGTTAATAGTATATAAATATATCTAATAAGACTTCTAGTCCCTTTTCTAAGTTAAAGGATATCTCTATCTATCTACGTCGGCCTATTTAGGACTATCTTAGCCTATTAACGCTTTCGGCGTCTCTTTATACCTTACCTAATCGATCTTTTATAGACGCGTATTACCGACTTACTAATATCCTTAGTATACTCCTAGGTATCTTCCTTAGAATTATATTTCTATTAAGATATCCTATAAATCTACCTTCTATCTTTATTATAATCCTACCTCTTTATCTTCTTAACTATATAGATATCTAGATTATCTAGAGTAGGCTCTTCTAGGTTATCCTAGGCCTTTACGGCTTTATCTACTTCCTTATATAGCTCGAGTAGTAAGATATAGAATATTAGGTAGATTAATATTATTTTTAGTAGCTCTAGGATATATACTATATCGCTAATAATCTTTAAGATCCGGTATAGGCTAATATACTTATAGTCTAACTTCTTTAAGGCTTTATCGGTAGCTAGGTTTTAGATAGATAGATATACTATATCCTCTACTACGTACTTCTTCGATATATAGTAGTAGTTATAGTACTTCGCTTAGTCTTCCTTAGCTTTTAGTAGCCTCTACTTAAAGGAAAGCTATATTTCGACTACTCGTTTAGCGAGCTACTCTATATCGGCCGAGTTACTACTCTTCTAGGCTATTTTAGGCTATCTCGCGCTTAGTAGATCTCGTATCTAATATATCTAGAATAGAGTAGCCCTAGTAGAGAAGTAACTTAAGTCGTTATATACGAACTCCGCTATACTAAGTAGCTTTATCTAGTTATCCTACTTATAGTAATAGTATACCTATAGGTATTACTCTATTATCTAGTTCTAACGCTCGGTCTAGCCGTTAGTCTAAGGATAGTAGACTATACTAAGGGCTCTACGTATCCTAAGATAGTAGTAAAAGGAGCTCTAGTACTTAGATATTAGAATTAGCCCTCTATTAGAGGTAATTAACTTCGGTATCCTATATAGATATATAACTTCCCTTAGGAACGTATCTACGAGGCCTTTAGCTAAGATATCCTTCCTTATTAGGATATAATAGGCTATCTTAGAGAACCTATCTACTATTATAAGGATTAAGTTATATATCTAGTCTAGATATATACTTAGTAGGAGATCTATAACGAAGTCTAGCGTTAGATCCTTCTAGAGTACCTCTAGTAGAGCTTCTATATAGAGTTTACTATACGGCTTATAGCGTCTAGGCTTCGCTCTACTATAAGCTTTATAGCTCTTAGTATAGTCCTTAATATATCGTCGGATATCTAGCTAGTCGTATACTCTCTATACTAGCTCTATAGTTCTTTTAAACCTAAAGTAGCCTATAAAAGGATTATCGTAGTAGATTCGGAGTATCTTAAGTCTATATAGATCTACTAGTACGTAGATACGCTTATTAAGCTATAGTATACTACTCCTATCCTTCTATCTTATTAGCTAAAGATCTTTCTACTAATCCTCGATCGCTTTATAGATCTATTAGACTATTAGATCTTCCTACTAGGCTATTTAAATTCTCTAGAGGATATTAGTCTTATCTTCTACTTCTATCCGTACTACCGAGACGTACTTAAAGGATCCCTCTAGCTTCGCTACTATCTTTATAACGTTAGTAGTAATACCTCTATCTATTATTAGGCCTCCTAGCCCTAACTAGATCTATAAGGCTTTTAGAACTAGTTTAGAGTCTTCTTAGGCTATCTAGCGGCTAGAATAGTCGACGTCTATATAGTCCGGCCTTCTACTTACTATATCTACTATACTATTAAGCTTATCTAGGGTATACGTAATTATAAAGTTAAATATAGAGAGCTATTCTATCTATCTTACTTAGTACCTTAATAGGGACTTAGTAGTTATAAACTATTATAGGTTATTATAGTCCGATATTAGCTCTACCTAATATCTCGTATCTTCGAAATAGTATCGATAGTACTTAAATATCTCGACTATAGCTAGTAGCTTAATATCGTATATATTATAGTTCTACTTCGCTATATTTATCTTTCTTAAGAAGTATATAACTAGGAACTACTATATCTTAGCCTTAAACTTATACTATTAGTATAGGATATCTAATACTATATATCCCGATATATTAGTTTTAATCTATATAGATCTTTCTAGATCGAAGTACTTTAATATAGGCGCCGAGTAGAACGCCTTCTTTAGATCTTAGAATAACTTAAGTATATCGGGCGGAATATAGATTTCCTAAGATTCCTCTTTCTATTACTTATAATTACTATAGACTATATTAGGCCCCTTCTCCGTTAAATAGTTTAGTAGTACTACGATACGAGAGAATTTCTTAATAAAGCGGTAGTAGTAGTTTATAAAGCTAATAAATACGCGGATATCGTATATTAATTTAGGTACTAGCTAATCTCGTATAGTATTAACCCGTTCTAGCTCTATCTCTATTTCTTATAGGCTAATCTTATATCTAAGAAAGGATACCGAATCTATATAGAACTCGTATTTAGATAGTTTATAGTAGAGCTTATACCGTTCTAGACGCTTAAGGACTACTAAGATATATTACTCGTATTCCTCTTTATTTTTAGAGAAGATTAGTATATTATCGAGGTATATAACGTAGAATACGTTAATTAGATCCGATAAGGTACTATTAATATATATCTAGAAGGTTCCTAGGATATTCGTAAGCCTAAATAGGACTACTATATACTTAAAGAGGCTATAACGGATCCTAAAGGCTATTTTCTACTCGTTACTATCCTTAATATAAAGCCTATAGTAGATATTACGTATATCGAGCTTAGTATATACGTTCGAGCCTACTAACCTATTTAAGGACTCTTAGATAAGCGGAAGAGGATAGCGATTCTTAATAGTAATAGCGTTTAAGGCCTAATAGTTAATATATAAGTATAGACTACCGTCTTTCTTCTTTATAAAGAGGATACTTATACTAGCTAGTAATCTCGAAGATCTAATCTAGCCCTTCTTAAGGTACTCTTCTAGGTACTTCTATAGAACCTCTAGCTCTATCTCTAAGAGGTTATATAACGGGCCCTATAGGGGTAACTTACTATCTACGAGGTCGATACTTAATTCGTATAGCTTATAATCTAGTAATAGTAATATATCCTTATTAGAGAAGACCTTCGAGTACTTCTTATACCGTTCTAGGATAACCTTTATTAATAAGGGGTTATTTAGCGCTAGCGATCCTATATATAGTATAGTCGAGGGGTCTAATATATCTTATAGTATAGTTACCGTAGTAACGAGGGCTAACTTATACTATTTTCGGCTATTTCGTTTTCTCTATACCGCTATATAGCGGTAGAAATTAATAGCGGGATTCTATTAGGATAACTAGAGTATATCTAGGACTATATCGAAACTATAAATCCTATTTATAGTAAAATTATCTATATATCCTCTCGCTATACTATTTATATCTAGTACTAAAAACTTTACGCGATAGTAGCCGTTAATAGATAGGTACTAACTATTAAGAGTTCTATATCGAGTACTAGGCTTATACTCTAGATATAAACCGAGCTCTTTAGCTAGTATATTACTAATAAAGTTATCTTAGGTACTATAATCGAGTAAGCCCTTTACCTTCCTAGATCTATCTAGCCTAGTAAATTCTAGATCGAGCCTAATTAGCTCCTTACGAGGCTTTAATATCTTAGAGTCCGGCTCCGCGGATTGTCTCTACTCCTCTATATATAAAACTTCCCTAGTCGCGACGAGGCGTTCTATAGCGCGGAGCTATCGTTTTCCGACCTCTTCTACTTTAGAGCTAGATATTCTAGTCGCTTATAACCTATCTCTTAGTAGTAGTAGTAATAAATCTAGTTATCGTTAGCCCTCTAGAATAGTCCGTAGTCCGAATTAGGCCTCGATAGGCTATTAGACTACTATTAGGATCCGGATAGTTATTTATAGTCTAGCGTATCCTTATCTATATTACTATAGATCGTATTAGAGTATAGGCGACCCTTTCCCTTCGCTCTACTATATTTTATTAGTTTTATATATCTCTATTATTAGTATACTCTATTCTCTATCTCTATTAGAGTAGCTAGTAGTAGCTTAATAAGACTTAGTCTCTTCTAGAGATCGTTATATAGTACTACTATAAAAGTATATATCTATTAGGACTATCTATCCTTACTAATCTCGTTCTACTAGATCTTTATATATTCTATAAGCTCTAATAGATCTTAGAGGCCTTATTTAGTATAACGAAGCTATATATAGGCCCGTTAGGCCCTTTCCTCTATAGATCCTATCGAGTCTAGTATATATATCTTTATTTCTTTCTATATAGGTTAGGTTATCCTAAGCGACTTAGTATAGCGCTTCTATTTCGACTAGTATTCGTAATCGACCTATTCCTTACTAAAGTCTATCTTAATAAGCTTAGTAACGTAGATAGTTAGGTTTCTATAGAAGATTCTCTTTACCGAGTCGGCCTATTACTACTATTCTACTCGGCTCTTATCTATAAAGATTATTAGATTATAAGCCTTAGGGATTATAGTCGAGGTTAGTATAGTATAGCCTAAAGTAGGCCGACTAATAATAGCTAGCGGTCTCCCGGCCGCTAGTTCTATAATCGTCGCGTTCGCTATAGTAGTTCTAACCTTAATTTTAGCTAGTTTAGCTCGTTATTCTACTTTCTTAGCCTCTTTCTCGGCTATAAGGATCTATCGCTCTAGATTATCGTTATCTAAGCTAGATTAGTTATCGACCGGCTCTCTCTAGTCCTCTATAGATCCGTCCTTATTAGACGGGACTAGTCCTTTATCTTCGTCGTCTTCTATAGGTATATTATCCCCCTCCTTAGGAATAGTATCCGGTATTACTAAGCCTTCTAGCTCGCTTCTAAGTTAGGCGGTTTATTTACTAGCCTTCCTCGAAGTAGGAGCTATTACTAAATAGTTTATTATATATTAGAAGATCGATTCGTATATAAGAGTAGGTTATAATACGTAGACTAAACTATCCTAAATATAAGATACTCGAATCGATAAGAAAGGGAAAGAAGAGAGTATAAAGGAGCTATAAAAGCTAGAATAGCCTAGAGTAGGCTAAGCCGGGCCCTCCCGAGGCTTAATATAGCTAATATATAGTATACTATATATAGGTCCTTATAGTAATAAGTAAATCCTATATATAAAAGTTCTTAAAGTAAAGGAGTAAGTAGATATCTTAAAGGCCTCTCGCTACTATCTTAAAATCTAATAGATATAAACGTATTAATAGGATAACGCTAAGTAGAATCTACTAGTAGTAACGACTATATTTTAGTATATAGCTCTTTAGTTATAGGACGCTTACTATTAATAATAGTTATTTCTACTAGAAGTAAAGTAATAGATCTATATAACTATTCTCTAGTAGCCTATTCTTCTTAGAGTATATATTCTATATAGAGGTATCTTAGAAGTACCTCTATTCTACTAAAGAGATCCTAGAATACTTCTTTAATCTTTAAACTATTATACTATATATACTAATCTAGAAGCGATATAGAAAAGTATAAGTACTACTAGTAGTAGTAGTATAGGAAAGTATAAATACTACTTTAACTATCCTATTATTATAATCTATAATCTAAGGATAGGCTATTAAGAGAGAAAGATACTATAAGAGAATATTCTTCTATACTATTAAGACCTATACTAGGTATTTATAAGATATCCTAGAGATATTCTATAGATAACTCTAAATTATCTAATTCTTAGTACTATAAGATAAAGTAACTATTCCTATTTCGAGAATTATTCGTTCCTTAGATAATATCGTTAAATACTAAGACTACTATTTATTTATATTAATACTCTCTATATACTACTTCCTTATATATAGCTTATTTTATAGATATATAAAAGAGATAATATCTTAAAAGATAGGATATTCTCGTATCTATAGAATAGATTATATTACTTATAGACTTCTTAGTTAAATATTACTACTAGTAGGCTTATAATAGTACTCTATCTAGCTATAAATATATATCTAAGAGCTACTTAGAGATTAAGATCTAAGTAGCTATCCTTCTTACTAATCTCTTTATTCTATATAACTATAGAGACTTATTCTTAAATCTAGTTATATAGATAGTAGCGAAGATAATAATACTACTTTAATAGTAGTATAATCTTATTAAAGAAGACTTTCTAGACCTTATAGTATTATATATACTAGCGCTATTAATCTATCTAATAACTAGTACTATAGAATATAACTAGTCTACCTATAGCTTTATTATAAGTCTCTACTATAATCGACTATTATACGACGTTACTAAGAAGTTAGTCTACTACTACTAGAATCGATATATTAAGTATAAGATCTATAATAATAAGCTAGATAATAATAACTTCTATAAGTTATCTAAATATATACTTTAAGAGGTATTTACTAATAGTTAACCGACTTAGTAACTCGTAGAAGCCGTAGCTCTTAACTATAGCTTTAATACTTAATCTTTAGATCTATTCTATATAAAAAATAGTAATAATAAGATCTATAGAATAGTAGTAGAAAATATAGTAAGAGTAGCTCTTATAGTAAGAACTAGTACTTAATAATCTATATAATAATCTACTTACTTAGTAATCTACTTAGTAGTCTATATATACTATAATCTACTTAATTCGCTATAGTCTACTTAGTTATATTTCTATATCTACTTTCTATTCTCTATAGTACCTATAGATAGCTACTAACCCCGATTTATATACTATTGTATTACTCTAACTAGGCTCGGTTTAGTATACCCTGGTACGTACCCGTACGTACCCGTATAGCGTACCGTACGTACGGACCCAATTTCCGGCGTACGGTATATCTACAACACTACTCGTCACCAGCCACGTCTATGTCAGATCGTGTTTGTGCGGTATATCTATGGCAAAAGCTCGTTCCTAACCGGCACATCACGATCGCTTCGTACTTGATGCCAGGTCAACAACGACCGGCTCACCCGATTACCTGTCACTGTCTCACTCAAGGTCTATGACCCTTGCTGGTGGAAAGAAGCGATCGACTGGCCTGTCCTCCACTGCATCCGGTGGCATTAGTATGGAAGCCAGAGCTACTTGTCACCCTCGGCCGATCTCGAGATACTTGATTTCGTATACCGTCGGCATTATTCCATGTGAGACAGCAAGAAGCCGGGTGCCAGCAGTGCGAATCGACTCCTCTCGAGAGCCATGTGAGCATCATGTCTAGGACGAATGCATGCCTGGCACATCTCCCAGTTGTTGCACCGGTGTCTGGCGGTCTCGGCTTCGATGAAGAGCGACCCCTCAAGAGCAGCAACTAGAAGAAAGATCATCCTGAGACTGAGACCTGTAACTGGACTACGAGCTCGTCAAGACTTGCTGGGGATGTTTGTTGAGAAGCTTAGAAGGGTAAAGACCGGTGCGCAATGGCGTGGTTGGAAAAGAGCCAAGACACGAGGCCGCCGGAGGCCGTCGAAACTTTGTCGATGGGAGAACCTTGATGCGATGTGCCCGGAACAATCAAATTGCGAGCCACGAGCGTGGTGGTAAGTTGTTGCCAAACGCGAATGCTTTCTGGATACTTTGAAACGAAGTGGCATTGCTTGGCTCCAGTCATAGCTTTGGTCGGTGCCATGCCACTACTTCATGTGCACCAATAACGGCTTCACAGGTAGGACAACAGCGAGAGACTGCGTGCCTTTGCACATCAGCAGCAAAATCTACTTGCAACTCTCTGCTCCTTTGAGCACTGCGAAGACCCCGAGGAATGCCTCGGCCTGGCTTTCCCAGACATATTGACAGCCAATGTAACAAGATGACTGCCTTGGCAGACACCGCCTCCTGATTGGCACGACAAGTAGGTATCGTTATCACTTTGCTGTGGCCTCGGATACAGTCGTAGGGGCACGCGACCATTCACCACAGCAGAGTGCACGCTCACAGCCCTATCGTGCTTCCATGCCAAGTCACTCTGGGGTACTTGTCTCCACCGCGGAGTCGTGCACGACTGATAAAGCCCAGCGCTGTGGAGAGATACGCTTCAAACACGTTTTGTAGATACCAAGATAAGCCTGATCAGTCCTTTGAACGTCCACGATAGGCAGGCACCAGGAACAACTGGCACCACGAGGACAAAGCGCAGGGTTCGGACATTCGTCTTATGTCGTGCAGAAGGCGTCAATTGTGCATGGACACAATTCCCATTCGTTGGTGCTCATGGCGTGCCTTATCGCCATCATGGTGAAAGATACGTGATAGAAGATACGGAAAGTACAAGTATAAGCTTCTTGCTCTCTTCTTCAAATCTTTACTTACCTGCACCATGGCCTTTCTTCGACACGACCAATCTCACATGATTTCCTACTAGCACTGTACACGCGACCTCACCAAGACGAGTGCATATCACGACCCATATGAGCAATGGATTCTTCCGCTGGCTTACGGCCGTCGAAGTTGGCCTCCCGCCTCGCCTCACGAGTTTCCGATGGAGCACAGCGGATCGTGAAAGCTCGGGAGCTGCTTGCACTCTCTGTTGGTTGAGGTCACCGGCCTTGCTACCTCATCGGGGCACCCGAGCATATGATAGACCGGCAGATGCCGGCAATTGCGCTACAGCTTCGCAGCCCACCATCCCAACTCTCAACGCTGACGCGCTCGCGTGGTCTGAGTAGCCCGGAGCTACATGCAGCTTGACGTACAGGGAGGGCGACTACCCGCCGTGCGCTTCGCGTCTGTGGGATATGCATCCGTCTCACAGGTTTCGTTCAGATTCTCATGCCCGGAAATTATTTCGAGTGATGGGAAGGAGGGAGAATGTCAGCCTGTTGTCGGAAGCGAAGCACACGAGTCAGGGACCACATCCCACGCAATTCATCTGCCAGCGGCGTCTGAAGGAATCCTGGCGAGTTCTCCACTCTCCAGATCTCAATTTGAGTTTGCGCCCGCTAAATCCAATTGACACTGGCACTGCTCGAATAAGGCAAGACGCATGTGACAGTGCAATGCTGACATACAGAGGCATGGCGAGAGGTTCCACAATCGTCTGAGGGTGTGCGCCCGGTGATATTGGAATTTCGTCTTATGGCCGGCGAACGCGCAATACCAATATCAAGTGAGGGTCAGTATTGTGGACAAGACACCCACAGTCCGCATCTCGAAAGTGATGGGCGCGCGGCCGCGCATCTCAACTTTCCAGAGACAGACTGCTTCGGTACGAGGTCTCGGATGAAATTCACGAACCACCGGCATGGCTCCGGCGCTTCTGAAACGCCTGAAATGCTGGTCATTATATTTCCTGCTTGCGCCAACAGACGAGGCAAAACGGTACGCCACAACGGACACCAATGCAGGTGAGAAATATGGAGAATGGTGGTAGGAGCAGAGACCCTGAACTTCATTGCGACAGCGGACCCGTACGGTCTGCTTGTGATCCAGCAGCAAGTACTCCATAATTTCTCCTCTGGAGACGTGGGCGAAGGGAACACTGTTGGTGTGTCAAAGCATTACTAAGAATACTCGAAATATAACAAAGGTATGATGATGATATACTTCCGCACTTTTTACCGGCCAGCGAGTCGCAAGCTGGAGATTTAGGCATTACTTTTTAGTTGTACCAGGATAGCATCCATTGCATCGGCAAAGACTCGGGTGCTGAAAGAGCTCCCCCAGTCGATTGCCGCAGTCGTGCATGAGCAACGGCGAATAAGACGCGTCGACCCATCGAAAGAACTCCAGCATCTCAATCTGGATATACTATATCGATGCAGGTGGGCATTCGTCGTTTCGCAGAGATTCGTTGCTGAACAGTAGATCAGTGCTCGGCTGGCTGCAGCAATCTGGGTCCTGCACGCTGGGACCGTCTTCGTGCTCCACGTCGTTAGAGTGGCATCGAAAATGTTCAACTTGGGGTGCGTTTACCTACCGCAGGAATAGGAATTCTCAACTGGAATAAGAACAGATCTTCCTAATAGTCGGAATAATATAAAAACCGGGTTTTACTAGTAAACGAGTAGGAATAGGTTTTTCCGCGGTATCGGCAGTATCCGTATTCGTTCTAAATTAGAACGCTAATTTATCGCGTCGCGTTACCTAGTATCTCGCTCTTTCTACTACTATTATTATTACTATCGCTATATTATTTCTAACTCTTATCTATCGTTATATAATAGCGAAGATACCTATAAAGAAGGCTTTAGCGGCGAATATAAGTAAGATAGTATCGTCGGTAAAGAAGGCGAAGAAGAATAAGGTTATTAGGTTATAGTTTCTAAAGATTACTAGATATAAGTTAATATATATTAAAGTAATACTAGACGCTTTTAAGAAGCTTAAAGATAGAGGTAAAATAACTAATAACTAGATCTTTAAAGCGACTAAATAGCGTATTCTTACTACGGCGCTATTATTAAAGTATAAGCTATTCTTTAAATAGGAGTCCTTAAAGGGTAAATAGCGCGAGTTAAAGAAGAACTTTAGGCTATACGCGAGGTACTTAAAATACCTTAGTAGTTAGAATAGCGCTTATCCGCCGGCGCCTAATAATCTAGCTATTATATAGACGTACTTCGAAGTATATAAAGAGTATCGAGATTATAAGTTTATAGTACCTAAGTTTATAGCGGAAATAGAAGAGATATATAGAAGAGATATAGCGACTAGTAATAATACGGTTAATAGATAGGCGCTTACTAATATAGACTCTAGAAGTAAGGTAGACGAAGTAGAAGAATCTAAGAAGGAAGAAGTTAGCTTAAACGATAAGATAGAAGAAAATAAGGATATTAACTTAAACGATCTCTCTAAGTACGAGAAATAAGCTATTATTACCGCGTAGAATACTAAGCGCTATAAAAAGGTAAAGGCGAAGGCGTAGACTACTTAGAAAGTAAGTAGTATCTCTACTAAGGAATACGAGGCTTCTATAAAGAAGGTTATACTACCCTTCTAGTAGACGTTAGCGACTTTTATAAAGTCCGTTAAGAAGTCGAATACTATAGTAGGATTAGCTATTTCGAGGGTTAGTAATCGACTAATAGACGAGGCTATACTTCTAAATATCTCCTTCGAGGATAAGATACTTATTCTTACTAAGATTAGTAATAAGAAGGGCTCTATCTAGTATACGTAGCTTACTATCGGTTAGTTTAAAGATAGTAATAAGAACGAGCTATTCTCGAAGTACTTCGTCGCCCTTCTTAGACGAATTAAAGTAGCGTAGAAGGTTCGAAATAAATAAATACGATAGTAGTAGTATATACGGTCTTAGCTTATTAGAGACTATCCGCTATAGTAAGATAACTAGTAGTAAAGAGGTTATTATAAGAGATTAAGTTATAATAGCTAGAAAGCTAAAGTTAAATTTATCTATATCTATATAAAAGCTAATTTTCTATAATTAGGTATATAAAGAGTAAAGGACTTATCTAGTAATAATATAGGCATTTAAATTAATTAGACTTTATTAGTATTCGATTAAGCTTTAATAAGTTATATATAACTAGCTTTTATATAAATATAAGTTCTTTACTCTTCGAAGCCTAAACTTAACCCTACTAAGGCTATATAAATATAATATTAAGCTATCTCGAAGAGGATTAAGAAAGGATAGGCAATACTATTAATAGACTTAGAGAGGAAGAAATAGTAGATTCGCCTAATAAAACGCCTATTAAATCCTCCGAATAGTATATCTATATACTATCTAACCTCCGCTCTACTCCTCTAGCGCCTCCTATAGTCTATATATATCTAAACCGTTTTCTTCGTAGTATCTTATATAAGATACCTATATACCCTATACTAATTCTTCTCGAAATATCTACCCTTTACTACTAACGATATCTTCTTCGCTCGGTCTATCTTTAGACTTAAGAAGGCCCTTATAAAAGTCCTTATCTAAAGGAGCGTTATCTAAGTTATCGAAGTCGTATAGGTAGCTCTTACTCTCTAGCGGCTATATACTATAGTTTAAGATAAAGTTATAAAGGATAAAGTAAGAGGTAATAAACCTAAGCTAAGTAATAAGTAAGTAACTAGTATATATACCTTTAGTAAGTATTTTAAACCTCTTCTTTAGTATATCGAAGAGCCTCTCAATAACGTTATAAAGCTAAGAATACTATAGGTTATATAACTCTTCTTTATTCTTAGGCCGTAGCTCCGCCTTAATAGTCTCTTAAAGATAATATCTCGTATACTAGTATAGTATAATTATTCGTTTCTTATTAAATAAGTAGCTAGTATTAGCGAGATAATATCGTCCTTTAGATACGATAAACCCTCCTTATCTAACGGCTCTATTATAGACCGTAGTATCTATAGTAGAGCCCTTATAACTAACTAAGATATAGTATAATCTTATATTAAACCCGTACGCCGCTATAATATTAGTAGATATCTATCCTTTACGATTACGCTAAGAAGACTAATCTTCTATAGATAGATTAATAGTAATATAGCTACTATCGAGGGCTCCGAGTATACTATAGAAGAATTAAAATTTATCTAGCTCTTTACCTAACTTTATACTAAAGTTTACTATCTTCTCGTATAGTAAGCTATCGCTACGAGGGACTTTAATATAGTCGTTCTATATATAATATAAGATCTTACTAACCTCTTTAAGTATTCTAGTAAAGGTCCTTATCGAGTATTAATATAATCTTTATAGCTCCCTTACTAATATATTATTATATATAAAGTTATAGAATATTATTACCTTCTTAGTCGTAGAGATACGCCCTTCGCTAGTTAAACCTCGCTCTTCTAACTCTTTAATTAAATCTACTAATACCTCTTACTATAGGCCTATTATATAATAATAATAGTCTAGTAGACTATAAAGATATCGAAATACCTCTCTTCTATCCTTCTTAAACTCCGTTAACGTTTTTACTATTCTAGCTAGTTTATACTATCGAAATTTACGCCTTATTTAGTATCTCGAAAGAGCGGCGGAAATAGTAAGTATAGCGCTAGTAATCGCGCCGATTATAACCGTAAAAGCGACCGTATTATCTACTATATCGATATAAAGAGCTAGGAGTTAAATAGTAGTAGTATATAGGTATATAAGAGACGCGATAAGGTACGAGATACGAGATAAATACGCTAGTACTAAGAATAGTAGTAAAATCCTCGATTTTAAGTAGGTCTAGAAATCTACCCTTATTATCTATCTATCTAGGTATACCGCGCTCGGATAATACTCGTAGGCCTATATACAGCTTAGGTATACCTATTCCGACTATTTAAACCGGTTTAGAAGGTAAACGAATAGGTTTTTAAAAAGAGGGTTGGTTTGAGACCTATAGGAACGAGAATACCGACTACAGGTAAACGCACCCTTGCGTCGTCGGAATCCTTCGAAGGCACCGCCGATCTGCTCGAGTGTCTCACCTTGCCTGACTTCTTCAGCTAACGCTTCGACTACGCAACTTTGCAGGCACGTGAATGCAAACAAGCCGTGGCTATAGACATTTCCATCTGCGTACTATCGCTCCTTCGTGAAATGCTCGTGAATGTCTCCATCGTCAGCATCATCTAGAACCGTAGCTCCGGGCAACAGCACACGAATTATGGAGAATATCCTGTTGTGTGGCGCGGCACGACGGCGGCACTTAACATGTTTAGCAGCGGATCTACTGCTGCGCGGAAGGCTTCGAGTACAGGGTCCTTCAACACGCAGTCCGGAATATCTTCGTGCTGGTGGATGCGAAGCGCAGTGCTCGCGACGATGATTGCAACGGATAATCTCGCTGGCGTGCAGATCCGCGTTGATCCCTGGTATGCGTGCAAGTGAAGCGACTCGGAGCAGGGCAAGGCTCAAGCGCAAGCAACAAGCCTTCTGTCCCTAGGTGCCTAGCACACAGCACTGGTCCTTGTCGTACAGCAGGTGAGCTTCGATTGGCCGTGCGTGGTGCATAGTGGTCCCGCCCACCTCTTTGCTGGTTGTCGCATTCCCGCATCGAGCTCGAGTGCAGTGAGGCAAGCTGCCTGAGCACCTGAGCCTGGCGGCCAGCCTGCTGCTCGATGCGCTCTACCTTACACTTCACGCGTGGGATGCTGGATGGGCCAGCGGGTTCATGTGCAGGTCGTCTACCTAGGTACCGTTCATAGGCCTGCCAATGTCCATTCATACGCAGCCAGCTCCTGCAGCTCGGGTAGGCAGACTGGCATTTACTGCTCCCATCCCATCCACATGCACATCCATAGCTGCGCTCGGATTTTATGCTGAGAAGCACTGCGAACGCCAAGGGGCCTTCTCAATAGCTTCGGCGGTCGCGCTAGCTGGTTAGTTCAGTAGGGCCCCATCTGTGAGTGGCGCTCTACGAAAGCAACAGCCGACGGAACGATTACCACTGGCCACAGGCACTGCGCTGCCCTCTGCGACTACGGGCACGCGGTCTGGCTCTGGCTCAGGTCGTCTTTGTTCTTTATTACTATACATACACCTGACACGTGCTGCCCGCCGTGACCACTACCTCACCAACACCACCACCGCCGCAGCGACCATAGCGCCGCCGAGCAGCGGACTGGCGCATTGCACCGCATTTCTGTATGTCTCACGCCCAGCCTGCGCTGCGGCAGGCTAGCTCGCGGCATGGAGACGAGGAGCGCTGTGAGCGTGGGGGCGCTGTCGCTTTGCACTCTGATGCTTTCTCCGACGACTCCATGGACGCAGCTGGCATTGGCCTAGACTCCGCCGACACCACTGCCTCGAGGTCGACCGCCCAGTCCTCACCCCGTCATGTGCGCTTTCCCGAGTCCCGCTACGACACAAGTTCTGCCACCTCCGCGTCCGGCACCTCCAGCGCTATAGCCTCGCTCACGTCGCAGTCCACCCTCGACACTCTATCTACAAGGCTGGACCTGTCGCCCAACGAGAAGGAGACCCGCAAGGGCCTCCTGCGCGAGTCTTTCTTTGAACCCTTCAAGGACGATGCGAGTGCCATCGACACCGAAAGTCCTGAGGAAATGCAAAAGCAAGATCCACTGGGCACGCAGATATGGAAGCTCTATCATAAGACCAAGGGCCAGCTGCCGAACTCTGAACGCCTCGAGAATCTCAGCTGGCGGATGATGTCCATGAACTTGCGCAGGAAAGAACTCGAAAGGCAAGGGTGCGTAATTTTTATATTCGTGTATATCTATGCGTGCGTGCGGCTAACATTTTGTGACCAGACGACTCACCAATCTCCCTCTCCGGGCTCAAAACGCGCCCAGCGGTATTGCGCAGCTTCGCAAATCCTCTGAGCAAGCGAGCCAAAACCAGTCCAGGACCGCGCATGAAGATCACATGAACTTGGACGAATTCCTAGTTCCATCATCGATAGGTACACCCGCAGGCGTATCACCCACACCATCAGGGAGTGTGGCCGAAGCAGAGCCCTCCTCCACATCCACCTCTCTCTCCGCCATTCCGATCAAGCAGCACCAGCGCATTCAGGCCGAGGAATTGTCCCTTGCGCGAGCGTCTGCACCCTCCGTCCCACCACTGGCACAAGACCGCCAGAACTTGGAGTTCGGATACGTACAGAAGCACGTGCGCAAGACGAGCATTGACGAGCGACGAGTACGTGAAAACTCCTTTACATATGCTATACCATACTGACTTCGCTAGCCTCCCAAGCGACGAGCTGAAGCATCCCCGCAAGTGCCACCGGTCAACAACAGCACCATGGAGGCCCGCGACCATGCCACTGGGCTTCATGATTACTCTCTTGACTCGCACGTCACTGCTGCTCCTCAAGCACAGCACCCACCAATACCCTTCAATCTCGACACCTTCAACCTCGACAACGACCCGATTCTGAATTCGGCCGGACCAATGACGCAGAACTTCACATTTTCTCCTGTAGGCTCGCCCATGATGTCTACAGGAGGCTTCAGTCATCTCTACAGCACAGCTATGCCACCACCGCAGAGTGCTTCGAGCTTCCAGTCACCTTCTGGTTCAGCATATCCTTCTACCGTCTCCACTCCACAGCCCATTCCGGAAGGCGAGCAGATGTTCTTTGGCAACCAACTGCATCCCACTCACTCGGTGCCGACGTTCCAGCAGCATCATCAGCAAGTCCCACATAATAATTCACAGCAGCAGTTTGTGTTCAATCCCAGTAGCGACTCGATGTTCAGTGCAATCTCAGCAAGTGCACCCTCACACGGATTTCAGCAACCTACCTTCCAAATGCCTGGCCATCTGGATCCTACTAATGTTATGCATCAAGATTTTCAGCCTTCGAGTATGCCCATGTCTAGGCATGAGGGCATGTTCTCATTCGGTGCAGATGATGACGAGGAAGACGATGACCAAACCTTCTCGGATGGCAACTCTATGATGCCGCAGGGTCTTTCGCCTGAAGACGCAACTTTTGATGTGCACGGTAACTATCAATGGGAGAACGGCATGTCAAACCAGTTTGGCTCGTCTAGTGCGCGATTTGGTGGTTCGAGCAGGAAGGGTGTGCAGATCGGAGGTGCTGAAATGATTCCGTCACCTCAAGGCTGGGATCACGGCGGATTGAACAGAGGACATGGGTCGGCAGCTTCAGTGAGCGAGATTCGCAATCGAGGAGGCGACCCAAGAACTCGCAAAATACCACGCGCGACATCCACACCTAACACTGTGGGTATGGCCACTGGTATGTTTTCCATCCGGACACAGTCATCACCTTCGTCACCGCCCGAGTCTGGCTTCAATTCTGCAGTTCCGTCACGACCTGGAAGTCCCAGACCTGGCGGCGACAACAGCGGGGTACCAACCACGTGCACCAATTGCTTTACGCAGACGACACCTCTATGGCGACGCAATCCAGAAGGACATCCATTGTGCAACGCGTGTGGCCTTTTTTTGAAGCTGCATGGCGTTGTTAGACCGCTCAGCTTGAAGACAGACGTGATCAAGAAGCGAAACCGGGGAAGCGGCAATTCCGTACCTGTTGGAACCTCGAGATCGAAGAAAGCCGCCAGTCGGAAGAATTCTGTTGCTCAATCTGGCTCAGGTCAAGCTTCGTCTGGCAAGAACGCTGCAAATGAGTCCGATTCTCCTAAGTCTGGCGGAGGCTCTTCCGCCAACACACCCACCAGCTCTGGACCAGCTGAAAAGCCTGTCAAGACGGTCGTGCCTATTGCACCTGGTCCGCCGAAACCAGTAACGCAAGCACCACAAAGCGCACCAACTCGACAAGTTGCACCAAGGCGTGCACGAAGACAGAGCCGCGCCAGCAATACACTAAATCAAGGAGACGCTGATATGATGGACACGGACGATGTGATCAGCAATCCAGGAAGCAAAGGATACAGAGATGACTCCCAAGCACCTCAGTTTGCTCCGAACGCCAACGCCATGAAATCAAACGTGCCTTCGATGCACGCTCCGATGGTTCCTGCAGGTGGCGGCCCTGTAGGAAATCAAGCAGGAAACGGACAATCGAATGGACCGCCGCCTGGAATCCCGCCATCCATGATGACAGGACCACAGGAGTGGGAGTGGCTCACTATGAGCTTGTAAGCTCCTCGAACCCCACGTCTACAGTCTTTCCTGCAATCTAAATGCTGGACTACGACTTTGATGATTTCTCGTCAGCGCTTTACTACTGGGAATCCTTTTATTTGACGACCGCGCTTTCCGAGCGCCGATTTAGAATGATACCCGGGCCTTCTCTGTTTCTTGCTCGATACCCGATACACGAAGCCCCCGATAGAGTGCGTGGATATTCTGCGCAACCACGCAGATGATTCCAATCCTGATTTTGTACATATTCTTGTTTTGCTGGCTCTGTCATCACCCATGATCACCAATTTGGATCTGGAACGGAACTGTGCGAGACTACTGCTAGCGGATCTGCGATTTGGATGCGTGTGTGTTTCTGTTGTTGGGCTGGGATGGCAGCGCTGTGTCTTCTTATTATAATGAGCGATGAGCTCGGGACTTTTTGTTGTTTTTGTGTGATGAGACGATGGGCGCTTGAACATAGATGGAATTACCTACTGATGCTGCTAGCTAGCTATGCTAGGACCTATTTATGAGAGACGAATTGACCGATCTGAGCCAGTATATTACATGCATTTTCTCACTCTCAGAAGTCCATTCAGAGTCTTTTGACGAGCTTGTCCGTCTCGTCCATACTATGCATGTCAACTGACTCGGTTCAAGAATACCATGTGTGCGCTTCCCCTCGGCTTAAACCCGAATCACGGCACCTGTACAGGACGGCTTGCATCACTTCATTTCTTCTTTCTTTGTTGTCAGTGGGTAGATCTCACATAGACTTTGCGGGAGGATTGTGGTTTGGGACACTCAGTTCGGGGGTCCTTTGTTGAGAAACAGATGTCGATCTTCTGTGTAATATGTAGGGAAATGTGGGAAAGTACCGAGGAGGTTCAGTACTGCTGGGTATGTGATCTTGAAGAAATACTCTCCGAAGTGAGACAGGCACCGCAATCTACTTGGGCTCGTATTGGATGCGAGTTTGAATTGCGAGTAAGGGTGGTTTGGTGGTGAGATTTTGTGAATCGGGTTGTTCTCGGCCGAGGTGGCTGTGCCTGCCGTGTCAACATCACTGTCGCTTTGTAGGCCTCTCTGGAAAAGTCAACATGCTCTCAGCAGTCCGTCATGAATGAAGCAGAATATGTGATATATTTTGCAGACAAGGCAGCAATAATGCTGTGGCGCAGCTGCCCGAGTACAGTAAGCTCCTTGATTGGGCGAGCTGAAGGATGTAGGTCCGCCACCTCAGGTTTTCGAGATGCCAGGCTTCTTTCCTTTGTGCTTCATGATATTCGTGATTAAGTCTTGCGAGGCGGTGAGCTGACTTGAGAGCTCTGAGAGACCTGTGAAAGTCAAGATATGTCACTTCTGGGCTTGCCGACAGAGCTCCTGGATCAGATCTTCGGGTACCTGGACTGGAATCAGGATGAGGACCTTTATCCGACCAAGCAGAGCATTATCAACGGCAGTGTCACATGCAAGCAGCTTCGTAAGGTACTTGTCCCTCTGGTCTTTCAGGATGTTACTCTGAAGATCTGCTGGGCTGGTGGTGTTTTGGTCTCTCCAGCATTATTGAAGCTGCGCAGGGAGAAGCCGGAGTTGGCCAGACATATCAAATGTGTCTACATCAGGTCCGTGTAATCGACATCTTCATTGTACATATCCTGACTTCTTGCAACAGGACAGACTTCACCTTCATAGCACAATATAATGACCATCCGGATTGGGATCCCTTCATTACTCCAGATGATGCGGAGGACTGGTTGAGGTATTCAGAACATCGAACGACACCAAATCAGCTCGAGACATTTCGTCAACGCGCCAACGAGATCGCGCAAGATATAGAGCGGTCTCAAAGCTCATCAATTTCTGAAAACCCTCACAACTTCAATCGTATTGCGGAGCAGGCCATTCGTTACATAGTCGTACCTCATCCCTCTGGACGCTATCATGCACAGCACGAGAAGTTGATCGCTCTTGCTCTTGTGATGCTGTGCATACCTCCTTCGATCAACTCCCTCGTGATCAGGATTCTGGCAGATGGAGATGTCACAGACACGAAGCCTCGATTTGCGTTATGTGTCGCCGCCACGGCCGTGGAAATGCTGCGTGACTGGCTCACAGACATCACTTTTGTTGCCAGCGGTACTGGAGAATCTATTGGTCGAGGCACACCTACATCGAACGGTGTATATGGCACTAAGTACTTCACTCCAGACGCTGTGGGGAGGACAGCCGTGCAGCACCTGACGCTAGCAAGTGCCGAGAAAATGAGCCTCCTCTCACGTAGTTCGAGATGGCTTCAACAAGGATTAGACTGCTGGATTAGTGCATCAGACACTATCGTCGCTCTGAACTTGAAGAACATTGCAACGAACTTGCCAGACCTTGCGGCTTTCATTGCTAAATTTACACAATTGAAGCATCTCCGGATCAGCAATGTCGTGCTCAGCCCCATTCAAGGCCATGGACATGGACAAGCTGGCCCAGAAGTTCAAGCTCGGATTTGGCTTCGCCTGAGCATTGATGTGCGGCGCGCGTTGCCCAATACTGATATTCGGTTGGGCAGATTATGCATGCCAGTATATTCTTCCATTACGGGCATATCTCGACATGAAGACCTCCCGCCAGATGCTATCACCTGGCTACAGAAGGCAGTACTCGGCGAGAAGCTCCTGGACGCAGACCGTGAAGAGCGCTTGCTAGAGGATTTCGACAGCTTCCTACCGCTGTGGGCAGCTGAAGCAGATCTTGAGCGAGGACCAAAAGCTGTGACCGAGTGGGATAAGATGCGTGGCAAACTGTCAGATCAAGCAATGAGCCGGCGTTGGAGATGAATGTAGCAAGACAGGATTCTGGCTTGGTGAGACTTTCTTCGCGCAATTCCTGCTCTCTGGTACTCTGGCCATCTCATTTTCGATGATTCTGGTGCAGGAATTCGACTCGCTTCGGCAAATTTTCGTCGATATCGCACAAAGATGCCCAGTCCGGAGTCTCCTGATCTCGTACATTCACGAGTGCCAGGAAATTCGACAGCAAGCAGCCACCACCTGGTGAGCCATCTTGGCAACGTGGTATTGGAACGACTCCATCGTTGATGCTGAGTCGGACGTAAGGCTCGTACATCTGCTCTTCGCAATGTTCGTGGTTGGGGTAAAGCTCATTGGTCCAGCATTGGGGCGGCGATGACGGGCAGACGTAGCGCTCGAGGACGATGCGGGCTCCCATGGGCTGCACAGTGTCAGCTGGAATCATAATCGAAGAGACCACATCTGCCTACCGTCACATCTGATAAGCGCCAAATACGATCATGCTTTACACGATCGGTTGGAAGGTCTTCTGGCTCTTGAAAGAGTTGCAGTGCGCTCAGGAGGTTGAAGATGTCGCCATCATGATTGCTAGAAGTCGAAATTAGTCATACAGCTGTTGTTCTTTGCTCGAGAGACGGGGCACTCACAACGAGAAGAACATATTCCCTGCCTCAGAGCCTTGCAGCATAAGCTCAGCCGTCGCCTTGAGCCAGAGCAAACCTCCTGCTGCGGCGAATGGATTGCCTGGACCGGCACGGTAGTAGTGGAGTAGATCGCGAGCGTACTCGAAGCTCTCCCACTCATCACGAGTAAAGACATCGCACCTAAAAGCGAAGGGTGCGAGGGTCAGCGTGTCTCACAAATAAGAGAGGGTATGCACTCCAAAAGCTAGGGCTGAGACCAGCGTGCCGCGTCTGAGACGTCGACCGCAGCTGCTGGCACTCGGCGGAGTCATGCCTTGCACCCTTCGATATACTCACCACTTTGAGTCGCCTTTGATCAATGTTTCAAAAGCACAATATTCCTGCATGGAGTAGATTTCTGATTCATCAAACAAGAAACCCGGGCTGTCCGTCGCGAATCGATCTCTGATCTTTGACAGATAGCTGGTTCGGAATGTTTTCAACTGTCGATTGCCGAATTCGTGACCTCGTTCGTTGCGGTTCTTGATATAATTCGGACAAGCTCGACCTGGAGTCAGTGTGCTTCCGCCTTGATCGACGCTCTCTGGGATTATGTGCAACGAAGGTGTGTCGTTCCAGTCTAGACCGAAGAAGCCTGTGGCAAAGTAAAGAGCTGTATCGATGCATCTTGGCGAGTCGCTGGTCCAAAAAGACGTCTGTCGCTGTTCCAGAGCACGTTCGAGAAGACCTAAAAGCGAAGGAAACGAGGGTCAGCGTGGCCTCAAACATAAGAGAGGATATACGCTCCACAAGCAAGGGTTGAGACCAGTGTGCCGTGTCTGAGACGGCGACCGCAGCTCCTACCATCCGGCGGAGTTAATATACTTACCTTTGTACCTTGTTCTGAAAGTAGTGCCGGCCTTGAAGGCTTGGAGTGTGCCTGCAAAGGGTCCTGTCGATGTAAGCTGTTCAAATTGCTCATTGGGAAAGGGAGCATAGAAATCCGCTCTACTGGCCACAGCTATTGCTTCTGGGAGTGTCGCATTCGTGTTTTGGAGACGGTGATAGAGTTCAAGCATGCCTGAGATGATGTGGTTAGCGTCGTACTCATGGTTCACATGGAGCGGCAGCCTACGACATACGGATACCAGGAAGCATTGTGGGATCTGGCTTGTTGATCAGCGTCTCGTCATCTGTGTTCATGATGTGCTCAGTACCTACAGCGTTCGGCATGCCTTGACATCATATGGACTTGATCTATTACGCAGCCTGGAGGTATATCGTCGATGTCTGTGACGATACCAGCAGTCTTCGCTTTCCATGGCGAGATGCCACCAAAATGATCTCGCACATGCCACTTGCTCCTGAGCAAGGTTAGCGGCAGCTCTTTCCAAAGCGTTGAAGACCCTACCTCAGATCAGAGCCCGACCTGCTTGCAACAAGCCTCCACGACGAAGCGTCAATGGGTGATAGCAAAATTGCCAAAGCCCCAATGCAGGCCGACAAGAGGGCGAGCAACCAGTCCATCTCTTATTGCAGCCAGATGAGCTTTCAAATCTTGCGGTATGAAGAAGCAAGGAGAGGAGAGGTAGAGCGACTTATGAACCATATGTAGATGAGCCTTCACAGCTCAATGAGGCAACCAACTCTATGACCAGCAACCAGTGCATTCTCGCCCATGTAGAGAATGTTTAGTGAAGGAAGAAAGGGGAGAGTAGAAGTCGCAAGCACAACGCAATCGGCAAGAACATTGCCCAATCGGGTATGGCGTTGCCGACCCCTTTTCTTGTCTCAACCGCACTTCCTCTCCATGACGGCTTCGCATGTGCGTTTGATTGCACTCTTTCGCAGTATGGTATACCCCTCACAGCATCACGCTATCCTTTCTAACCATTCCATAATCGCATGTCGACTGATGCTGCTACGAAGTCACCTCCTCATGTTCTCTCACGAAGCACAGGCACTATATTCCTACCATAACTTGGAAACTCGAGCGCTGCAAAAGAGAACGTGGACATTGTCCATCAATCCCTTTGATCTTCATTGTCCTCTGTCCGCTCCTGGCAAAGCCTCTTTCAGAGCAGTCAAAAGTGTCTTTGTGGGCCGAGACAATGGCGGCCAGATCAGAGCGCTCAATGGCACTATAAGTATTGAGGCAGATCTATGAGAGAAGAGTCAAAGTCGTTAAATCACCTTCTCACAGATCTTCAAGGAAGCAGGATCTTCCGTGCAAGCTCTGCCTGAGAAGACACCGTGATTGACCCCCAGGTTTCAGAGCTACAACGCCATTGACACACATCATACATAGCAATTGTGGCTTCAGTCGATCTGGTCACGGCTCTCAAACATCCCTCGCCGAGCATGTCGAGATCGAAGCTCCCCCAGGCCCCTCTCACGGCGCTCAGGACCGGACTTGTAAGCATCGCAACTGGCTTGCGAACAGCTTCGAAGACCAACCTCGACATTGTCGACCTCACAACCTCGATTGCATGGAGGAACGCAGTCTCTGTCATCCGTCAAGCAAGCCCTTTGGCTGCCTTCCTGATCAACACCTTCGGCCCCTTTGCAGTACTCGCATTTGGCTTTTACAAATATGTCTTGAAAGGCATGAATGTTATTGCCGCTCTGTACAGTCTCTACGCTCGCTTCTATGCCAGCATCAAGGTCCCTACAAATCACGCTCTGAACAGGCAAGTCACATGTTGGCTGGCAAAGCGAAGCGCTGGGCCTGCTGACAGTCGTTCATTGACTTTGAATAGCACGCGTTGCTACGACCCAAATGTTCGCGACCGATATGCTTTGAACTACCTCTCGGCTAAGACATCCTCATGGTATAAGTTCGATGGTCGCTGGTTCAGATTCGACCGCGCACAGCCTCAACTGGAATACTCTCAAGATGACCATTCCAGCCGAAAGATTCTTTCGACAATCGATCCAGAAATCACCATCTCCTGCTTCTCGATGTCAGGTAGTACTCAGCCTATCAAGGATCTCTTGAAGCACATTCAAGACTCTTTCAAGCCAGAAGCAGAGACGATGATCTTCCGAGTTGCCAAAGATGGCAATGGCTGGAGTGATCCAGTTTGGCGAGCCGCCCGCAACATGGACTCCTTGGCCATGGAACCTGCGAAGAAAGCAGACATCATTGGCGACATTGCTACTTATCTCGATCCCAAGTCCAAAGCCTACTACCTCGACCGTGGCATACCATACCGCCGAGGTTATCTGCTATTTGGTCCACCAGGAACAGGAAAGACTTCGTTCTCGACTGCGCTCGCCGGCCACTTCAACTTACCACTTTACATGCTTTCGTTCACCAACCCTAAGCTGACTGACAGTGGTCTTGATACACTCTTCGAGGACCTTCCACCACGTTCTATAATCGTGATGGAGGACGTCGATAGCGCAGGAATCCAGCGAGAGGTCATGACCGACAAAAGCGACCCCAAATCTAAGAAGGAAAGCGTAACACTTTCCGGTCTATTGAATGCCATAGACGGCCCAGCTTCCGTCGAGGGCCGTGTCCTGATATTGACATCGAATAGCCCAGACTCTCTAGATCCCGCACTTATCAGACCTGGTCGATGCGATAGAAAGATCCTCATGGGCCATGCCTCAAGACAAGTCGCAGCGCTTCTGTTCAAGAAGACATTCACGAATGTTGATGGCAACGGCATTGACAACCTGGACACTCTGTCCGAGACTTTCGCAGCAAGTCTTCCCGAGGACTCTCTCTCACCAGCCGAGATCCAGAACTTCTTGCTGACACATCGCGACGCTCCTTCCAAGGCTATCGAACTTGCTGCAGAGTGGAGCGCTGGGGTTCTTGCGATCAAGGCCAACGGTTCCAATGTTGCATCTTTCAGTGGCAATATCGATTCATCTTCCGGACCTGCAGATGCCAGCGGAGGTGCCAAAGACACTGAAAGTGATGTCGCTTCAGACAAGAACATTGGTAAGTAAAAGCAGCGACAAGCAGTCGATGGCATGCTCAGCTCATGAGCACGAGATACGTATCAACCTGTGGCTGTGGCTCCCGTCGTCGTTAGTCTTTGCTCTGCTTGCCAGAGCCTCCGCGATTCGTCCTCTTCCCTCTCGAAGGACCGGAATTCTGTTGTATCACTATCGATCTAAAAGGTACAGGTAAGTACAAATGCCAATTTTTTCTCTCACGATCTTGCCAACCTTTCCTAGGCTTTCCCTGGTATACATACTCCCATCGTCTTGAAATTTTTAATTGTTGCGCCCGCACTGCAAGGATCACTTCCTCAAATGTTCACGGCTTGGTCAACGAAGTTTTCTCAGTCTCTCGTTCACCATCAGGCCACGTCCATGCATTTGAACGAAAGGCAAGACTACAGAGATCTCGCATGATCAATCGAAAGCACAAAGGTTGCAACAGTTCTTGAGCGGCAGAGATCTCGTTCAATTATTGTTCATGGGTCAACGCATGTCAGGCCAGCAAAAGGCACTGCGTCACCATATCTAAAAATTGAAGAGTCTCGACATGAAATTTTGACGCTGGCTTTAGAAAACCCAAAGTGACGTTGAGTCATTTGAGCTGTTCCTTTGATCGTTTGGGCGGGGTCTCTTTCGGGCACCGATTGAGCACATGTTGCACAAGAGCTGCTCTCGGCTGTTCGCCGCCTCTGACGTGGCAACGAAAGTGAAGAGAAAAGCGGGAATCGAAAAGATTGTTGCGGACTGTGAGCTACTAGCTTCTTCAGAACCCAGAAGTTGCTCCGCAGCTCGAGCACGTGTTTTTGGCTCTGAAGGTCCGTTTCAAGTGGAAGTGTGGCTTCCAGGAGCAGAACATACTATGGAAAGGGATCTGATTTCGATTGGGAGTCCGACCAGATGTCTTAGCAGACGCGAGTGCGTGTCTAAAGTGAAGTAAAAGACCGCTAATGATTAGCCGCCTTCGCCACAGTTGTTGCATCACTTGAAGTGAAGTTGAAGCCCCGTTGAGTCAGGCCAGAGCTGCAACCTTTAGTGGGGCAAGTGGTGGTCCAAGCGCACACTCCGAAAAGCCCTTCAAATACCTGCCCTCACTTCCTGGAACTAACTTCTTCTTCCTTCTGTCTGTCATACCACGAATCACGCATTCGTATCTGAGTGAGCATCAGAATCTCGATATCGACAACGGCATTGAAATCACTGACACAACTTTTAGTACTCTCTCTTCAAGTACTTTCCAAACTTCCAGAAACCAACCTTCACCAACACCGCAACCATGGGGTACGTGGCATTTGAAGACCGCTAGGCGCGGCGATGCTATCCATCGAAAGAGCAGTGACTGACAGCGGCGCAGTAAGGAGAAGACTCATATCAACGTCGTCGTTATCGGCCACGTCGACTCCGGCAAGTCGACCACCACTGGACGTAAGCGCTCTCCAAATTGCGACCATGAGACGGACAATAAGCTCACAATAGGACAGACTTGATCTACAAGTGCGGTGGTATCGACAAGCGTACCATCGAGAAGTTCGAGAAGGTAAGCCATCGCCACCACTTCCTCACGACCGCCGCTCGACTACAGCACCATTTTTTTCGCTCTTATCATCGTTGCGCTGGCGACGAGGGGCAAAATTTGGTGGGGTGCGAGAATTTCACTCGGCTCCACAGCCAATGACTTCATCTCAAGCCTCAGCACACATTCCTCCCACCCTGTTGCATCGACAGCGATGTCCCTCTTCGAACACTGGCGTCGACCGCACTGTCTTGTGATGTCCTGAATATTTCACTGACGATATGCCTCACAGGAAGCTGCCGAACTCGGCAAGGGTTCCTTCAAGTATGCTTGGGTGCTCGACAAGCTGAAGGCCGAGCGTGAGCGTGGTATCACTATCGATATCGCCCTCTGGAAGTTCGAGACCCCGAAGTACTATGGTAAAAACCAGCCAAGCATCTCAATGTCGAAACCCAATGCTGACTTTACTTCCAGTCACCGTCATTGACGCCCCAGGTCACCGTGACTTCATCAAGAACATGATCACTGGTACCTCCCAGGCCGACTGCGCTATCCTCATCATTGCTGCCGGTACTGGTGAGTTCGAGGCTGGTATCTCCAAGGATGGCCAGACTCGTGAGCACGCTCTCCTCGCCTACACCCTTGGTGTCAAGCAGCTCATCGTCGCCATCAACAAGATGGACACCACCAAGTGGTCTGAGGACCGTTACAACGAGATCATCAAGGAGACCTCCAACTTCATCAAGAAGGTCGGCTACAACCCAAAGACCGTCCCATTCGTCCCGATCTCTGGTTTCAACGGTGACAACATGATCGACGCCTCCGCCAACTGCCCATGGTACAAGGGCTGGGAGAAGGAGACCAAGACCAAGTCTACTGGTAAGACTCTCCTCGAGGCCATCGACAGCATCGACCCACCACAGCGTCCATCCGACAAGCCACTCCGTCTCCCACTCCAGGATGTCTACAAGATTGGTGGTATTGGCACGGTCCCAGTCGGTCGTGTCGAGACCGGTGTCATCAAGGCCGGTATGGTCGTCACCTTCGCTCCAGCTGGTGTCACCACTGAAGTCAAGTCCGTCGAGATGCACCACGAGCAGCTCTCCGAGGGTCTCCCAGGTGACAACGTCGGATTCAACGTCAAGAACGTCTCCGTCAAGGAGATCCGTCGTGGAAACGTCGCTGGTGACTCCAAGAACGACCCACCAAAGGGCTGCGAGTCTTTCAACGCTCAGGTCATCGTTCTCAACCACCCAGGTCAGGTCGGTGCCGGTTACGCTCCAGTCTTGGACTGCCACACCGCCCACATTGCCTGCAAGTTCTCTGAGCTCCTCGAGAAGATCGACCGTCGTTCCGGAAAGTCTATCGAAGCTTCTCCAAAGTTCATCAAGTCTGGTGACGCCGCCATCGTCAAGATGATTCCATCCAAGCCAATGTGTGTTGAGGCTTTCACCGAGTACCCACCACTTGGTCGCTTCGCTGTCCGTGACATGAGACAGACTGTTGCAGTCGGAGTGTAAGCGAAAATTGACACTATACTCTTTGATCAAGGCTAACTTCTTTCCAGTATCAAATCAGTTGCCAAGTCCGACAAGGGTAAGCTATTCTGTTCCTCTTTCGCGAAACATCTGCTAACCCATTCATTCAGGTGGCGCCGGCAAGGTCACCAAGGCCGCCCAGAAGGCTTCCAAGAAGTAAACGGCTGCATCATGACAGAGCCTCTGGCTTTTCTTCACAAAAGCGGGTGTTGTTTGAATGGTGTTGGAGCCATCACAGGCTTTTCTTTACCTTCGAGCCTGATACCCGGTTATGATGTTTCTAATGACTATCAGCATGCATCATCTTTGGTCGATGGGATGGTGTTTGCTTACTGAGAGAAATCACGACTACTTTTCCTTTGTAACGACATGAAAATCACGAGAGCGATGACGATGGCTGGTTTGCGATGCAGACTGAGTCTGCCTTTAGCCTTAGATTTCACGGCTTCCACTAGCGAAATGAAAAGCAATTGGAAGTGCAAAATCTGGTCTTTCAACATTGTCTATTTCAGCGTCTTTGCCTCCTGATCGTGTGTTCTTGGCTGACCTTTGGGTCTAGGTGCTCGCAGTTGTCGCGTCAGCAGTTTGTTCTCGCTCTTGGACGGACATTCGAGCGCTCAGGATCATCGCTGTCAATTCGACACACCGCCTTCCCACATACGGCGTTCTGCCATCACGGAGAGCGGAGTGACTGGTGGCCTTCGCATCTTTCAGCGTTGCAAGCAGGAGGGCTGAGGCTTTCGTGGGCGTCGCCATGAGTTCGCCATACCTGAACAGCACACCTCACTTGACGAGATGATGCGCCTAAGTTGCCGGCCGTTTTCACTCTCTACGCCACAGCTATACCTTACTCGTCACCTCGCGAACCGATAATGTGAAGTACTAGAGTCCGGGAGTTCGACAAGAAACCACGACTCACATCATCACACAGAGTCATCAGTCGTTGTCAAGGCGCATTGTAGTGTCACCACCAGGGATAAAAAGTGCGCTCTGGAGGTCTAGAAAAGTGCAACCTTCTTTAGACACGCAACCTAGATCTTGTTATGGAAGGCCAATTGCATAATTACACAAATGAGGAGTACTTATCCGTTTACCGCCCGATCGGGTCAGTCACCGCGCTCGTGGTTGGCCTGCATTCGTCCAAGCGATGTTGACATGGGTATGCATTGGTCACACACCCCAGAGGTATCATCGTAAACATCCTGGAGGTATCATCGTAAACCCTACCAAGGTCCTTGAGCGATCATTAACCTGAGTCTGGCACGACGCAACACGTGAGGACCAAAGTACTACCGCGCCATCATCGTCCTATGGTTGTACTCAAAGGTTGTATCGACACGAGATACGACGATGCCCACAACCAGCGCGAAGATACGAGTGCTTCATCAGGTGTCAGCGAACATGGAAGGCATGTAATCTGTGGGGGATCAATTCCATCTTATCTCCCAATGGTGTTCCCGCAATTATGAAAGGACGTTGATTCTCTCCTCTCGTGATGTTCGCACTAGCCGCAGGCATAGGTTTAACGCTTTTATTTCACACCTGCCTAGGAGATTACCCAAAGTCTCAATTCAATGCTCCGGACGGCGTGGACATCTGGTGCGGCAAAGCTTATCGCAAGACGTCGGTATAGACATTGTACAAATACGTTTGTTGGCTAATCCGTTTCGCAGAAATGAATCCTTCAATCCTGGTGGCCACTTTCCGATCCCAGACAAGTCGAGCAAGCCGCTGCTCAATCTCAAGATTGCTCCTCGTATGAGCATTTACCTAGAGAATGAAGACCATGGCAGCTTTTTGATCGATGCTGCGATCTCGCACTACGTCGGCGAACCGATACACGATCCGAACAACGAGTTCGAGGGGGAAAGCCTCACTTCGAGAGCTAGATCGAGAGCCATGGGTCTCAAGAGAGATCTTGAGGCAGCATCTGCTGGTACCCAACTGAGCATTCGCTTATCGATTGGCGACAAGGCATTGAAGATTAAAGGCTCTGAGACTATCCAGCTTGGCAAGGTAGCAGAAGTTGACTTCAGCTTCGATGACATCTCAGCCAGAAACGAACCTCATAAGGTAACATTGCGTGCCGAGACCAAGGACGGGCAGAAGTTCTCGACTTCGACTGAGCTCCTTCGATTGCCATCCAAAGACAAAGGAACGGCAGTCAGGATAGATAACGGATATGGCGGTCTAGATGTCCGACATTTTGGTAAGGGTAGCTCAGACTGGAAGCCGATTTTTCCGTACAGCTATTATGGTACGCTCACTCGGGCGAATAGTTGTGCCCTCGCAATTGCTAAGGTGTGACCATAGTCCAATGGGATCGATACTTCGACAAAAGTCCAGATACCTTGGAGACTTTCAGCAAACAGGGCTACAATCTCATTCACATCGTACCTACAGGCGAACTTGGACAGTCTCCATTTCCATGGGACAAAGTTGAGAAGTATCTTGACAAGGCTGCGGACCTAGGTCTTTACCTGCAGTATGATGTGTTGTATCTGGAGAAAGGTATCAACGAAGGACTTGAAGAGCAGGTCAAACGGCTAAGAAATCATCCTTCATTGCTGCTGTGGTAGTAAGTGCACTCGATAGTTTCTCAGTCCGGCTGTGATTTATCAGCGTTTGCTCACTTTACAACCTTAGCATTGCAGACGAACCAGATGGAAAGTCTGTAGTCCCCGACTACCTCCCAAAAGGCTACAAGAAACTTCGATCTCTAGATCTGTAAGTGGGAAAGCTTCAGCATGGCTCAATGACTACTGACAGAGAGCAGTTATCATCCAGTCTCCATGGCTCTGAATTGCGAAGACTTTTACTACAAAGAGTATGCTTCTGGCGCAGACATCATTATGTCAGATGTGTATCCTGTCAGCACGGATACGAAACATTCAAATGTGTACGACACTCCTTGTACTGAAACCTACGGCTGCTGTGGATGTGACAATTGTGAGGGCCACTTTGAAGACGTCTCGGACCGTTTGGACAAGCTGTCGAGATTTGACGAGTTGATCGGTTGGCAGAAGGTTCATTGGAACGTGCCGCAGGCTTTTGGAAATGAGGTTGGTATCGATTTCCATTTCGCATAGATCTGGTCGCTGATGAGGCAAGACTTTCTGGACGCGGTTTCCGACTGCGGCAGAAGTTGTTGTGATGACTGCCCTCGGAATCAATCACAACGCAAAAGGGTATGGCACTCCTTTTGAACAGCTTGGAAGATGTGCGAAGCGCTGAAGCCGAAATGTGTTACAGCACCGTGATGTGGAACTTTCCGACGTCCGACGAGATTGCCCACATCACCGACAAACTCGCAAACGTGCTCACAGATGATGAGGTCGCGGAGGCCGTTCTGAAGGGTGACAGACACGGAGATTTGAAAGTGCAAGGAGCTGAGCGGATTGATGCTGCTGTTTGGAGTACTGGCGACAATGCTTTAGCAATCGTCGCCAACCTGAATCACGGCAACGTTGACGATGTTACGGTGGAGATGCCTTCGACGATAGATGCGAAGGCCGTCTCCAAGACTCTGTGGGGAAATGCTGACTGGAATGTGGATGGCAACAAATTGCGGACATCGAAGCTCAAGGGCTTGGGGACTTCGATCTTGTGGCTTCGCTAAGGCCAGTGGTTGAAAGCAAGTTGAGGATACCCTAAGCCGATACTACAGGATGCAGTATTATGACGCCTAGCAGCTATCTTCAGAGCCACAGTCCTTCTACTCTTTCACGTACGCCTTTGCGTCCTTAATATCATCATATGGCCACGAGGAATCCTTCGCTTTCGGCTTGAAATCATCTTTGGTGGCAGTGTTCTTGAAGATATATCCAAAACGAAACCTGGTTGGGTTTTCCTCAGGTCCATCGTTATTGGCTGCTACAATGTCAGTATTCGTTAGTCCAGCAAGAGCAGGCAGAGAAAATACCTGTGTTGATGTAAAATCCTTCGCATTCAGAATTCTGCTCGCATGCAGCCTTGACCTCCTTGTGGAACTTCTTTTCTGTGACATCGTCGGCCTTCTTTGAGATCTCCTCACCAATATGGCCGTCGCCATCCCATAGGTCATCGGCAAGTAGATCAGTCTCCTTGATCTTCAACTTGGTGAATTTTGCTGTCGATTTTTCTCCACTCTTCGAACTCTTGAGGCCCTTTCCGTCTTTCTTCTTGTCATCGATTGGACTACAGAAGCCCGCGACTGCGAAAAGCCCGGCGATGATCAGTGTGACCTTCATTGTGTTATGTGTTTGTCTTGGTACCGGCTCCTGAGTTTGAGGGTGATATCGCTTATGCTTGCGGTCCTTGGCTTGAATGAGAGAAGTGTTGTTCAGCGACCATCACTATATATACCTACATTTTCGCGGCTTATGGAGGAGCGATCATTGAAACAACATGCTGCTGTTCCAAAATGCAAAGACTCGTACGGGCAGTGCTCGTATGCCCGCAATATTTCGCAGGGTCTCCGGACTTTCTAGACAACTGCGACTGCCAGGATGCGGTCGCCGAAGAGAGACGACACGTGTGACGACAGAGGGAATTCTCCACGTCCGCCATGGAATGGCAATTGATCGCTTGTATGCCCTTGTCTTCCAACACCCATCTAGAAGTCCGGAATATTCTGCTCTTGCTGACCGGCCTCGCTTCTCGCCTCGGGCATAGGCTCTCGTTTCTCGCCATTGAGGGCACAATCTCGTTCATCAGTCATCTCATCACCAATGACTTCGGTCTAAGAATAGAGCGCACGTATTGACTCGATTCTGAGGCCGGAAGATCTGCCAAGGTCTCGTCAGGTCGCTGACTGTCGTTAGAACTCACGCTTGTAATTAGGGCAATCTTTTGAGACCACGCATGCGAGATCGCGGCCAACGTCGGCAAAAAGTATTCTCCCTTCTAGAAGCTGCAGACCGATGAGTCCGCATGAGATTGTTGGGCGCTCGCGCTGGTTGCGAGCTTCGAAGGACATGTGGTCGTCTGGGAGGCTTGGCAGCAATGCCAGTCACAGCTTCCGACAAGATGCTCGGATATCATGACACTGACATTTTTCCCGACCTGCTCTTAAACTCCTGAATACGCATTTGCAGTAAGAGAATTGAGAGGAAATTTATAAAGACAGCGAGCGAGATATGAGGTCGTACGCGGCACAGTCGTGTGAGCGTCCGAGGAGGATCGCGGTCGTGTTGATCGCAGCCAGGAGAGCAAGACGGTGATCGTAAGGCATTGACATCGCTCGAGACTGTGGTGTATCAGTATCAGTCACCGGTCCCAATAGTGATCAAGGGAGTCAGTAGACCGTCCAAAAGGCTTCCGAATCACGCACACCGCTCAACCACGTAGGCTGCTCGGACGATCCGCAAAACTCAGTCTCTGACAGCCGCACGTCACGAATGAGCAGCAGAATTGCCGAAGGTTTGGCTCCCCAAATGAATGGAGATCTGCAGACGAATAGAATGTGCCAGACTTCAGTTCCTCATTGAACCCAGACCATGCTTATGGCAGAGCTATTCATGAAAAGCCCCGGCTCCGCTTCGACTTCCAACTCATTAACCAGCATGCCTGTAAACAGATACAAGCGTGATCAGCCATGAATGTCATTCAGTATGCGCCAAAGAAGACTATCAATCGAGAGCCCCGCGGCGGGGACGCGTCCAGCAAGCTGCAGTTCGTGCTAATCGAGCAGCCGTCGGATACAAAAGACAAGGACTACAAGCGGATGGTCAGATCACACGCGACTCGCCTGCAACATTCCCGCGCGAGAGAGCGGCAAAGAGCCGCACGAGCAGCTGTCGGCGTAGCGCATGATGCTGAGCATGGATTGTTTCATCGACAACAATTCAATCACGCGTCCAGGAGTCCTGGACGCATAGCTTCTGGTAGGAGCTCAGCTTTGGCAGACGGCGGTGCTAGTACCCATTGGCAGCAAGAGCGAGATACAGTGGACGAGGAGATCAACAGAGTCCAGTCAACTTCGAATTCGTCTTTGGCTCTAGTCCCGTCGTCGAGCGGAAGTCCTGCAGGCGCTGACAGCCCGGCTTCTACTGGTTCCAATAATGACGCTCTGAATGACTTCTTGGGAGCATACTTCTCTAGAGAAGTTACAGCTATAAGGACTTATGCACTGTCAGCACATCAGGCCATGATACCTCCAGGGAGCAGTCTGGGTCAGTCGTTCTCGAAAAGCGTCATGGCTATGCGAACGTTTGCGCTCGATGACAAGTACAGTATCGTTGGCAGAGCTCTTTATCAGCTCAAGCTGGACTTTGGGGGCGTATTGGTAAGGTCCATTGCTAACCCTTATATTGCAATAACTGATGGCATTTTCGAACAGAAGTGCTATGAGCGCATCGTTCAAACACATTCAGCAGATTTTGAAAGGCATTATGCCAGTCAGGAAATCGTGATCGAATCGAGCCACGTCAGATTCCTCGGTTTCGTCTTCAGCCACCCTCTAGTACTTCAGATCGCAGTCCTGCTGACCACACGGTATCTGCTCATGGCTCTTGGGAAAGTAGATCATCCGAAGTCGACTTATCAATTGCTGAAATTGCGAGGACTCATTATCAGCAACATAAATGCTTCGCTGAGAGATCCCACCTATGCAACTTCTGACGCCGTGCTGGTAACGGTCATGATGTTTGCCGTGCATGAGCTCTGGTATACTTCGAAAGAAGCGTATCACGTCCACATGGCTGGACTGGTCAGACTGGTGAATCTACGTGGAGGCCTGGCACAGGTCGGTAAGTCAAGAATCCTACGATATCTCCCTGGTGATTACTTAGCCTGACTTTGCATCGATGTCTACAGGAAGCGAGGATCCTTATTTCGAACGCTTCATCCTTTGGCATGACGCGAATGCTTCACGCGCAGCTGGCTGCGAGCCCTACGTGCGGAAAGTGAAACAGCCTTCTAAGCTAGCTGCTCCCAAAGCAGATACGGATATGTTTCGAATGCGCGGAGCGTACAAAGCGACGTAGGCGATCTCAATTTCTGGACAAATTTCCAGGCAGTGCAAGTCTACAACAAGAGTCAATCTTTCATCGTTACATGATCTTGATGGTACGTCAGAGGCGGCTCAACCCGTACCAGATCAACCATTCTACGGCATTGAAGAATCGATTTCAACTTGGCACATTGACAGCGGCAGCGGGTAGCAGCCAATGAGCAAGCGCCTCTGCAATAGTTGCGTGCCTTTTGACCCTGTCTGCGAAGTATCGAGCTTAAATATGGACCAGCAGATAGAGCCGTTCGGTTTCAGAGACGAGACAAGGTCGTCCGTACCGCGAGCGTATCGCCATCCTCGTCAATGGTCATCAGCCTGCATCGTCAGTCAATCATCGCCGACTCACTGGCAAACGCGATCAATTGACATCCGAAGCTGCTACAAGAAATGAATTTGACAAGCGACGATGTCCCTTAGCTATCTTCGCTTCCACCCCGAACACGGGTTCGAAGGCCTTTACATCCATCGGCGATGTCTCTCAATCGAAGGAAATGTTGAGCTGAGATGGAAAAAATCTCTACAAACGAGTTCTGACAGGATTGTTCGACAGAGCTGTCACACGATGGTGCACAGATCTACAATCTAAACGCCGCATTCGTGAGCTCAAATGGGATTTAACACAAAATGTTCGAAAGTATGATCAGAATAATGGCGCCAAGCATCTGGACCAAGTTGTGCATGGCGCTTTAAACAATGTTTAAATCCACAGCAATGAGAGTCCCACATTACATGATTCTCGCGGCGGGCACACGCAAGCTAATGGTCTTGAGCGGATGACTGGAAGAGCAACCAGGACTGCACGCAAGCAAATGCTTCATACAACCGAATCGAGTCTGCTCTTCGAACCATCCGCCCTCAATTGAGGTCCTAGCAGCGCTTGCCTCCTAATGCCGGCAGCAGACGCTGGTGCCCGCCTTGCGACACCGAGTTCGAACGCGCACCTCACAACCTCAGGTCTACCTACCAACCTGAGTATCAGATGGATCAGTCGATAGACCCAAGGGTTGGCTTTGAGGCACCT
The DNA here is from genome assembly GCA_014298035.1 of Pseudocercospora fuligena. Taxonomy (NCBI): domain Eukaryota; kingdom Fungi; phylum Ascomycota; class Dothideomycetes; order Mycosphaerellales; family Mycosphaerellaceae; genus Pseudocercospora; species Pseudocercospora fuligena. The sequence goes on along the minus strand of JABCIY010000258.1, from coordinate 295,296 downwards.
TTCTCGTCCTACCAAGCCTCCTCACAAGTTTTGGCAACCCATAAGTTTACTTCGGCACGATTATGGTGTACCGCGATGTTTTTGCCTTCCTCATGCGGGTATAAGTGGCGATTAAGCTGGAGAGTTCGAAGCCGCTAGCTTGCGTCTATCGCTTCCCAGATGTCTCCAAGGCTTCGCTTTTCTATTACATCTATGCCATCACTCTCGATGCCCGCACTCACAATTAGATGGGACCCGACATTGACAATTGGGAAGGCGTAAAGGACGCGACAAATCCACATAGATCCGCTTCTTGTCGCACGCGACCTCGATGCGAAAGCTTATTGCTTTGAAGATGTCGCGAACAGATGTTTGGTAAGCGAAGTTGTCATCAACGTCGTGAGTCTCTGCTAGCAGAGTGGCAACGAAAGTGTCTCAAACTATGTCACGACTGCATTTCGCAGGATGGCTAAGGAGCTTCGAAATGGCATGGCAGTGCCTTAGCCATGCTGGACCCACCAAGATGTCATCAACGCAAAAGAAGCCCGCTACGTGGCACGGGAAGAAATGTATACTCCAAGCGGCACCGCTGTGGGCTACTGCAACCAGCTAGGCAGGTATTAGTCCAACGGGCAGCGAAGTCAAGGGCGAACAAATTGGTAGACCCACAGAAGGCCTCTGGGTCTTGAAATAATGCGGCTCGCAGGCCTTCCTCAGCAATAGTCCATACAGCCAGAAATTTAGGTTTTGGCCATTGCAGAATCGTGGCTATTCAAAGGCTCATTTCCCCCGACACCAGCCGCCTACCCGGCCCAAAGACGCAAGCGCAAACGACAAGTTTGCGGATACCCCAGGTCTACCATGCCCGACTTGCCCTACGAGCCCAAGACAGCCGATGAGACCATGTTCGAGGAACGCTCGAAAGCAAGACTCGAATTCCGTCGACTCTGACACCACAGCGGACTTTCAACAAGCGATAGACTCAGGGTATGAAGATTCAGAAGCCTGCCACGATGAGAATGGCTACCTCGTTCAAGAGGCTAGTTGGGATCCAGATTCGTAGGGGTCCTCACAGCAGGATCTTTGAAGGACATGAAGGAGATTGAGGGATCCGGGTGATTGGGAGGACTGGAATGGAGAGGCGTGCAGTTTTTTCCCTGATAGCAGTCCTTTCAACAAACATTCCCAGTGACTCCAATCAGACCAAGCGATCAGAAATGAATCGTCAGCCGGGCAGGCCGATTGTGTGCAATTTTAGCAGAACTCGTTTCGATTCCAGAAACAAGTCCCACCAACAACTGGACAGACAGCACCCGAGGAATGCTGATGGCAAGCGAGCAAATGCCGTTAGCGAAGACCAACAGTAGGGAAATGAGACGAGTAGCCAGTGAATCTGCTTCATGCCGGGCCCCTAGGTCTATCGCCAATACCAGAATATCTGATCAAGTCGGAGTCATTCGACCGACTTAGATTACCATACTTGTTGATTAGTGATTACTTACTAGTCAGCGCCTATAGTCACAATCAATAGTCAATAATAAGTGAATAATCAGTAGTCATAGTCACATAATCATATAATCACAGTTATATGGGCCTTTGAATCCTTGGCAATCCGGATAAACCTTCGGGCCTATAGTGGGTCTGCATGTGAAAAACAAAGTCGACTCTAATCGCCGCGGACACGACACTTTCGTACGGATCTATAGAAGACGAGCAAGGTTAGCATGCGAACCGGTTATCTACGACTGAAGTACTCACTTTTGGTTATATTCCAGGTTATCTTGTCGTTGTCTAGTGATTGGTGATTATAATCACTAGTCACGGAACCCATAATCATACTCGTAGTCACATGTGATTACAGTGACTAGTGATTATTCGTAATCAATAATCAACAACTATGTAGATTACTGACATGCACGCCATTGGATGACCTTAAGCAATAACTGGAACTCCTGAATCTTTCAGTGGCTACCGCACCTCATGTTGCATAAAAAGGTCTTGGGTTCGTATCTTTAGAAGGTTGCATTATGACAGACTCCTAGAGCGCCTCTTTTGTGCCTCGCCGTAACTTGCTAGCGCGTCTCCGAGATGAGTTACGACTCTACGTGGTAATATGAGTGTGGTCGTTCGTTGGACGAGGCTGCACCTGGCGCTTTTAGACAATGTTCAAATCCATACCTCAACAGCCATCATACGCGCCATGCAAAACAAAAGTCTGGACATCGCGGGACTCAAGCCATCTTTAGACCTTGTCTAAACAAGACGATTGCCAAAAAGATGATTCTGGAGACGGCGGGAATCGAACCTCGCATCACTCACGGACGCCCTTTCCAGATCATTGTCCGACGTTCTGTGGCATGAGAACCACATCTCGGACGGAACGCGCCCGCGTGAGTATCTTACCCTTGAGACCACGTCCCCTGAGGTGCTTTGATTGGATGGGCTGGATGTCTTTTGAATACGTCTGTCATGGTTGAGAGAAGATTGAATGAACGTTCTGAGTTGGAGTGAATGTCGAGCTTGCAATCTGGGCGGTGTGAAACGAATATGCTGTCCAGCATTTGTCTTTTGATACGATTCGAAATATGACGATTAACTGAATGCCAATTTGTTTGATCAATATTCGTATGTGATTGAGAAGGCGTGACAGCGCATAAGGACAAGTGACTATGCGGAGTGGTAGCATTTAAGGTCGCTGTGTTGAATACAGTAGGCTGGTCTCAGAGTTCGATTTAGGAGTGGCAACCTTTTTTCTTCCTGGAGCATTGAGCATGATGAACGAACTGCTGGCTGGATAATCATGAGTTATGGTATCGAAACGCGGTATTGTTGTCATTTATTGGGTGATCTCATGTTGCCCCCATCCAGCTCCACAAGTATATGAGCCTGATCTGCTTCAAAAGGCATATGCTTGCTGCCAGCCTCATGAACGGCACTGTCATCGCTCAACTCAGCTCGTTTGACTTGAGGCCGATGCTCTGGAATGTTGTCGTCGACTTTCTTGCCCGCTCCTGCGTCCGGCTCGGGCACAGTCATTTGACGTCGCTTACGTGCCCTAAGTAAGACCCAGACAAGGCAGGCGCATAGTGCCAATGCAACGAACGTGCCCACACCTATGCCCACAGCCGCTCCGACTGCGATGCCATGCGGATGATTCAGCAGCGCCCGTTCCGGACGTGCTGCCGTTTGTGCTCCCGTCGCTGTTCAATGTACCCGAGGGTGACGCCGAGACTGAAGTGGCTGGGTCGCTGCTAGCATTGGGCGAAGTGGACGCGCTCGGTAAATTCGCGGTAGTTACATGGTCACCGTTCATCCAGACTGCTGCACCCGCTGTGAACACTCTTCCCTGATCCTCACAGCAATCGCTGCCATTCCCGTGTCCATATTCTCCCATAAAGCCACCAGTATTTGAGCAGCAGTAGGTCGTCGAAGTGCAAGCGAAGATCATCCATACGTTGTCCGTGGCAGTGGCACCTGAGGTTCTGTTAGGAATGTCTTCAGTACCAGCATGTTTCCCTTGCCTGTCTCCTGTTGCCAGCAATATTTCGGACAGTCATCGGACTGCCAGGTTGGATCGCTGCAATAGTTCCTCCAGTACTGATTGTTGATCGCAGTCTCTGGCATTTTGCAGAGCCCGGCAGTCGTGCACTCGTCGCTTGAGCCATCGGCTCTGTATGCGCAGCAAGCGCTAGCAGCGATGTCAGGGTTGCATCGAAACGTCGCGATGCTGGCTTCAGTGCCGTTTGGTAGGTAGCAAGATTCTGTTTGAAGATTCGTGAAAGACATACTTATGGCAAGCCCTCCAAAGGACTGGTAACTAGCCGCAGAGGCGTCCTGACGAGTTTTGAGGTACTTTCAGCCCCTCTCAACGTGTGTAACGACTTGGTACACGACTGCAAAGCCACCCGTCCAGACCATATTCTCGCATGCTAGCGTGCAAGCATTCAGGGAACCAGCCACAAGCAGCCGTGATGCACAACTCCGCTTCACGGCCTGAGCGGCGGTCGGCACGTCGTAGATGGTGTTTCAGTCTCAAGCATCGAGCGCAGAGTGCGCACATCGATACTTAAGAAAGTGTGACTCCACAGAGCGACAAAGATCTACAACTTCCGGTATTGCCGCAGATTTCTTGTAACCAGCCAAAGGCTGTAGACAATCGTTCCTCGTCAATTTGCGTGTCGTGAATCGATGAGCCGCAAGTTGGCTAGTATGCACTCGTGACAAGTCGTACACCGGTCCGCGAGATTGAAGTGATGTCTGGAATGTGAAATTGTAGCAAGTCATATCCGCACTCACACGCAAGCAATGCGAACAGCTAGTCAATGACCTCTCAGCCTCCTTCCCTCTCTGCTCTACGCCTCTCCTTGGCCTCCTTCTTCGCCTTCCGACTTTCTGCCATCCTCTTGTTGACCTTGCGTTCCATCTCATGTTCCTCCTGCATAAGCTTCAACTCCTTCTCGATCCGCTCATTCTTCTCCTTAGCTTCCTGTCGCGCTCGTAGTCTTTCCTGTAGCAATTCCTTGTTCTCGTCGATTTCCCTCTGTATGGCAGCGCGCATATCCTCTGTTGTAGTTACATGCCTGTTTCTGTCGAAGAAGTCCTCTGCAAACGTGTCCATCTCTGGGTCAAGTCCTGGGCCCCCTTCCAGGTAGCCCCCTGGATGTGTGAGCTTAATTCCAGGTACAGGACTGGCGAATTTTCGTCGTGGATCGTCGAGTGGCAGTGGCAGCTCCTCTTCGCTGATACTAGGGAGACTCTCTATAGAGATGTCCTGTGCGCGTACGGACACGCCTTCTACTGGGAGGTCCGGGCTCCCTTCTGGTATCACGCGGATGCCATCCTCATTTGATAGACCGTTGAGAACAGGTTGCATAAGCGCATCTTCGAAGTCGGCATCGTACTTGAGATCGTGCGGTACATAGCTGGCATAGGCGCCGTTCGGCTGTTCCTCTTGTGGTGGTGTAGGAGCACCTGCTGCAGGCGCGTTGTCTATGCTCATGTTGTACGTTTATTTCTAGTCTCTGCTACCGGCTTCTGTTTCGGCTGATCAAGCTGCGGATAGAATCGGGCTACAATGCTCGCACTCCAGCTTATGCCGAGCAGCAAGCAGAAGACGATGAAGAAGACGGCGATCGAGTATGTTTCCATAGTATAGAATCGGAAGGGATCCCTTCTTTTCGTCTTTCCGTGCCGCAGTTGCTGCACCGGAAGCTTTGGCTGGTGCGGAGGAAGGCGCGAACCGACGGAGCTCTAAATCGACCATATGATTAATAGCACTTAGCATTACTTACTATTATTTCTTCTTTACTTCTTACTTTATATACGATAATAATAACCTTAATAATAGCCGCGAAGCTTACCTACGCTTACTATATTTTTAGCGCTTAATCTACTATACTTTCTTCTAGCTATATTATACTCTAAGAGCTAACTTAACGCTAGTATACTCTACTATAATATCTAACGATTATAACGGCGTCTAGCGCGTAGATATTCTTATAGTAGCTTTAGAAGCTACTAAGATAGATCTTTAGGAAACTAAAGAGATAGAGTTATTATTTTTATAAACTTACTTATAGTATATCGCTAAGGACTCGTAGCTAATTTTCCTAAAATTTAGGTCTCTCCGCTGCCTATAAACTACGAATACTTTAGACTTCTAGTACTATAGCGAGAAGAGATAGTAAGAGCTATTAGATAATACTAGTAATAAGAAGAAAAGGAAGATAGCGTTAAATACGCTTTATAAGTATAAGGCTACTAGTATAATTATAGAAATATCTACTAGTAAGGATAGCCTATCGCTATACTACTACTATACGAGGAATAGCGATATATATAAGTACTATATAAAAGATACTAAGGGTAAAATAGTCTATATCTACTATAAGTATAAAGGTAAGTTAGAATATATTACTAGCGCTATATAAGAAGATAAAGAAATAGATAAGGATATTAGTAAGTTAGTAGCGATATAGGCGCGAGTCGAGGCTATAGAGATTAAAAATATAGCTCTTAAAGAGCGTATTATTATACTAGAGATTAAGTTAACTACTCTCGATAGTAAGATAGTTAGACTTAAGTTATATTATTAATAGTAGTTCTTATAGCTTAAGAATAAGGCTATTATTAAGTCTAAGGATATATATACGCTATAGAAAGGATTATAGCCGGATAGTAATAGAGCTCTACTAGCTAAAGGTATTTAGATAAATAAAATTATACTACGAGTATAGCGCGAGTCGCCGCGAGTCTATACCTATTTATTCCTTTAATTACTCCTTCTAATCCTTCTTTAACCGTATTCTTATACCCTTTAGCTATTTAGGTTCCTAATCCTTTACTATAGATTTATCTTATTATAGACTCGCGGTCGACTCGCTACTAATATCTATAAATTTAGACTACTTAATTACTATTTTAGTATCCTTTTAATCTTGCTTTTAATCTTGCTTTATACTTATTATACTCGCTACCGACTCGCCGCTTAAATTAATAAACTCTAGCGATTTACTTATATTAATTATCTTTTTAGTCTATATTACCTTTTCTTCCTTAATCTCTATACTCGGAGTTATATTTCTATCCGCTAGAGTATACCTCGTACTACGACTCGCGTTAGGAGTACTTAATCGGTATTTCCGCTTCTATTACTTCTATCGTTTCCGGATATAGATATATATATTTATTTCGTATCTAAGCTTATTCTTATATATTACTCTAAAGATATATATAGCCTATATAACTAATAGCGTATTAACTACCTTACTTAATACTTTAACCGGTTAGTTAGTATCTAGATCGAATCCGCTATAGAAAAAATAGCTATAGTAATCGTCTATCTTATAGATAGGTATATAAGGTAGGTACTTATAATTAATCTAGTCTAAGATAAAGTCTATTACCGGTATTCTAGTATCGTTAAAGCTATAATTAGTCTAGGTATCGTATATAGCGCCGTAGCTAACTAGCTCGGTATATATCTAGGTTTTAACGTCGTACTTATTAATAATAATATCGACTCGCTAGATAAAGATCTTATAACGGTATTAGAATTATATCGGAGATTCTACTTTCGCGATAGGCTATAGTAGAGCTAATAGTATTAGTACTCGCTACGAGAGACTCCGAGATCTAGTATTAGGTCTACGAAGTTACTATTACTAAAGCTAATAGCCTATAGTATTACGTATAGTATTAGTATAACTCGGTAAAGAAGTAAATATATTAAATCTACGGCTACTCGCTATAGACTCGCTAGCTAGTAGACTCGTATTTTATAAAGCCGCTAATCGCTCGCGAATAAATTAAGTAGTTAGTAGATAAGGGTTTTAAAGGCCGTATTCTCTATAGAAGCGATAATCGGTATATAAGCTAGTATAGTTAGCGCTAGTCTTAGGGTAATATATCTACTAGTAGGTAGAAGGAGGTATCGTTATTATTATAGTTAGTATAGTAAAGAATAGGAAGAATAGGAAGATTAGTATATAAAGGAAGAAAATAAGGAACGATAGGAATTAGGCGAGATATAACTCGCGGCGACTTGCCGCCTAACTAACTATTTTACCTAATAAGCGTTATTCGTAGACTAATTAATCTAGTATCCTTAGTAACCCTCGGAGGTTATTAATAAGCTAAGATAGGAACTATAGGAATTATACGAGATATAACTCGCGGCGACTCGCTACCTAACTAACTATTTTACCTAATTATTTATTATTCGTAAACTCGATTAATCTAGTATCCTTATTAATAAGCCCCTCTTATTACTATACTAACTAACTCCGAGCTACTAATAGCTTTTCTAGCTCTATTAATAGCGGCTAATTACTACTAGCTATATATAGATTCGCTACTTATCGAAGAAGTAAGTATATCTCTTAGTAAAGACGATCTCTATAGATATTATTTCTACTAGCGCTAACTAGCTATATTATATTATTAGTAAGTAGTACTTATTAATACTAAATAAGCGTTTCCTTAGGTAGAAAGGCTTCGAGATCTATAGTATAATTAGTTAGCGAGTCTATAGCGAGTACTAATAAGTCTCGTATATACTAAATCCTTATAGATCTTCTTTAATCTTATTAAGTACGCCTTCCGGTATAGGAATACCTTACTAAGAATACCTACTTATTTACGGATAATAGTATAGGATATACGGAATGCCTAGAATAGAGTATAGTCGATTAGTCTACTTCTAGATACGATAGCTATTCTAGAGGTAAACGAAGTCTAGAACTTCCGCGCGGATAATTAGTATATAGATTATAAGGAAGGTAATAATATCGGCTAGATCGTCGGTATCGTATAGTAACTCGTATAGGAGCTCGTAGAAGTAACTACGCTATCTAGTAATAGTAGGTACTTACTAGTTCTACTATATCTTAATCCGTTAGTTTATCTTACTAGTACCGTATTTAAAGATCTTTCGAAATATAAGCGGTAGATCTTTATTACTACGAGTCGTATAGCGAATCTTATAGTAAGCGTCTATAGCTAGAATTATTTCTACTTTATAGTCCGATCGAATAATTTAGAGTACTATACTAGTATTATAAAGTATTATAATATACTAAGCGAGTATAGAGATAGCTATCTAACTAGTAATACCTATATATATCTAGACGATATAGCGTAAATAGACGTCGATAGTAGCGTAGATCTATATACCCTAATACTTAAGCTTATAGTAAGTATCTATAGATATTACGTAGCCTAGATCTAGAGTTATAATTATATCGTAATACTCTCGCGTATACTCGTAGTAGACTCGTAGCCTATTAGGATTTAGCTTACTAGTAATCCGATATATTCGGTCTCTATTAGTAGTATTAGTAGTAAGTAGAAGTACCTAGAAATAGCTTATAAGTCGACTACTACTAGCGAGTCTACTACGAGTAGATCTACCTACCTATAATATTATATTTCGATCGGATATAAGTATATAGATTTCTTCGGCCGTATACCTCTACTACGGACCTTTCTAATTCCTCTTTTAGTACTACTTCTATATATTCTATTACCTCTTTAACCCTATTAGATAATATCTTCTTATATAGACTAAGCTCTTTATATAGATATATATATCTACGCTACCTAATATCGAATCTATCTACCTATAATATTATAATCGTATCCGTATTAGTTAATTATAGAATATAGAAGGTATAAGTAATACTAAGCTTTAAGGCCTTAATATTATTAACTTTATAATAGTCTTTATAGTAGTCGTAGTAGACTTCCTACTCTCTTAGTCTTCGTTATAGTATTATTAGAAATATAGTATAGCTAGTCTCTCGCTCTAGGTATCGGATAATCTCTTCTTTCGAAGTACCGTTATAGATCTATATCGTAACCTAATCCTTCTAGGGCGATAGATCTATACGTAGACCTATTCTTACGAGTAGATAGCGAGTAGTTAGCGAATATAGAAGATATAGAATACTAGAAATACGTATATAGGTTGAAAATTAAGTTGGAAAGTGGCATTAATTATATGGTCGATTTGGGCCTCCCTAATGTGCCGCCTTCCCTGTTGTGGCCGTATGCGACATCCACCTTCACATGCACGACACGAGACACGACGCCAAATGATTGCTAGACAGCAGAGTCGCGTGCGGATGCAGTCACCGACCAACTACCAGCGCGATTGATACAGCCCACAACAGAAATTGATTGTAGCTTCGCCACTCCTGAATCTCGAACCGCGACGATAACAATTCACCACCACTATGGCCTCGACAGCCATCACATTACCGGCTGTTGACCAGGACTTCCGCTCTCTAAGTCGACGGCCGCCCAGCGACCCTGATATCCAAGCAACCCTCTCCGACTTCCTCACCTACACCGAGCACTTTCCCTCGCATCTGACGCGTGCCCTGACCCTGGTCCACGAGCAACGCGCCAAAGCAGAAGCCGCGATCAGATCTGTACACGAGAACACTACAGCCTACAGCATCCTACCAAGTATCAAGCATGCCCGTCCAGACCCTGTCAAATTGCGACGCGACATCAGCCTGGCGCTGGAAGAGGCCGAATCAGCATGTCGCATGTCCGTAGAGGAGGCTGTCAGGCTGGACGACGAGTGTCAGAGAGAGGCTAAACGCCTGGACATTGTAGCAGAGAAACTCAAGGCGCAGCCAAAGCCACCATCACGCGATCCTACACCGGAACAGCAGGCACTCACTTCTCCTAATCTGAAGAGAGAGCGCCGCATGAGCACACGAGCCGACGATGGCAGAATGCCCGAGAAGCAGTCGCGGCGCGTTCAGGACAAGGCAGCAAGTAAGCTGAAGGGCAGGAAAATCATGGTGCCCGGCGAAGTGCTACCACCACCTGATCCTAATGCGCCTGCCAGTGAGTCCGTCTGGAGCTCACCACGACCCTCTCCACCATTACTAGAAGAGCCGATCCCAGAGACTGTGGAAAAGAAGAAGGGCGCAACACCACGCCCCAGATCGCGGACGCCGAAGCCACCAAAGACAGACAAGGAGAAGAAGGAAAGCTCACGCAAAGAGGACAGAGATGCAGACAGGAAGACTCCAAAGCCTAGAGGGCCACGCGCACCTGGTCAGCCTGGCACCAATGCCCATTCCGCTGTAGCGGGTATCAGCACTTCTAACGCCTTGCTAGCACTCAAAGAACCACCTGCAGATGCAGCCAAAGGGAGCAAATGGTTACCTTGGGTTAAGCTCACAGAATGGGAAATGGCCAAACTGCGCAAGCGCATGAAGAAGAACGCCATATGGGTCCCTAGTCAGACGATGGTGCGACGAGAGCTTAAGAATCTTGGCCGAGGTATTGCTGGTAAAGAGGCAGCGAGAGCGGAGGCAGAGGCGGGTGGGACAGAGTTCGTGGACGAGCATAACGAGACTGATCCGACCAAAGTCGAAGTTAGTGGCGAAGAGGCGGCTCAGATGACTGCTATGCTGGGGCCACCGCAGGTCTATGCTGATGACGATGATGCCGACGCTGAGCTTATCAATCGAGGCATGAGACTGAATGAGGCAAAGAAGTTGAAGCGGCAGCGACTGCTGGAAGAACAGGCTCTCCAAGCACAGCTGGCAAGAGAGCAAGGCGTGGAGCCTCCATCTGATGGCAAAACAAATACGGCTTCACCCGAAGGCCAGAAGAAGCGGAAGCGGGAGATGACCCCAGCAGCAGGCTCTTCGAAGACGGCAGATCCTGTTTCGCCAGAAGCTCGACCTCAGCTAAAGAAGATCAAGATCAATCCACCGTCGAGGAGCGAGACTACTTCGAAGGTCCCTTTAGCTCCCGCTGGCGCGTCATCCTCCCCGAAGGCAGCATCTCAGCGCAATCGCCGGGCAGCGACGCCGCCAGCTACCAAAAAGCCCACCCTGACCCTTAAGCTTAGCAAGGCAGTCTCTGAGGAGCCTCCCAATAGGCGCGCGAGTCTTCGAAGGAGCAGCAACGCGAGCTTGCCAAGTGGCAGCCACCCTTCCACCAATACACCGACATCGCCGAAGAGCGCAACTCTCAAAGACCAGTCTACGACTAAGAGCGGCCGACGCACAAGACGACCTGCTCCAGGTGTCATCACTACCAACGACGACGAAAGCGCCAAGGTTGGTGTTTCGCAACGCAAAGCTGCACCACGCAAGCGCGGTCAGAACCTCAAGAAGGACTCTGCTGCTCCGCCGGACCCTCTGGTCACACTGGAGCCAGAGGAAGTGATCGATCCGGACGAGCCACGATACTGCATTTGCGGCGACGTCAGCTGGGGCACCATGATTGCCTGTGATAATGACGATTGCGAGAAGGAATGGTTTCACCTGGATTGCGTGGCATTGACAGACTTGCCTCCTCGACGGACGAAGTGGTACTGCCCTGACTGTCGCAAGAAGTTGAAGCAGGGCCAGAGCACGAATGGCCTGGTTGGGAGAAATGTCGGGACAGGAGCTCGCTAGGAACAGTTCGATGACATTCAGGACTCGCCGCCTAGGCCAGAGAAAGGAAGAGCTTGCGACAGCTGTCGCCAGAGAAAGAGGAAGTGCAGTCACATGTTGGAACTGGCACAATATGGACGCAGGAGGGGAGAAGCATGTCAGAGTTGTCATGGAAGGAAAATGAGGTGCAACCATACAGTGCCGTCGAACAGACTGGAGTGGTTCAGGGCTTGCGAGAGTTGTCACCGAAGGAAAGTGAAGTGCAACCACGCCAGCGACCCTTCTATGGAGAGCGTCTAGAGCACTGCTAATGAGTAATGACACGGGTTTGGTTCCAGCAAGTGTAGTGCGCTGGTTTGCGCTGAAATGGGATGGCGCTTGGCTGCGATGTCATGGTTGGCCAGGCGCGGGAAAACACGGATCGCATGATACCATTGCTTATTGAGAGCTTCGCATACATTTACTTTGCCACACATGCGCAAAGGATGTCTTGAGACTTGCCTAGGAGCAGTCTATCATTTCATACCCGTGGGGGCACCGGTCACAGGGACTCTTGCCTCATGCTTCGACACATCGCTAAATTTCAGCAGTACAGACGCATGCGCTTACCATGCTCCACGACCTTTGGGCATCCACACTTTCTGCCTGCGCCTTTGAGCTTGAGGGGCGCTCACGCACTCAGCCCCTGTACTGTACATGCGACCTGTATCGATCAAAGGTCTGATTGGCTCATGCAGCATCGCGGAGCCGAAAGGCGACGTGCATGAGATGAGCTTTGGGGAAGGCTGTGCTGACCTCGAGTTCTTATACTTACGCAGAGATGCACAGAACTCAATTCGACCTCACGGGCTCCAACACAATATGGTGAGTTAGCTCTGCGATGCGACTTCGAGGCATGACTGAAGAATCTGCAGCCTTCTGTCAACCACGGCAAAGATGGAGGGAGGACGTTTCAGGGTAGTCTAGAGACGCCCAATGATGGTGATAGAGACAACCACGCGGTTTTACTTCTCGCTTGCTATTGCGGTACTTATTGCTAATTTCTCGAAGCATCCGCAAGCACCGAGCAACTCGCCTTTCTTTGCTTCAGGCAATGGAACATGGGCGAGGGATGGACAACTTGAGCAGTGGTCACAGCAGTATGATAGCTTGTGAGCACCGTCAGGTCGTATGACGAAGTCTGAGAGTTTGCTTGTTACTTACTACATTTCCCAGTGAGTACGAATCAGATCTATCGAATAAGAAACTCCCACCAGCCGTTCTTGCCGTCAATTCTGACGAGAGGTTGAAGCCACCTTCCGACCCGAACTACGTTCTGCCTGTAACACCGGATCATCTCGACGGCAGTGCTATCTGCACGGATCCCAATCAGGGAAACTGCGAAACCCTCGTGTGGTGAGCATAGGTCGGAGCACGGCGGACGTCCTATGTTGTTTAACTTGCTACCGTATAGTCTGCATTGTCACAATGTGCACACGCCAACGTCGAAATTGGATGGGAGCCACTCTGGTGCTCGACCTGCGCTTGTAAACCCGCCTCGAAGAAGACCCTTCAAGCCTGGGCTGCCTTCAAAGAAGAGCTGCGAGTGGTGCAGCAGGGTCTTCAATAGAGAGTGGGACGTGCTTCAACACAAACGAAGAGCCTGCTCTATTTGGACGACGAAGATGGGACTATTGAAGCATTACTGCCAAGCCCCTGGTTGTGGCTACTCTAATTTCCGTAGAGACAAGCTATTGCTTCATTGTCGAAAAACGGGACATCCATACGAGCAAGCGAAAAAGGAAAGTGCGGAGCAGGTGTCGAACACAAACCATAGTGACGCACAAGGTATTGCTGGTCTCGTAGATAAGCACACTAGCTCTACCGATCAAGCAAAAGGGGGCGATCAACAGCTGTACGGTACTCAGATCCAAGACGAAACTCTCCAGGATGATTCCGTCACGCTGGTAGATTCAACGACTTCAGAGTCCTCTGATGTAACCTTGCTCGGTGCCCTAATCTCTGACGAACTGGTCGAAGATCTCGTTGATCTACTCTTCGCGCCAGTGGATTTGAAGCTCCTGCATGCAGCGGCTTATGAAAGACCAGGAATGGGCACTGACGACCTGCGAGAAAGGCTTCGTCGAGCGATTATTGACTTTGGGCATTGCTTGAAGGCGGAAGCATCTACGAAATCGGAAAGAATAGCAGCTTGTCTCATCAAGTCTAGGTCGACAGCGCTTCGACTAGCACACGCCATCATTGAGCGTCTGGGTCGAATCGGCCCAGTGAGTGCCCACATAAACACAGTTGAAGGAGTGGCAGACCAGCACTATGAGAGCAACGACGAGAATGACGAGGAGTATCCCGAAGATGATGCTAGCCAAATGGAACGAGAATTTCACGACTTGGCAGGTCCCTTGCTTGAGAGTTCTGCCTACGAGAGCTTCAAACTACATCGACTTGATATTGTGAACCTTCCTTATGAGGCCAGGATCCACGCCCTCTTGGAAGGCAGCATATGTTCCGCATCTCAGGCTCCTCTGCCCCCTGCTGCACTTTCAACGACTGCGGCTGAAATGTCCTGGGTTCCACCGAAAGATTTCTCTACACTATCCGAATGCTCCATTGGTTGGTGCGATGATGTAAAGGCCTGGATTGAAGACGACGTGATGAAAGAGCAATGGGACTGGTGGCCGCTTGCTCCCCGGCAATATAAATTGAAAGCTGACTTTCAGCGACTTGCGTGGCCTTCGGTGAGTCAGTACGAACCTTTCATTTCTCTCGCTGACGTCTACAGCCTTCTGGAACCATTCGGCACCTAGACCTCCCACGGAAGAGCCTCTCGGCTTTGATGGACGTACTCGCAAATGCTCCACCGTATTTAAATCATGACTCCGCGAAGGGCGGTATGCAACATCAAGCTGGAGCCACCGGCACAATTACCAAATCGGATCCCGTCCAACCACCTCCTGTACACCTGCCTTCTCATGGCAGCAAATACACTAATGTCAACATCGACCAGGCTCCGAATTGCATGTCGAATATTTCACAGATCTCCTTCCCTGAGGGCACTTTATACTTCTCGGTTCAGACAGGAGACACTTTCGACATAGTTGAACTGAGAGAACAGCAAATTCATACAGATCGACAGTTCTTTGCCACTTTGAATAGAGAATATCGGCGCTTGACACGTAAGCGACGATGGCTATCAATGTGGCAATACGACCACTGTGACTTTGCTTTGGTCAGTCCCTGCAACGCGAACCACTCCTCCTACAACAGTACTAAGTGCGATTCCAGTTTTCGAAATATGCTTGTGATACCTGTGCCTTTGTCAAGATCGACTTCCCATCAAAAGACGATCTCGCCTACGACTTCAAGCCACGACCGATCGCTCCTTCTCCTCCTCACGGCCCAATCACCAAACACGAGTTCCACGATCGTTTCTACAAGTCTTGTGAAGATTGCCACAGTTGGCATTGGCATCGACGAAAGATGCTGAGATTTAAGCTCATTGATCGAGATGCAGTAGACAGGCTGCCGAAAAGAAAAGCCGCCATTGATCTCGCTGATGGGAAGCGAGAAGAGTTCTGGGGATTGATTGCTAGAGGTGAGATTGAATTCGCCGCGGTATGAACACATAAGCAAGGCACTGACTGACCTGTTTCAGAGCGACGAATCTTCGCTCGCGTTTTGTTGATGTGCGGGCTCTGGAATATCCCCTCTGGCATATTCTTCTGGCTGTGGATCTTCAAGTGGGATCATCCAGCTGACTTGCAGAACGCCATCGTACCGATGACTGTGACTCTTGCCATCACTGGGCTGTATGTGGTCATGATATATGAGGATCGAGAAGGGAATAAGTGATCGTCCGGTATCAAGCCAAAAGGGAGCTTTTGGTTGTGACATGTAGCATTTCAGAATGCAGAGTCTGCCCTTCAGCGTGTAGAAGTTGCTGAACTTCAACGCGCTCTGCGTTTGATGCTCGAGACAGGGCTACTGTCTATGACATGTCATCGAATAAGCTGACTTTACATGCAAATACAAATGCCTCAAATGAGTCCGAAAGCCTAGAGCGAGAGAATGTTTGTGGCACCGGGTCGTCAACGACGTTGAAGACTGCACGACGCTGGTTGTGGGACATATTAACAGCATCGGATTCACTATATGACTTGTACACTTCTTGCTACTCTTTGGATATCTATGTTCCTCGGCTCTAGCTATTCGTCTGCTTATCTGCCCTGCACGATTCTAGCTATTCGTCAGCTATTCTTCTTGTACGCCTTCGGCTATTGAACATGCACGACTTTGGTTATTCGACCTGTTCGGCTTTAGCTAGTCCACCTGCACAGTCTTGGCTATTCTTTGGCCATTCTTTGGCTATTCGATCTGCCATTTGGATAAACTTGTTGCTTCCCTCACTAAGTCGCACTGAGTTGATGTGCTTTCCAAAAGCCTTCGGCTCCAGTCTTGTGGTCTTTTCAGAGTATTCGTAAGAAGAATTGGAGAGCCTTAGGAGACGCAATACCACGGAGTTTGAAGACAACCTGGCTAGAGAGACGTGATGTTTCAGATGCCTCACGTCGATTCTCTTCTCAATTTGTGTCCTTTATAGCATATTTGCAAACTTACGTGAATTGGCTGGATGGCGATGCGTCGCTGAGTCAAGGGCACAGCCTCGGCATCGAATCGACTTGTGGGTGATGTTATGAATGACTCACATGTGCCTCAGCTCGATCTTCAAGCTGCCTTTTGCATGCTCTCAATCTAGAGCGGAATGCCTAGACTTGAATGCGTTGCTGAATCCAAGACATGATTCGTGGCGTTCAATCGTCTCGCAAGTGACACCTTGAGAGCTTCACTTATGCTACGCTCCTCTTTCTCACGCATTCTAGCATGCTCCCAACCCGACATGGATCGCTCCGACAGGCTCAGGTGGCAGAGCCAGATGCACTATTTCTCGACGTTGACACGTCCAAGTCGTAGTCGTGCAACAGAAGAAGACCAGCTGATACACTGTGGCGTACCAGGTTGACTTAGGCTCCTCAGACATTCCGTAGAAAAATTGATCTACCACGGCTTGGTTCGCCTCGAGGGATTCATCATCAAGTTTATCCAGCTTTTGCAGGTCGTCAGCTCCTTGTGGCGATGTATTCGCCTGAAGCAGCGTGATGACCTGTGGGAACAGCGAGCCGAACCAGCCAGGTAAAGACACGTATCCAAAGACCAAGCGACCTTCAGTGACCCAATAGTTAAGGAAGCCGAGGACTTTGGCCAGAGTAGATTCCTCGCCGTAGCTCTGAAAGACCGTCTTACACGAGGGAAGCTTCGATCGATGGTAGACTGGTTCTTCGATCGACGTAGGATGCCAGTCGGGTAGCTTATACAACGCCGACAGCTTAGTGGAGATACATGTATCTTGACCGTTGTGATCGACAACCAGAAGATCTCCGGCAGTCGCATGCTTCCGTGAGCGAGCTGCAGGCGTGATGTGTGGTGTTGGGTTTGCAGTCATGTTTGGGGCCTCTAGGACCATCATCCATGGCTGTGGACATCGCTCGCCAGTCTCTTCAAGGATAGCTCAGGCAACGACAATCGGAGTCCAGTTCGAGTCACCAGCCCAGAATGGCAATGTCGGATCAATGAATCCTCTAGCATCTTCAACGACGTCCCATACACTGTCATCAATCTTCTCTAGCTGTTCCAACATCTCCTCCGGTACAACAAGCTCAAGGAAGTCGTGTACGGCCATTGATCCTCGAGCTTGACGAATCACTTTTTGGCGACCTTCGTTGGAATCTTTTGAAAGTTGATATCGACTGAAATATGTCCAGTCGGGCTGATAGCATGATGTACAAGTCCATTCGCCTTCGACGTCCTGCGCAAATTTGTTGCTTTCCTTCTTCGATCCGAAAGGATTTACACTCTTCTCGAGAGGATCAGGTCTCGAAATGGCAGCACCATCATGATCTCCTTCAAGTGTCTCATCGTCCTGAGCCGCTCGCTTATCCTCGCTCTGTTCTCTGCGAGTCCTCGTCTCGGCGCCATGGAGATTTTTGCCTCTCCAGAAGTCCACTGTCTCGCCGGTCAGGATCTCCAGATCCTTGGTGTGGAACTTCGTTTGTCGTGGACCGACCAGATCCCACATCTGCTTGCTCATCGAGTGCTGCTTTCGACGGCTTCCAAATTTCGTGAAGTGCTCGATGTGCTTCTCGGCGCGTGGCGACCATGGCACAAGTGCTGTGATCTGATCGCCACGGGCTTTGACAAACGTACCTTGGCCTTTGCCTTCAAAGATGACGTTGATGATCTCGCGTTTTCGAAGTGCCATGGAATTGGCAGTTCGCCGCGCGGAAAAATCCAGTCCAGCGACCTCATTCTTGTCGTTGAAGAAGTCTGGATCAACGCTCTCAAGCCGAATGGTAAAGGTTCCCTCCTCGGACTCGTGAGCAATGATCGTTGATTGGCGCTTGGCCAGGTACATCGCCTTGAGGATTGGCGCATATTCTTCGTCACCGCCATCGCCATCGCCATTACCCTCGTCCTTCTGAGCCATTCTTTTCTCCTTTGACTTGCCTCTGGGCTTTTTCTCCTTTGCAGTCTTCAAAGTTTCGCGGTCCTTCTGCGTCCGACGTTTCTTAGAGGAAATCTTTATCGGCTCATCTTCATCTTATCAGCTCGAAATCGATTTCGGGGCTTTGCGCTTCTTGCTTTGCCTCTCAGCCTTCAGCAATATCTCGCCCAAATCAGCGTCAGTCATTTCTGAAGAGTGCTGAGCCATGCCGCACGCTTCAGTAGTTGAGGCCTGTTCGCTTGTCGGGAGCATCGGCTATCTGGATGTTGTTTGTTGACTGTGAAGGGCTAGTGCATTGCAAGCAGCGTTGATGTCGTAAATGTCGCAAGTTGGGAATTCGGATTGGAAGAAAGCTGTGGTGCACGAATGGGTCGCGTCGCAAGCGCGAAAGCCACGAGGCAGAGCTCGAAAGTGATGTTGCATGTGATATCAAATGTTAAACCAAGTGTCGAGAAAGTGAGAATGGTCATGCGCCTATTTTGGTGCGCCCTTCTATAAGTGAGACGGCCTTTCAGCATCGGGTACATTTTCCTGCTGATTCGCATGACAGGGTTGGGTCATATGCGCGCACGGCAGGCCGTGGTAGGATGATTTACGAGGAGTACAGACTTCGCATCAATGCTCAGCCTTGCCAGGTCCGTCAGGTCAGATGGACTTGCCGACGACTTGAAGGGCATCCTCTGCGATTTTGGACTTCTCACAGGCGATTGTGCTCGGATGATGGCAATAGCTGGTCAGCTTCAACAAGAAGGGTCGTCGCTTAGCGAGAGTATTAGACAGTGTTGAAGAAACCATAGCGACAGCGACAGCAACCACTCCCTTCATTTCCCGTCAGGACCGCCAATGTCCTTCGCTGCTAACGCGACGTTCTCCAGGAGCTCTCCGGTGTGAATCTATTGACGCAGATTCCTCACGCTCTTGTTAAAGGTTATCTCGTTGGACCGTTCCTAGATTCCGTGCTCGATTGGCAGTAAGAATGTGGACGAAATGTTCATCTCGTAGTTTGAAAGGCGGCCAGCAAAAGGATCCATGGTCGTCCAGCACTCAGTATTGCTGCAAACATCCGGTTCTTGTATGTCTCGTTACAGGATCCAACGAATCCGTGCCTGCTGGAGAATGACGACCACCGACGACCACCAACGACAGTCCCTCGGTACCATCAACCTCTTGGCATTGAGTTACTATATGCTGGGTCCAACTTGTCAGTGCCGGTACGGGGAGAACCCTGTACCTTCGAGAGAGGAACTACACCGCTTTTTTAGTAGTTTCTAAATTATTTCTCCTCCCTCTAACGCCTAGAGTCCTCTAATATATCGTAGATATCGTATCGACGGTTTTCTAGTAGTATAGATCCTTCCGAGATATTATTATATTATCTACTATAGTTAAGAAGGCTTATATTAACGACGACTAGTAAGGCTAATTAATTAACCTCTTTAAGAAGGGCTTTACTACTAAGTAGATATATACCTTTATAAAGCTTCTAATCTTAGTCCGTTTAGTATATTACTATTAAGATAGATATTATATAACTAGAGTATTATATCTTAAGAAAACTAGTACTCGATATAGCTATAAGAACCTCTAACTTCTCGCTATAGAAGAGGAGTTTCTTCTTAGATATCTCGACGATCGACTAGATATATACTTTATAGAGATAATCTAAGCTCTTTAAGACGAATTTATATAGCTATAGCTAGTAAATAAAGATAGAAAGAATATAGTAGAGCTTCGGCCTTCTCTAATCGGTACGATATTAAAAAGGTATAAGTATACTTAAACGGAAGTTAAGTAGTAGATAAAGGAGCGTAATCTATTCTTAAAGGCTTTATAGACGATTAGATACGCTAAATAGCTAGTAAATCGACTTATCTTTATTAATAAGACTACTAGTAACTAGAAGATAGATTAGCGGAAGTATAGTTAGTCTCTAAAGGGTATTATCTATATAGACGTTTAGTATATAAAGCGAGAAGTAAGGTAGAGTATACTATCTATCTTTATAGTTTATAGCTATTTACTATATACCTATATATACTAAGGATCGATTAATACTAACTATTTCTATATCTAGATTACTAAGTAGGTACTTCTATACCTCGAAGATAGTCCGCCGATAATCTTTATTATAGATAATACTAGTATTTACTATAGGTTAAGGATTAAGTAGGCGATTCTTAACGCTAGATATCGACTCGAGTACTTACTACTATATTCGCTAGATTTAAATCCTATCGAGAGTAGCTTTAACCTACTAAAAAAGACTATTAAAAAATATAGAAATTAGCTACTAAAGTTCTTCGGCTTTTAAGATTACTTACTATATTATTTATATCTTTATCGAGGCTAGCGGACGTATAAATTCTTCGCTTATACTAGATATAATATCGATAGAGTAGATTTACTATATAATACCTCCTAATTTAAATCGACGGCCGGTAGTACTTAAAATATAATAGCGCTCGACCTAGAAGAGTCCTAATAGATATAGTAGACTTAGAATAATAAGCCGTTAGTACTTAATAATATAGAAGAGCTATATATATTATATAAAGAAGATAATAAGGAAGATAAGGAACGAAAGGTAGATTTTAACGATTTCGAGTAATATAACTAGTAGCGACTAGTATACGGTAAGCGCCGTAGATAGAGATTCGAATAAATATATTCGAATACTAGCTTTACCTATTATACTTAGTATTCTATAACTAACGTATTATATTAATTAATTATATATAGGCTAAATAAATACTATTACCGTAAGAATCTCCCGCTTATTATAAGTTTATATATATTATAGATATATAAAGATCGTAGCCTAAACGAAGCTAAGAATTCTTAGAAATTCTCTTCCTTCTTAGTAGCGGCTACTTCCGCTACTATAATCTTATCCTATTTCTTTCTTATAAACTCGATAATAGCTTTCTTTAATCTTAACCTTATTCTATCTACTTAATTAAGTACTACTAGCTAGTCGTCCTTTATTAAATTATAGATAGTCTCTAGTATCTAGCCTATACTAACGAAATAGGCGATATAAGGCCGTAAATAGTTATAGTCCTAGAATTCGTAGTAAAGAGCTATCTAGTCGAAGAATTCTACTATTAGCTATTTATACTAAATAATATTACGTAGTAGTATAATATTATATAATCTAGTCTTTATAAGCGCTCGTCTAGGAGTCCGAAAAGATATATCTAGAATAATACTACTATCTCGTAATTTAGTATCGATAAGATAGCTAAGATCCTTACTAAAGTTATTAAGAATAATAGGCTAAATTCTAGTACTTTTAGTAGCTAGTTTATAAAGCGAGTCGGACTTACTACTATAGCGACCTCTTATCTTCCGGATAGTAGTCTTCTATATATTATTCTCGACCTTTCTTTTAATTAACTTAATCTCTAATCTTACTAGTAATCTATCTTCGAGAGCGCTAGTTTCCTCGTTAACTTTCTACTTTCTAGAAGCTATAGCCTTATAGCTATCGATTATAGTAGCTTCGAAGAATAGAAAGTAATTCTCGCTATAATCCTTTAATTTCTAGTTACGCTAGTATATATACTTATCCGCTTTCTAGAAATTAGGATAGTCCTTTATCGTATATAGAAAGTTACGGATAATCTAATAGTTATACCGCTTCTAAGTCTCGAGTTTAGCTATTATAACGCCGGTATTAGTAAGCTAAATTAAAGTTAGATTAGAAGCCGATTTAACTAACTTCTTACTACCTAAAGGTCTAGCTACTACTATTACTTTAGGCTTTATTAAGAAGTCGATATTAATAAAGATATTCTTCCGTAAAGTAAGCGCTAATTCTTTACTATATTATATAGCTTTACTATAGACCTTATTACTATTAATATTATCTCTAGCTTAATACTAATCGATAGTAAAAGCCGTCTTCTAACCGTCCGCTCTAGTATAGATAACGACTTAATAGATCGCTACTAAGAGACTATTTAACTTCGCTATCTTCGCTATCTATATATATATATTCTATACTTCTTACTTATTCGCTAATAAGAACTTTATTAGCTTCGTTCCTATCGTCCGCGCTATACTCTTCTTCGTTATATTAAATAGTATCTACTAGCCTTTATAATAGAAGATCTTATTTAAAAAAGAGCTAGATTAAGTAATAGGAGCGGTATCTATAGCGAGAGTAGTAGTACTACTAGTAGTAGTAGCCGCCTTCTATATAGTATTAAAAGAGGAGGATATAGAGGTTAAAGTAGAGAAAGAAATAGCTAATTTTAGTAGTTCTATACTACTAGTCTCTTCTACTAGTACTACTATAGTCTCTTTATTTAGTAGATTAATAATTAGGTCGGTATTCGCTTTACTCTTCTTACCGCTAGAAGATCTACTCTTTAAGCTATCCTTTACTACTATATTAGTATTCCTTCTTATTAGTAGTAGACTAATAGTCTTTTTAAGAGTATAAATTAACTTCTTCTTTAGTATAGAGTTATTTACTTTATTATCTAATTATACTAGTAGCTTACCTATATTCGTATATATCTCTCTTAGCGGTATTATTATAGTATAGTACTCGGAAACGGTTAGAATACGTATATAGGGCTCGAATATACGATTATCCTCTATTAGATAACGATAATTAGGAAGAAATATAATAAAAACTACGTAAAAGTGCCCCTATTGCCTACCCCTATACGGCTTAAGAGAGGAGGCGGCTCTGCGGACCGTACTAACAAGTTGGACCTAGCATATAGTAAGCTTATTTTGAAGCTTAACCGTGAAATTGAGCCTTCTCCTCTTGTCCTCCACATTCCTCCATCAATCTCAAGCTAATGCACGGCCTTGCTCCTCATGTCTCGGCCGTCCGGCGATAGCATTGCTGACTGTGTCCTCAAGACATTTGAAGCACTACCGGCCAAATGCAAGCCTCGTATACAAGAGAAAGGCCGCCGTGAGTGGGTACCTCTGGCTGGCATTGTGCTCAGTAAAGGTGACCGCGATCATCAGATGCGATAGCTACGACTACTGACGCAGTACTGATCGTAGCTAAGACCATGACAATACACAATCGCTTACGTGCGCGGCACTCGCGACTGGAATGAAATGCTTACCGCAAAACAAAATTGGACTTGCGAACGGTAATATCCTCCACGACTCTCACGCCGAAATCCTCGCGATACGTAGCTTCAATCGCTTCCTTCTTGACGAGTGTGCGGAGCTCGCTAAGAAAGGCTTCGGGAACGACCATACAAGCGCATGGATTAAGTGGCGTACTCAGGGCGAGGGCCATGCACAACATCACCCACCATTCGCCCTCCAAGAAGACGTAAAGATCCATATGTATACATCTCAAACCCCTTGCGGCGACGCCAGTATGGAACTCACAATGTCTTCCCAAGAAGACTCCACTCCTTGGGCCGTCAGACAAGAAGGAGAAATGCTAGGCAGAGGGAACTTTGATCAGCTTGGTGTGGTGAGGAGAAAGCCGGCACGACCTGATGCGCCGCAGACCTTGAGTAAGAGTTGCTCGGATAAACTAGCCATGAAGGAGTGTACGGGGTTATTGACCGGGGTGGTGAGCACTTTGATTGATGTCGGAGGAACGTGGTTGAGTACGCTTGTCGTGCCGGAGGAGGAGTGGAGGATGTGTAAGGCAGGCATGGAGAGGGCTTGGGGGACGGATGGTGAGTCAGAATAGATACCTTTAATCTCACTGGGCCGGGAGCTGATACAGTGTCAGGTCGAATGGCGCCGCTTGCTTCAAAAGAGGTCCACGAACGATGGCAACGGCACGGCTATCGATTTCGACCTTTTGAGATCCAGACCACGACTCGCAACTTCACATTCGCCAAACCAGTCACTCCCGATCCGAATGTGTTACATAGCAACCTCTCAACGCTATGGACGCCCCGCCGGCAGGAAACAATCATCAATGGTGTTCTGCAAGGTCGCAAACAACTTGACCCTAAAGGTGCCAGTTGCGTGAGTAGAAAACTGCTTTGGAAGACTGCTCTAGATGTAGCGCTCCTGGTCGGCGTTGCAGTTCTGGGCAAGAGGACTTATGCTGAAATGAAAGGTAGTTATGAGCTAAGAGCGAGGGAGAGTATCAAGAAAGACGTTAAGGAATTGGCTTTGAAGCCGTGGGTTAGGAACGAAGGCGACGAAGACTTCGCGTTGGAAACGGCGTCGAAGCATGAGTAGAGACGTATTTCTGCTTTGAAAAGCTGCTGAATCTATGATCTTTTTCTCCCTAGCCACGGACTCCATGTCCGTTCCGCAACAAATCAACCCAATAAAGTGTCGAGGAAACCTACTCAGCACTCCAAGTGCAGCCTTGCCCGAGGGCACTTCAAACTAAAGGCGGCTTGAGTAATTGGGCCTTTCTCTTCATCATATGCGTGCTGCGCACCTAAACACCTCATATGAGCTTTAGGTTGCTCACCTGGACTTCAGCCCGACATTCTGGACATGTTCTGCTGTTCTGCAACCATCTGGTCAAACAGCCGTGGCAGAAAACGTGAGAGCATGGAGTCTCACAAGGTGTTTCGAGCGCGTCGATGCAGACGGGACAATCGTGACTCAATTGCTCGATTCGGCGAGTCCACACGCGGCGTTCGCGTTCGCGAGCCTCGACAACCTCATGTGCGGGTATTGTAACTTGAGGAGCAGCCGAAAGAGCACGTGCACCTCCTGGAAGTTGAGGTGTACGTGCCCGGACTGCTGCTGGTGGACTGCTTGGCTCCTCGCTTTGGACTCTTGAATGCTGCGGGACGCTTGCTGGCTGAATATTTCGAGATCTGGGAAATGGATCCGCTTGTGGGACATCGATCACCACGAGCTCGTGAACTGTGGCTCGCGCTCGACAAGTCGGACAGCTGCCATGTGTCTCAATCCAAGGCACGACGCATGTGTGGCAGAAAACATGCACGCAAGCAGTCTCGCAAGGCGTACTCAGAGGATCGTAGCAAATTGGACATTCTCCGCTCCGCAATTGTTCGGCTCGCTGCTCTTCGAGACGTCGTTCGCGGGCACGAGCTTCCCGGCTCATCGAGATGTCGCCGTCTGTGTCACGCACAATTCTGCGGCTGCGGCGTGGTTGCCCGAGTCTGGCGCGACGTGCTTGCTCGGCAATGACTTTGGTTCTCCATTTGCTTGCGATCCTTGTGGCTTGTCCTTGATGGTACCTGCGGCAGAGTAATCTCCCAGCGATAGATTCGAGTCTTTCCTGAAGCTCTTCGGGATCTAGTGGGCGCGATGGTAATTGCTCCAGCTGATACATGCCCTCATCGACGTTGGCTCGCGCTACTTGGCATTTGCAGCGCTCGCCTTTCAAAGTTACGCCCACGCAGTTGAACCACCTTGGGTGGGTGCTCTGGATGCCGAGAAGATCAATGGCATCAAAAGTGCTGGTTGTCCTTCGAGATTGGGGCATCATGGACAAACTATGCAAGCTTCAATCAAGGAAACAAAGTGACCGACGGCACGAAGGACGTCGACTTTATATGTCGCGCTGGGTGCAACATTCTTTACTTCACAAGTGACTAGACTGCCAGGTGAATGCATAGCCGCAACAGTGTGTCTCAGTCTGAACACAGCCAGCTGCACGAGAATACACGAGATGCCCGGTAAATTGTCTACGGCCTTCCATGGGTGGCTAGCATCGAGTACACTGCCACATGCCTAAAACACTGCACCCTGCTGCTATGCAGAGGTACCATGCAAACGACATACCATGAAGCGCTTGCCAGCTTGCTGCGCCGCATCGCTACATACCAGAATCTAAGCATCGTGTCCAACCGGCTAGATGCACGGCGCCACGAAGATAAGGAGAAACCACAAGGGATTGAGTGCATACCAAGTTGTACAATGTCTAAAATGGCTATGACATGAAGCCAAATATCAAAATATCGCTTCACCTACGTCCCCGGCGATAGCGCCAAGTTCTTGGACAATAGCATATCGCCAGACAGCGACCTGGACTTTTGCCTCGCGGACTTCTGCTTCTATTCCAGTCTACTTCTTCCTTCGAATCAAACCCATGATTCCCAAGATGGAGCTCCAAATCCCCCGTTCTGGCTCGATCATCAGCTGCTCTTGGCATCTCTCTGCACCTTGTGAAGTCACTGGTGTCACTGCCGCAGTGACTAATTGGATAGCCTCGACTTCTTCAAGGGGCTCCTGTACGATGACTTCGTCTGCCAGGATTCTGACATGGGCTTGTACATTCCCATCCTCCTCGGCGTCATAATAGGTATCATTGTCGTGGTCCTCGTGGTTCGCCTCGCCCTCGCTACCTAGGTCGACCCACGAGTCAGTGTCTGTGTACGGATCGGATAAAGACCAAATGCTGGCAGATCTTCCAGGAGATAGTGCTCGACTGGCCCCGAGCGTGACAGATGATTCCTCGCTCGGATCTTCGATCTCTCCATCGGAAGGTTGAAACCCGGATTCGCCAATATCTGATGGCTCTAGGACAGATTGAACACTGTCTAAAAAGATGGCCCCAGGGTCTGCGTCATCGTCGTATCCATCGTCGTGCTCGTCATCGCTTTGCGCCTCGAGCGTAGCAGAGCGACTTCGCCTGACCGCAGCCATGATCGTATCATACCAGCGTTGCACGATCGAGTCCGCTTGATCTTGATGCTTATGTTTACGATGTTTGCAAATCGCCATCGGAACAACGATCCTGAGCTGAGCCACCAGAGCCGCTGACGAATGTACAAACTCCGGTAAAGAATCAAGGATGCGTTTCGTTGCTATTTTATTGGGATTCGCGATCGAATTGCGGCAACGGCGACGTTTTGACGACGCATAACCAACGCAGGTAAATGAGTGATCATCGACGTTCATGATCTCCAGGAGATCCCAAGCTGGCCAGTCGTTGAAAATTGACGAACTGCTTGATGCCATGATTGTTGTTTGCGATCTTCACGTTCAAGTCGTACGACGAGGTTCGGTTTATAAGGAGCCTCAAGCTCAGTATACATCATTTGCGGCACAGATACGCATGAACTCAGCCTCTACCAGGCTTGAAGTCCATGTACCAGAGGCAGCACTTCAGGCATGGGTTTGGCACTCCAAGCCTTCAGCACCGCCTCTCATACTATGCTTGCTTTCCACCCGGGAGCATTACCGTTCCAGCTGTGCAATTTCGTAGGCTGAGAGATGTCGTAGATGGATGCAGGGGCCTTGAAAGCACTCACAGAGCTGAAGCAAAGCGATTTGAGGCCGTGGTTGCTTGTCATCAGATTCATTCGTTTGCTGTGATTCTTTCCTGCTCGGATCTATTTGTAGCACTCATGCGACGCATTTACCAGAGCCTCCTACAGCAATGGGATCGGCGTTGCAGGTTACAAGCCAGTGTCAAGCGGCCTTTAAGCGCCGGGTTGTGCCTCACTTCTGCATGGGCCAAGACTTGCATGGGCCACCGAAAGGACCATAGTGGACAGGGGAGGAAGGCTGACGATGAGAAATATCGTAAGCTCCTGCCGTCCCTTTGCAATATTACGCAATGCTCTAAGTCCTGCAATATCCATCCAGCGTTGACAAGGGATTTCAGTGTTAGACTCGATGGACTAAGCTCAGCCTTGCCCTTTGCAGCGAGAACATTCATAGCTGACTTGAATCGTCTTTGGCACTCTACTCAATTCCCGCTTCTTCAATCGCTTCCCGTTAATCTCTATATGTCAAGAGATTGAGACGTCTGTCCATCCAATAAGCGCTACAAGGGCATCTGGTCCAATGGTAAGATCCGTATGGAACTTCCCCCCGTCCTAGAGACAGGCCGGGGGTGTTTGTTCGCCAATGTGCAGTCGCCTTCGCAAAAAGGTTGACGCATACTGTCCATACGGGATGCGTAGTTCGAATCTCGCGATGTCCAACAACATTCTTTTTGCTTCAAGTAAGCATGCATGACTGATGGATACTACGGGTTTAAACAGTGTTCAACTTATTGGCCGATCAACTCTGACGTTGCAACCAGGAATTATCGGATATTCTTGTCTCCTGCTTATTACTCTAGGTCTTCATAGCAATAAGTGGCAGACATTTCAATTAGAAGCTTATACCAGTAGCAGTGAGTGGTCAAGTCTTGCCAGTGGTAATGATATCGTTGCTGTTGATCCCTAAGGCTGTGCGATCATGCCAACTTGCCTCTCTCGCCAGCGAGACAAGGCAAAAGAGCCATCTCAAGCATACAAAACACGAGCGTGCTGCTCTGACATTACATTTCCATTAAGCCGATGACACGGTCTCGCATTCGAACCCCTAGCCTCCTCCCTCGAAACCGCAGCCTCCTCCTTCAAGAATTCCTGTACCATCGATCTCACCCTCTTCGGTTCCAAGTAATGCACACCCTTAGGATATCCATCGAGCGGATGGAAAAGTCTGGCACTACACATCTCGCCAACCTCGACAACATCCACGCCAAAATGTCCAGATCGCAAAGGATATTTGAAGAGCGCGATCGAGAAGTAGTGTGTTGTGGCAATCTTCCGATGCAAAAATGAGTATCGACATACCCACCAAGAACCCTGAACATTCACGACTTCTGAGTATCCGATTTCGAGATTTTTGAGACACTTTCGAATCGTTTTGATAAGCCAAAGAAGATCCGGATGCGTGAATGAAGAGCCCCTGAGGCGACGTGGCAAGGTATTCACGGCATCGGAATTGCTCGAGAAGATCTTATGCATATCACAGCCTTCATATGCTAGGAGTCTGCCGCGTTGGACATTGGCAATTGAGAAGAATGGGTCGTAAGGTAATGGCCATGGCGACATCGGATCGAAGGAGGAAACACTGATTTCGAGCGCGAAGCCTTGAAGGTATTCTAGGGCTAAGCTGTCGACGTGATTGCTGCTTTCTAGGTAGCTGGCGCGAGAGCCATGCCGGACGAGTTTGATGGAATCGTGCATGCTGCCGAGATTGGTGTCGATGTGTGCGTTTCTGTCTAGACAGGCTTTGGCCGCGTCTTGAGTGATAAAGGCCTCATCGTGCAAGCCTGGAGAGTCGTAACGTGATGGCGGAGACTGGTATGCTTCTGCAATATCTGAAGGCGGTGTATCGAGTTGCACTACGTCTTGCTCGGCCAAGAGCATGCGGCGAGAAGGCATCCCAAACTCGTTCTTCTCGCTGGTGAGTGGAATCTGAGCAGCTATTGCGTATGCTAGCGAGGCATCAGATCTGCGATTCTGCATGGCGTAAAGGTCCCCGAGCCAGTATGCAGCGGCGCAATCACCATCGTCAAGATCGGCCAATTTCTTGATAGGCTTCCTCAGCACCGTGATGAATCGTTCGATGGCATCGTCCCATTCGCCTCGGAAACTTGAACAAATTGCAAGAAGATGCTTGACTCTTCGAAGGCGGTTTTCATCGTGAAGCTCTCTCATGGATCTGAGATGCTCGAGTAGGTACAGTTCAGCCCTATCCCAATTGCGTCGATTCCAGAAATGAGCAATTGCTTGAACTCGCTCATAGTCGATCAAATTGGGGACATCCTTTCTTCTTGGGAGAGTGCTCGAATCGACTCTGAGACATTCGGTTGATACCCAAGCGGCATGCTGCTCGGCCAAAGTCTTTCGCTGTGGTCTGTCGGCTTCGCGTAGAGTTGACTGTCCGGGCGGCGTTTCATGGCTCATGTTCTGCAGTTGTGTTATGACTCCATCGCAATGGCTCTTTGGACCCGTACCAAGCTGAACCGTATTCTTCGCGCTGACGTTCTTACGCCTCAGCCAAGCATTTTTGATCTCGCGAACATCTAACTTTCTGGGTCGACTGTCAGTCGAGTTGCGTATTGGCAGCTCGCTTTCGTCCTGACAAGAGGTCCGTGGTCTGCTCGAGTGCTCGTTGTCTGCAATGGTTCCATCGCACTTAGCAATGCTACTTGCATCTGGTGATTTAGAATCGGAGGAGGGTGGCTTAGGCTCGCCTTCTCCCAGCGTACCAGAAGGACTCGGCGGGGGTTCAGAAACTGTCACTAGTGGTACAGCCTGCTTGTCTCGCACCTCTGTGGTCAAGGCTTGGGTTATGGGATGCGATGGCGGTTGCAGAACCTCATCTCGATGACTAGCTGGAGTCGAGCAAACACCTTCAAAAACTAAAGGCACTCTTCGTTCTCTTGGCGGAGGCACAGGCGGTGCAGGCACGAGCGGTGGGGTGCAACACCTGCAACTGTGTCAATATATATGTATGGTTCAACGGATTCGCCCTTTTTCAGTACTGACAATTTTGCACCCTTACTGGTTGAAGTCGGGTCAGCGTCATCCGCCGTCATCACATTCTCTTCACAATCTGCGTCAGTGCTGCCAGCTGACGCTTCTGCTGTTGACTGCACCGTGACTTGGCTACTGTCTGGCGGATCGACGTCTAGAGTACCGCACGATTCTCCTTTATGTGCCTCTGTGTTAGTCTGCTCCCCTTCCTCGTCCGAGTCTGAACCAGTCTGAGATCTAGCGTCCTGGAATGACCAGCTTGATGATGAGCTTGGAGAGCGAGTCAGCGAGCTCTCGGGCGCATCATTGTCATCTTCGGCCAAAATTGTCCTGCACGCATCGTCAAATGGCAGTGAAAGTGGATCTGGCGAAGCAGAAATCGAATGCCAGCTTCCAGCGGTGCTTACACTCTTTAGGCTGGAAGGAGATCTTGCGTTTCGAGTAGATTCTTCCGTCATGTTGAAGAATGTGGGCAGTAGCACTTCCTTCTCCTCACTAATGACACGAAGCGCCGGTATCGACGATGCGTACAACGAAGACGAAGATATGGACTCCGCATCGCAAGCGCTGGACTTTGCCTCCGACCAGACGGTGTTGGTACATGTCGTTCCCGTGCTGCAGGCCGATATTGGATGAAGTACTGTCTCGGTAATGACGCCGCTGCTTGATAGGTTTGAGCTACTGTCCCTTTGAGCGACATCATTTGGTACCCCACCCATCGCCTTGTATGCCGATTGCAAATCCTCGATCAGACTTTCAATGGTCGTCTTAAATCTTCCAATGGCTTTCTCGTCAAGACGCGCTCCAGGTGAGCACTTGTAGGAGACAAGTGCCACGTCCAGACGTTCGAGTAGCATTCGGCACATCACTAGAGGTCTCAATGGTATTGCCTTCTCGGGATGTGATCTTAGCGTATCGACCACAGTCTCGAGAATATCGCGAAATTGTTCCATACTGCCTGTAAGTTGTTGAAATGCATTCTTGGCGTCTCGACCTAAAGTGCGAGATTAGCACGCGGGCACCTTTAAAGCCATATCCACGTACAGTTCCGAGAGACTTTGCGAACGAGATTGTCACAGTCTTGCAGCAAGATCGCATCTTTCGATTCGTAGTTCGCCTCACTTCTTGAAGAAGGATTCATGGTTAAAAGCAGGGAGGTCGCTCGACGTTGACGGCTGCGTGCTGCTCACTGACTCGATTTCGTGCCCTGGTAGACGATGAAGAAGCTTGAAAGCGACTCCGTAGTGAGCTCACACGGCGAGCTCACGTATAGCATGCCAACTCCGCCGTCTAAGCAATGCCGAGCCTCTTTGTTGGACTTCCGGGTGTTCAGTCTGGGTCGTAGGATCGGAAGTATCGTAGCCATCTAAAGGGATCAGGTCGCTCAAGAGGATGTTCGGGAATGCAAGTATTCGATGATTGTTAATCTGTCCCTATCCAATCTGGACCTCAAGCTCTAGACCAGTGTCTACGTAAGTCAAGCAAGTACCCGTGTAGCAAACATTGGTTTGTGCTACATGTCCGAAGGCATCCATCTGTGGACAGCTGATGTTCCGAGATGCTCGAACGTCATTCGTGGCAGTGTACAAGTCGTTCCTGCTTGCTTGGGCGAGCACAACAGTATTGTTTCGAACAGGTGTTCCTAGACCAGTCTGGGCACATCCATTCAAGAGCCTGCCTGTGATCTCAGCACCGGCTGTGCTATGGAGTTTTCTGATGTCGGTCGCATGTCGTCCCAGAGTCCAACCTTTCCTTGGAGCGGAATAGGTGCTGCCAACTGGAGTCATACCATTGCGGTGGCTCGGGCACGTGTTGGATCACAGCATCACAACAACGCTGCACTGCGTCCAAGAAGTTCATCTCGGGTGTCAGCTTGGACTCATGGTTGCTTCCGCTTGAGCACCGCAATGACAAGCCATTTCTTGCGAGCAGTGGGATCTTCTCTGCCACCGTGCCGCTTCTTTGCCCACTCTCTCTGGTTGCCGTCTATGTCTTCCTCGTATATTTCTTCTATCTCTAAACCTTGGGAAACCGCTACATCGAAGAAGTTCGCCAGCTTCAGACGACCAGTATGGAAGCCCGCAATTGCCAGTATCCTAGCATCCGGTGAGGGATGCAGCATATGAATCATGCTTTGGACCAAATTATCATGCTCATGCGGCATCCAGTAGCAGTCTGCTGCAATGATGCGCGTGAAGGAGTTTGCGTTGTCTGCCGCAAAGTGGGATGTCACGTCTCCCCAAGCGTAGCCTTGTATCGTATACAAATTGCTCAATCGTTGCGGGATAGCTGCCTTCACATTACGCTTGATACTGTCCAGGACTGGCTCTGCCGGATAGTCGGATATTACGACCTAGGCAAAATGAGCATCAAGCATGTTCGATATTGGTGAGCATACCTACCTCTCGCGCACCTGCCAATGTGGCAACTATCCCGTTCAGGCCGACACCTGCAACATTAGCAATAATCAGCCGGCTCTTTCACCTACATTTTATGGAAAAGTGTGCTATCCCACCTGCACCTAATTCTAGGACTCTCTCGCCCTTGACAGTCCATCTGGCGTCAGGTTCACTACTGATCAACTCGGCCATTTTGATGCCCGCATTCCACAGGTAGTGCGCGAAAAGCTGGCGATCGGCCTCCTGCTCGGAATTCGCAGTTCTCAACTCGATGTCCCCGAAGCGTTTGCTCTTGTAGACAATCAAGCTCCGATCATCGCCATGCATATTCCGCGTGTCGTCCGGGAAGATGAGTCCCGGTGCGCTCGCAAAGATGTCCTCCGGCTCTTCCTCGTCGTCCGGTGCAATGACCTGAATCAGATCAGTCAATGCCGCCATCTTTCTTGACCCTAGCAGATGTCGTTGATGGACGGAGGAATTTCACCTCATCTCGAAGATCCCAAAACTCAATCTCCTAGAGTTTTGCCGGGATTCTGCTAGCGCAAGAGGACGGCAGGGATCTTGCCATTCGTCAAAACAGGGGTCCAGCGAACGTCAGTGAATCCTCTCAACCTCCACCAGAAGCATTTCCGAGCTTCTACGGTAAAACGGAGCTGTGAGGTACGTAATGCTTGGGTATGGAGGTGTCGTGTTGCAAGAATGTAGCTGTACAATCAACCTGAGCGTCACAATCAAGAACAATTTCCTGTGCAATCATGTCTGCCAACCAAGAGAGTGTGTATACACTTATCAGCGCCACACCAAGTCCGTACGCCCGAAAAGTGCGAATAGTGCTCCAAGAAAAGGGCATCCCATTCACATTGCAGACCGAAGTGCCATGGAATTCTGATACAGAGACTCCGAAGTACAATCCACTGGAGAAGCTACCAGTTTTGATCAACAACAAAAGTGGCAGTGCTGTATATGAGAGTCATTTCATTCTAGAATGGCTCGAGGCCAAGCATCCAAATGCTCCAATGTTACCCAAAGATGTCGACCAAGCTTTGTTTGCCAAACAGGTTGAGGTGGTAGCAGATGGTACGTACGGCCTTTGAGCTTGACCTTGTTCTTCCTCTGACCATGCTCAGGTATTTGTGACGCACTCGTGCTAGCTCTATGGGAAGGCAGGCGTGACGAGGACAAGCAAAGCAAGCCATGGGCAGATCGACAGACTCGCAAAGTCAAAGGAGGCCTTCGTCAGCTAAATGAGTGGGTCGAGCAGGGCAAAGGCGAATTCATCATCGGCGACTCGCTCACTTTGGCGGATGTTGCGGTTTGCAGTCTATTAGGATTCATGCTCGTCCGCTTTCCAGATCACAAGTGGCAGTCGGACTACCCCAAGCTCAAACAGTACCAAGCGGCTTTGGATGAGAGGCCGACCTTCGCCAACACCAGGCCTAAGCCGCAGGTCTTCAGAGATGCAGTGGTGTAGGCAGAATGGATGATGCAAGAACAATGCTTTGCATACAATGCTAGTTCGATAGATGTCGGTCTACATTTACATATCTTTTCGAACATATTCAACAGGTCCATCATACTCGTGTCGGCCGTGAATGAGATAGTAGGCCAATGCAAAGATAATCTGGAAAATGATTAGCAATTATCCATGATCAGGTGAAGGAGAAGCACTTACCACAACACCATACACTAGCACAGCCCAGTTCATGGTAGCAGGGTCTGGGTGTGGGACCGGTGGGAAGAACAGGAACAGCCATGCTACGACCAGGAAACAAATACCGATGATATTCGCAACATAGCCGAACTTGCCGAGATTGAACTGCGAGGCCGGGAACTTCTCACCACGGAATCGCTTTGCCAGTACTGTCGAGATGACGATGATGTAGCTGGTGAAGAGACCGGTGGCAGAGACCGACAGAATGATGTTGAAAGCCGTGACGGATCCAATGATGATCAGTGCGATCAAGCAGGTGAAAACCAGAGTGACGTAGACAGAGTTCGCTGGGACACCGCTGTCAGGTCGTACCTTGGACAAGAATCGATGGAAAGGCAGTCCCTTATCTCGTGCAAACGCAAACACTTGACGAGAGCTGGTCGTGACTTGGTTGACGCCACAGAAGAAATACATCACCGTCATGACGATAACCAGAACGATAGTAGCTGCTTTGGATCCGGTGATGTTGTACATGACTGCAACCCACGGCTGTCCAGTGGAAGACGCTAGGATGTCCTCAAGGTTACCCAGGTTGAACATGAATGTCACGGTGGTGACGAATCCGGTGATGTAGTTGATGATCGCAGCCGAGAACATTGCTCGCGGCAAGACATAGCTGGCGTCCTTGAGTTCCTCAGCAAGATGGACAGCAGAATCCGCACCGAGATACGTAGTCGCCGGTCCCACGATTCCGATCAGAGTTGCCAGACCAAGATTTCCCCAATCGTTGTCATCTCTGAAGTTGGTGAAGGTTACTTCTGCATTTGCTCTTGGTCCCATCACCCACATGATGACAATGAATGCGACGAATCCAAAGACGTGTAGCACAACAGCCAATCCTTCAAGAATAGGTAGCTTTCCGATGGCGAATGTGTTGAAAGAGATTGCGGCGAGTACGAAGGCCATGGTCATGAGCGCGCCGTGCCA
Source organism: Pseudocercospora fuligena (assembly GCA_014298035.1). NCBI lineage: Eukaryota > Fungi > Ascomycota > Dothideomycetes > Mycosphaerellales > Mycosphaerellaceae > Pseudocercospora > Pseudocercospora fuligena. The sequence goes on along the minus strand of JABCIY010000258.1, from coordinate 259,621 downwards.
ACCCTGGATGACATAGCTCTCATCGCAGACCGCGATCAGAGCAAGCACTTGCTGAGCCCCAACGTATGCGACTGTCGGCATGGCACATTGCCATCCTAAAGCACAGAGCCATCCGACCGCATAACTCAGAGGCCGTTGTAGGTGCGCAGGAGCGAATTCAGAGACCCAGTGATACTGACCACCTGCGATGGAAAAGTTGAAAAGTCAGCCAAAGTCTCGAGCATATCCGCAGCTCTGTCGCAAGCTATCTCACCAGATGTCGGTGCCATTGATGCGCACTCAGCCATTGACAGCATGACAAAGAACATTCCGAAGCAGACCACAAGGACAAGCCATATCGAGCCAGCAGTACCACCATTCGAGAGCGAGAAGACCAGAGTTGTGAGGGAAAACTCCCAGGTGAGGCCCAGAACGACCACGAATCCAGCGATCGAGAAGAATCGGAATCGACGCTTAAGCTCCTGCTTCTTTCCCAGACGCTTCATATCTCGCTGATCTGGATCATCATACTGTTAGACATGCGGTCTGCCTGTATGTACCACGTGGACGTCCTCACCATTCTGGGGATCATAGTTTCTCCCTTGAACTTGCTGAACGTCGCTGTCCTGATCAGAGCCGACATCGCGCACTCCAGCGTTCTTGTCCTTCGCATAGTTATCCAACGGTACCTCCTGCATCTTGAAAAGATGCGCAAAAAAGAATGCAATGCTACTGTATGCGGCCAAAGAATGAAAGGAAGGAAAATGTAAAGTGAAGTCTCAGAGAAGGGACCGAGCTCTCAAGGAACAGTAACATCCAAATCCTCCTTCCAGAAGGATGCTAGGTCGGCTTCGACGATCAGCGAGCCGGTTCCCACGAGCTCTGCACGCACGGCAGTCCTGCCACGCTCATTCTGCTGTGCACGGCAGGTCCAGTAATTCGGTGATCTGTTAGTCAAGACCCCTGCCCATCTGTTGCGCCGTAGAAGCAGACTGCCCGCTGTCCTGAGAGTAACCTCGCTACTGCAACTATCTTTGCGACCATTTTTGCAAGCTCTGATGCGGTCGTCGCAAGCTGCATCTTGGTAGAGCCACTTGGCGCCTTGCCCTTCTTTGAATCGTGCGGTTCACAACGACCGCGGGCCGTATCTTTTGAGTAGCGCAAAGTCACTCGGGCACGAAACCAAGAGGAGTAGTCACGAACTTTGCGTAGTATGTAAAACCGTTTCACCAGTCGCAATAGACGGCAGATTGAACGTGGCCCAGCGCGTGAAGGACCGACCCATGCTGTGGAACAACCACAGAGCTCGAGCAGAACGCAGCCAACGCAGCCATCTCACCTCGGTTGCAATTCAGGACCTCTGATGGACGCCACCTCGTGTACGCAGGGACTTCGCCAGACTGATAGGCTTCCGTGGCAGAGTATGCATCTTTGACGGCTTGCGGGGACTGCGGACCTCGAGCTTGAGCAGGTTGAAGACTAAAGATATGCATCTGCACAGTCTACCGGCATGGAGTTGAGAAAAATTGGTAGCGAGTGTCGTTCGATATGGAAGGCCTGATCCCAGCAAAGCCGAAAGATTCCGAACCTCTTGGCAATGGCCGCTCCTCTCTCATTCGCCCAGCCCGCCATCTCCCACTGTCCCGTGTTCTTCACACGGACGGCTCCTGAGAGACTTTTTCGAGCTTCGATCGAAGTTTCTGCACGTTCGAGACCGAAAGAATAACGGCGCGGGATAGTGCCAATCAACAGCAATCGCAGATGCTTCAGAGTGTGAACTATGTCCGCCTGGCGCAAGCCCTCCTGCGTCTTGCAGTCGTGTGAGAGCGATCAAAGGCAGGTACAGCTTCCATCATCCTCAGATTTCTTCTGCAGGTGAGCTTGGTGTGGTACAAATCCTCGCCAGCTGGCTGACAGCTCGCCTGGCTTATCTCTTTTGTGATTCTTTCTCTTTGATGCTGCCCACGGACCGACGCTACGATGTATGACCACAATGGCTTTGCGACAACCACGGAAACCGATCACAGGCCTTGGGTATGGGTTGCGAGTTTTCTGGCGATGATATACAGCTTGCTTTGTCTCGCAGCACGATTTACTGGAAAATGGGACCTGCTATGGTGGGATGACGTGGTTTTGAGCTCTGGTTATCTGGCAGCAATTGTGCATTGGGGATTGCTATTCCGGAGTTTGATAGACGGAACGGGACTGTCGTCACTCGTTCTCTCGAGCTCGGAGTTGGGCAACGCAGCCAGCGTAAGATCCATGTTCTTCTCATGCGCTTGGGGCGTTTGCGTGCTCGCAACACATTTCGGCAACGCGCATATTCATTCACTCGCTGACTGGTCTTCATAGCTTTACTTCGGATCACGAATCCCGTTCTTCCTGGCGCTTTGCTTAGCCAAGCTGTCTATGCTCATCTTCACTCGGCGCATCTTTGCGGGAGACATCTATAGGTAAAACGCAATCTCAGAGCACCATGGACCAACCGCTGATTGTATGTGAAGAGAGAACATCTTCTTTGGTGTCTCATATGGCTTCGTCATCCTATATGGCTTGCTAGCCATTCTGTTGAGCTCCGCTGGGTGCCATCCCACTGAAACGCTTGCGCCAAGCACCGATGCTGTTTGCAATGCCAATGTGAGCCAGGCTTGACCTACTCCTTTATGCTATATGCATGCTGATCGATTGACCAGACTGCACGATGGGCTGTCATCACCCTATTCGACGGTCTCACCGAGCTCATCATCCTGGCCATGCCAATCTGGTTCATCAGCAAGAACCAACTTAAAGCCTCCAAGAAGCGCATCGTAATCTTCGTCTACAGCTTCAGACTGATCGTGATCGCCTTCTCGATCGCAACCACAGCATCATACTTCAACTTTCTCAAAGACGGTCGGAACAGCATCGACATCTCGCCAGTTATAGCTTGGCAAGAAGTACTCCTGGCTTTCTCGCTGATCTCAGCCTCATTCCCCTGCTTGAGAAGCTTCTTATGGGCATTTATGTCCAGAGGTCTGATGACCATGTACGGAAACACGACCGCATCCGCCAGCGATCCGCGATCACACATGGGAAGCATGCAGCTCCGATCGATGAACAAATCACACGTATCGCGAAACGAGTCGGAAGCAGGGTTGACTACCGGAGAAGGTCGTCTGAGGCTACGACCGGAACGAAGCGAGTATCACGTCGATATCAGAGGAGATTCCGCACGAGGACAAAAGAGATCTACAACCGACCTCAATCCAGCCAAAAGATCTGACGACTCGGATCGGATGATCATCAGCATGGAAACATCATATCGCGTGGAAAGCTCATGAAAAGCTAGCCATTGCACCTTCTTTGTGCCATTTTTTCATAACGAGATACCCAGCGTGACCAACGCACCAATGCCACACCTAAACTAAGACGCATGTCTTAGCTCCTTTAAGTTCTTGACACACATGCTAAGATGACAGCTCTAGGCACAAATGAGTTCACTTTGACCATAGCAAGGAGTGCGAGGCATTACCTCACGAAAAGCCGCATAACATAACTATTGATGACTTGAGCCTTATATCATACACATCACTACCTCAACCCCTCATCCCTCTTCACAGAAATAAACGTCAAACTCCAAAGTTGTCTAACATTACTCTCCGTAGGGTTCAACCCTTTCGGCGGCGGCAATGCCCCCAAAGGCACAAAGCTAAATCCATCATTCTCATCATACCTCCAACTCCAAACCTCAGAATTCAAATTCTGTGAGTTAGCTTCAATGATATCCCAAAGATGATTATATGCTTTCTTGACCATTCCATATACCACGTTATCTCCACAGAAATCGGGAGAGTTGGAGGAGCAGGAAGAGAGCTGGCGCTCTAGACCTTTGGCCATCATGGCTAATTGCCAACTCCAAACTACAGTTCCATGATAAGCGTTATTGGTCCAGTTCGCTGCGTAGATTGGATTATTTCCGTAAGCTGGGTTGGCGATGAGTAAACCGACGTCGGTGGATAGTCCGACTGGGAAGGGAGCGATGATGTGTTTTGCAGTTTGGTTAAGGAAGCTTGTCAACTGTGTCTGGTTGGTTGTGTTCATGGAAGTAAGAAAGAAAAGTTGAAAACAATCATCGGTATTCATGACTCGAACGATTTCCTGATCGTTATTTCCATCGAGAGCAAGACCGTAGAATTTGATATCGTCCGTGATCACTTCTGAATGGGATGGGAATCCGTAACCTGCTGTTTGAGTGTAGTTCTCGACTAAATCTTTAGCTTCTTCTGCTGGAATTGTGACTTCGAAGAATTTGAGAGTTTCGGATTCCCATATTTGAGCATATTCCATGGCAAGGGTAGACCATTCGGGATGTTGGTCTTGGAACCAGCCTGCGGAAGCTAGAGCAGAGATTGAACGAAGGGATGCGGGTACTAGAGCTGTGTTGACATCGTAGGGAATACGGCCGCCGCCTATACCATAAGTGCTATCGCGCCATTCTCCGACTAGTTCACCTTCTTCGAGATGGATGAGATTGGATTTGCTCTGGCCGCCGGGTGATGCAAAAGCGGCGGTGCGATTCATGATGGCTTCCGTATTGAGAAGGGTGAGATCGTAGTATGTGAGACCTGCATTGCCGAAGTCGAGAATAGATGTTGTAGATAGAAATGACTGCGTCCTTTGCCTTCCAGTCTCGGTATGAAGGAAGTAGTTCTCCATAAGGGGCGCAAGATAGTAATCAGTATCGACCATTTGGTACGTACAACCAGGAGAGGTGCTACTGATGTTCTTCTGGAGGTTGAGGTAAGTTGCATAGTCGCCGATGGTCTCCTCGTGGCAGACAATTCCAGTAGTTCTGTTCAGCCTTTCAAGTACGGCTCCGATTACTGCTTCAATAGCTCCGCCTGCGCCCCCAGATAGCACTGGCTGTAAAAGCAGCGTAGCGATCATGCTGTCTCGGCCAAAGTAGGTTAAGAATCTCCAGGCTCCAGCAAGCAGCTTTTGAGTGTACGACAGAAACTCTAAAGAAACGACTTGAGCTGCATCTTCCGTTATGAGATTCTGAGACTGCTCATTGAGCACTTTCGTCGTACTCAGCTGTTCAAGCTGCGGGTAGTCGAAAGTGGCTGTAAAATTATACGTTCCAACGTCCATCTCCAACGTCCTGTTGCTGATCACGATGCCAGCACCATTGACTGGAATGAATGAGATCGATGTGGTCGTCACATTGTCAAGCCAAAGACGAGAAAGTCTGACACCACCTCCTCCGATCTCAGTGAAATTGATCGCATCCTGGATGATCGGATACAGAAGCGAAGGTCCTTCAGTAAAGTCTCGAATGTTCCTGATGCTTCCCAGTATCGGCACTGCAAGGACCGCCGAGCTATTGAGATCGAATAAGGTGCTTACACCGACTGTCGGATGTCCAGACAACGAAGTCGGATCAGGCTCCTCGTAGACTCCACGAAGAGGTTGAGATTCGCCCGTGCCATTCTCGAGCCTGATTTCAAGGGTCCCATTGATGCCATTCGAAGGCTTAAAGAATGCAACAGCACCAGAATTTCCAGCTGGCCAAGCGACGAGTAAACGAGGTCCAATGATCGTGAGATTACTGCTTTCCAAGGGACTAGTGACCACAACCTGCGTAGCTGAATGGCAGTCCGAGTAGAAGTAGTTCTGATACGGTGGATCGCTGAGTTGTTGCGTTACTGCATCTTGAGAACACGATGCGGTCTCTCCTGAAGTGCCTGGGGGATATCTCAATTTGCCCTGATCGCAAGAGTACATCTCAGGCAGGTAGCAGTCAGGTCCACATTGTAGCGTAGGTTTGCCTTCCAGAACTGGACATAGGAAGTCTCCATCGTAACATGTATACTGTCCAAATGAGCACATATCCCTTGACCTCTACCTGACGAACATACCTTCGAAGCGTAATAGAACGCCTCTCCACAAACAAGCGATGCTTCTTCCTGAGGTAGACCATAAATGAGAGTTCCAATGAGAAATGCTGGTAAAGCAAATGTTGACCACATCTCGCTTGAAGAGAATCGGAAGAAAGACTATTACTTGCCCTTCTTTGCCATTATTGAGTACTTGCGCGCCTGGTCCCAGCAACATTTCTTTAGGCGAAGCTATGTTCTCACAAAAGCAGTCCGGCTAATGGTCGATCGACGTCAGAAAGTACTTGATCAAGAAATGTGGTTAGGGCTTGGATGGCCGCGAGCGGGGATGTGATGGAGTCGAGAGCGAGGGAGGAGGCCCTTGGCATGATGCGCCTTCCGTCCTTCGTGAAGTCTTGTTCCATGCATCGGGCAATCACTCTTCTTTGTTGCATCACGATCGTCATTTGCTGTAGCAATCGTCGTCGTCGAAAATAACAAAAAAAAAGACAAGGACGCGTAGCCCGTCCGAGGCTGACCTTCAAAATTGCCATTTTCGGCGTGTATGTACAGCGAATTTTCTGTACAAAAAGGTTAACTAGACTATCCATCAATCATGAGAGAAAACTCATCAATGCCGTCCGCAGTCGACAATCTCCATGTCTCAGAAACGCCAGTCGCTAATGCATCGCGTCATTGGGATATCGTCGCTCCAACAGCATTCCAATGCCAAACAAAACAACAACTCATCTCATTCCAACTTTTCAAAGCCACCCCAACCCCAACAGCAAGTTCTTAAGCTCCGTGTCTTTCATACCATTCATCCCCAGGGATCTGACCTGACTTCCTTTCTTCAGCCTCTGCAGACCAACTGCCACCTTCCAGGCCTCACTTTCGTCGAGCACAAAGGTGTACTTCTTGTTTTCGGTATCCCTCGTGGTTGCTCTGAGGACGTGCAAAGGCTTTCCAGCAAGCGTCTTGGTTGCGCCATCCTCAACGAGCTTCAACGTCCAGGCTTTGACATCCCACTCTCGTTGCGGAACGCCACGAACATCGTCGTCGATGAACAAACCTTCAGTCTTGATGTGCAGAATCAGCCCATCGCTCACAGGAGGCTGATTCGCAACCAGCTGGGAGATTGGTTTCGTTGGGAAGCTGTCGCTAAAGAGATACACCGCCTTGATCTGGATCTTGTCGGGATCGGTTGTCGAGTACGGTCCTCTATGAGAAGGAGGAGGTGTGGTCCGAGCAGTACTCTGACTAGGTGCGTAGCTGCTCTCGCTGAGACCGGATATTGACGAGGCTGACGAAGCGGTATAGACAGTCCTCTTCGGTGTGTCGTAGGGTCGATACGAGTGTCCAGCTTCCGTTCCAGCCTGGGACTTTGCAGGCTTGGTCGGACTCGATTTCACACTTGCCGCTGCAGCTGCTCTTATGCGTTCCATCTTCTCCTTCTCGGCTTTTTCTCTCTCTGCCTGACGCTTCTTCTCCCATTCCACCTTCTCCTTTTCGACCTTTTCCTTCAGCTCGCGCTCAGCTTTCTCCTTCTCGCGCTGTGCTTTCTCCTTCTCAAGACGCTCTCGCGCGATTCGTTCTCGTGCTTCTCGCTCTCGTGCTTCCTTCTCTCTGGCACGCGCCTGCTCCCACTTCTCTTTCTCTGCTTTGGCCTTCGCAGCCCTCTCTGCTTCTTCGCGCGCCTTTTGCGCCTCCTCGCGTTTCTTCCTAAGCTCTTCTTCCCTCTTGCGGGCTTCTTCACGCTTTCGTGTCTCCTCCCTCGCTTTCTCCCAACCGCTTTGCGCGGCGCTCGGTTTCGGCGGCGGTGGAGCGGAATATTGAGGCTGCGGTTCAGGTCGAGGAGGCGGCGGAGGAGGTGGAGGTTGATTTTCTGGCTCTGGTTGAGGATTAGGAGGGGGTTGTTGTGGTGGTGGCGCTTGCCAATTTGCATTGGGTGGTGGTCCGGAATACTGATGCTGATGCTGTCCGTTCGCACCAGAACCAGGTCCTCCATTCCCGCTAAACTTGAATTTCGATCCGCTACCACTCTCACCTTGAGTCTTGCCAAATGCCCATGCTGCAACGCCGACAGCAAGGACCAGCACGACAACGCCGAGTCCTCCTCCACCCTGCGCGACAACAGCAGCCCATTGCTTGATCACGGGTGTGATCAGCGTGTAGACGCCAACTGCCAGCAGGGTACATGCCACTCCTGCGAGAAAGCTGTTCCGGTGCGGTGATAGGGATGGAAGGTATAGGAAACCGGACCCGGACGAGTGCGGCGGTATAATGAAGATGTCGTAATTTCCGTTGGGAAGACCACCACCACCGGGCGGCCTGGGATTTTGCCCGTGTGGAGGCGGCGGTGGAGGAGGCGCCTCGTGGGAAGCCATCCCTACCCCCGACCTACAAGCTCACACGGGCAACCGGAAGACGATGTAGTCTGTTGACCTTCACTGCCGGTCGTGGTCGGTATGGATGTTGTTATTCGCACGTCGTCGTCGTCTTAGCAAGTCCATCCAGTAAGTGGTGCGCCGTTTCCTGTCTGTCCCCTTCGTACCGCAGCTGGTGTCAACGTCGCAACCAGACTCGATTCGATTCGCCTTGCGCGGTTCTGTGCTACACTGGCGGCGGCTGGTGAATCATGCGCGCGCCCAGCGACAAGAGAACGCAGGCAGCAATGTGCAAAGAAACGCCTCGAATGCCTGTGCCAACCGCTGGTATTGTCGCTGCGGTTGGTAAAGAGGAGTTCGTCCGAAGATTTATGATGTCCAAGCAGAGGAGGAAGTTCGTTCGCGCAGGCTTCCTTGTCTACAGCAACGTGGGTCGGGTCGTTGCAGCGGCTCGTCCACAGTCGAGAGTCTGTGCGTGAGGTCACCTCTGTTTCAAAACATTCCATTCACTGCCGAACACGCTTCGGCAATTATTCCTCCTCTCCAGCCTTCCCTCGAACACTTCACTCTTTCTGACTGTGAGTGGAGTCGCACAGCTGTTCTATAGATTCGCACAAGGGACTGCCTGCTATCTATACGGAAAATAGGGATGGCGAGAGCAATGCCCAAGCGCACATGGGTCGTTGTCACAACATTGAACGCTTCCATGCCCGCGCCAATAGGGAGACAGCCGGGGAACAAGGTCGTTCAATTTGCCCAGAAGTCAGCGCCAACAACCACGCCTAATTCTTCATTTGTTCGCCTCCTGTGCACGACGCTTCGTACTGCAGGCTCTATGCGCCAAGAGGAGACGATGCAGCAGAATGCTCACCGACAATGTGCCACGTCGTCGGAACTCATGCTTGGAGACATGCAGCAAGAAAAGCTAGCGCGATAAACAGAACGCGCGTGGAGGCTGGCAGGGCAACAGCGAGGTACCATGCAAGGTGACGACACACTCCTCGGCACTCGTATGATCGAGGGTTCACCCTTCTCAGCATTTACCGTGGCCGTCAACGACGTGTGTGAGAGTTGGTGCTATGCAGAGATTCTTCATGCTTTCATTATTCTCATGTATAGTCGTTCTCATCGCCTCGATGATCAGCATTCCTGCTGGGTAAGGATGCTACGTGCTAAAGAGCTTGAAAGCTCTCGAGTGTTGTTCGTCTGGTTAGGCATCATCTTTGGTCTTCCTTGAATGACCAGCATTTAGCCCAAGCGGTTGGCACCTGTAGCCAAACGAGCAGTGGCTGGCACAACCTCAGTTCGGTCAACGGCAGCCCAGATCGCAATGGCAGTCGAAGCAGCAGAGATAACAGCTCTGCCAAGGTTGATAGTAGCCCACCTAAAGATCTTCATTAGCACAACACGTCCGAATATGCATAGCCCCTACAAGTACTCACTTATCGACCAAAGCATGCGTCGTCTCCTCCTTCCTCATACCGCTCTCAGCCTGAGCATCGGTGATCGCAACACTAGCAAGAGACTGTGCCTTCTTCTCCAACTTCTGGTTGATCGGCTCGCCAAGCAGGAAAGTATACGGCACCAGAGACAGCAAGAGCGAGGCAGAAGCTGTGTAGAGTGTCGCTGGCAGAGTCCATTTGTCTTCACGGTAGGCGATGTAGCCGAAGACACCTGCGCTGAATAGGGAAGTAACTGGCGCGATGAGCTTGTCGGCGTCGAAGATGGTCTTCCATTGCTTTGCTAGGAGAGGAGCGGGAGCTTTGAGGAGTGCTGGGGTCGCGGCGCTGGCGGCGAAGGTCTTGCCTGTGAAATATCTGTTAGTATGTTGTTCAGTGAGAATATGTATGTCTCATACCTGCTAGGAATCCGGACAGTGTTAGACCGGCGACCTGAGCAATTCGCAAGCCCGAAGGCAAATTGGTCGTGTAGAAAGTCCCTTCTGGCATTGTGTCGTTGTCGCTATTGTTGTTTGTGTCTAATTGAGAAACAGAGGATCAAGATCACGTTCGAAGGTGCAATGCCATGGAGCTCCAGTTGCCCTTGCTTTCACATGCAATTATGACGCGCTTGCAGGGATCTGTCCCGAAACCTGGCAGCAACGAACCATCTCACGCCATCCACGTCAACATGAATCTCAACATTCTGGCTCGCGCATCCGATGTGCCTAACTGGGGGCATTTAGTGAGCAATGCCAAATATCTGAGAAGTCAACTAAATAATTATGGCAGAAGCTGTATAGTATAAAATGTGATAGAGAGACGAAGGTGATGCATAGAAGAGTATGTGATCAATCAACCATTTGCCTTTGCCTTTTGCGATGACAATTGACGCTTTGATCGATCTTCTTGAGTACAGTGTCCGAGATTCTGTAGCGCAGCTCGCAGAGCAAGCAGTGAGAAAGAATCGCAACAAGTAGAGCGCCGTGTCTCGCGCGACCCACGAGTCTCAGACCTTGTGAGTCAACCCAGAACCGCGAGAAGAAGTCAATATGACAGCACTCGTTTCGCAAAAATTTGCGCAATCCGTCGTTGCGGATCACAGCCATCGACGATGTATTTCTGAGAGTGTTGATACAACCCGCCGGGCTCCTGGCAATACCGAATCGGTGCTTCTTCAGCCTGATGAAAATAGAACTGAGTAAAGCAGATTCAGGGAACAAGCACACGGCGCGCTGCTGGTCTTCTTCTGATGCCGAATCGTGCAGAAGCTGTTTATGCAGTGGACGTAGTGGCATGACTTCGATTGAATAAGGCCATAATCAGTAGCGCAGCGACTCAAGCGCACCAACTCAAGCGCACCAACAGCTGACTATTTTGTCGTCTTCTTTTTCGTTGTCATAGATCTCGGTGCTCGCCTGGACTTCTCCTTTGGTGGACGTTGAGGTGCGATCTGCACCTTCATGGGGCGTCGATGCCGCTGCATCGGACCTTGACCATCTGGAACTTGCTCTCCGTCCTTGATCCAAAACCCGCGGAGCCGCTTCATCCGTTTATGCGCATACTGCTCCTGCTTCAAGTATTGAGCCCAATTTGGAGACGCTGTCGTGATGTAAAGGGAATCGAGGCTGACTGTGTTCTGAATTCCGATTGCCTTCAGCCAGCGATGCTTCTCCATACCCTCATGCGGAAAATTGTAGGCGTGGAACGTGTTGAGGCTGTAGAAGAGAGGAAGCAGTTCCTTGCGCAGCTCTCGATTGACCCTGGTAATAGCCGGCTGGTCGCTTTTGTACATGCAGCAGTTGTATCTGCAGGCCTTGTCGCTCTCAACACCAATCTCCGACCTCGAGCGTCGGTCGTCACCAGATACATTGATGTCAATGACCTTAGGGTACGTGACTGCGTACTCGAAGATCATAAGCCACAGCTCGGCGGGAAGATGAGGCAAACGAGATGGCTGCCATCTGTTAGCAGTGTTGTAAATTGATACTCGATCTCTAGAAGGGGCCTTACTTGGAGCTGCACAACAGACACTGAAGTTGTCGGTGCTGGGTTTGCCGAGTTCTTAGTGGTCTTCTTAGCCACTGCTGCGTGCCATTTTTGTAAGGATTGCTCGTTCATTCTGAATGTCACAATGCTGCTTGTATGCTTGGCTGAGGGTCGGGTACCGGTATCGACATCGACATCGATGTCGAGATGCAAGTAGCGCAGCCTAGCCCGGCAGATTGAGCTCGAAGTATATCTTGATGATTCATCTTCACATGCAGCCGGGCTCGCATGTGCCGTGCATGTGAGTGACTTCTCGGCAAGTCTCGGCGCAGTGCAGTCGACTCACCGGCGTAATATTGTGATAACTCAGTGCCACGTGCAGCCATTCACAGGCGTCCCGTTATTATTGGAATGTTTTCACCTCTCAAAAGCCCTTGGCGCAACAGCAACAACCACAACCAAACTCGCAATGATCAAAGCCGTAGCAACAGCAGAAACGATAACAATGGTCCCTCGACTCGCAGGAAACTTGCCCCGGATCACATAATGCTGACTTTCGAAATATCGATGGAAGCCCAGCAGCAGAATCAGAATCGAGATTCCCAAAAATGTAGCACCCAGCGGCTTTCCTACGGACCGGAGGCTCGCGGTAGCAGATTGCCCAGAGTCTTCAGCATCTGATGCGATCGATGTGTTGAGCCGGAAGAGTTGCGTGACCGCGATGCCGATGCTGGCGAAAGACAGTGAGGTTCGTAACCAGGCGAGAAACGTCCTCTCCAAAGCCAAATGGTCACGAGCAACACTTCCCTTGTTCTCCAATTCCACACTGCCATACTTGTCAACCAACGCTCTCCACCAGCTTTCATGTTCCTCCTCTTGCTGAGCATCTTGGGTCCGGGTATTATTCGCAGTCGCAGTATTCGCGTCATTCTCTCTCGCACTCCCTCTGGACCTCAACGTAGATCCACTCTTCCTCTTCCGAGGTATACCTTGACTTGGCAAAGGATCTGGCCTAATATCATCTACCAGATTATTCTCCGCCTCTTGAATGACAGCTCCATACCCGTTCGTCCTCGCCGCTGCTTTCCTCATGATAGCAGTATTCTCATCCGCACTACTTTCCCCACCAAATCCCTCTTCTGAGTCTCCTCTTCCAGAAACACTCCGATTTCGAAAAGAGTTCCTCGGACTCAATCGTCCAGGTGAAGCCGCCATGATTGAGCTATGTGTCGAATAACTGCTGTCCCGCTTGGACAAAGCTCCGATCGTGCCCGGTAAGAACGTGACAGATCTCTGTCTCTCTTTAATCTCTCCTTCGGTCTTATCGTCCGTATCCTTGACAGTATCACGCGATGCAGACCCAGCGGTGAATGCAGCTGGAATCAATGGTTTGCTGAGATTTGCTTGAGTCCTTTGAGCAGGATCGCTGGGTCCTGGACGAGGTGTCGTAAGACTGTCGTCGGAGTGATCATCAGATTCGGTTGCGGAGGTAGCGGTGGAGTTGCTAACGGGAGAGCATGGGAGAGGCATGTTCGTCGAATACTGGTAGCCGGAGCTGGTAGAGGACTAAGGAAAGCTTATTTTGGGATGGCACCAGGTATTATGGGTACTGCATGCGTTTCGCTTGCGTCTTTCACAGCAGAGATCGAGGACTAGGTGGGATCTAGTCAGATATTGTCGATCTTGAGGTTACGCGGCCAGGTCACACGATCTATTGAATAAGAGAACTACTCGTGAAGCTCAAGATATGGTAAAGAGCCGGTACCAAGAGTACTGTGGACAACAAGTGCTGATCAGGCACATGTCGGCACCTGTTGAAGCAGGGGAAATGAGGCCACGCACTCTGATTGACGATTAACGAGAGCGCGATCAGAGGCGTCGATGGTGTGATTGTGCAGATGCAGTTCACCTTCAGCCAGGGAGTGGGGAAGCTGGCCAATGGAACAGCCAAGGCCTGCTTGCCCGCAGGATCGTGGTCATGTGTCAGAGAAGGCAGGGAATTGAGAGAAGCATTAGGACGAAGATAGGGTGAAGACAGGACGAATAGAGAAACCTTTTTGTTCTCAAGTATGAAGTTCGCAGGAAGAATTAGAGGCCGTAAGAAGCAAACCGCAATAGAGGTATCCCAAACACAGAACTCGCCCAAGCTCTGAGTAGCCGCGCCACCAGCACTCAAGAGCCATGCTCACAAAAGTACAACAGGTGCCTGTCGGCCCATCCTCACATCCATACACCTTACAGAAACGCCAATATGCCATCGCCCATCCGACATATACAAATCCCAAAACGCCTGCCATGATTCATTTCTGCGCTTCAATGTGTTAAATCATTCTCGGAGATTTGTTGGCTTCAAGCTTCGATATCCATAGCCGCGCCAATCTCCTCGCTGACGCCTCTGACACGGTGTGGTTCCCGCCAGGTCTCATCAGTATCGTCGAAGTTATTGTACTCGTCCGATTCCTCGTCGATGACATAGTCGTCATATCTCCCGTTGACGATGTCGCTCCGAATTTCATCCAGGTCCATGTAAGGTACTTCGACTTCGTCGTCACCAGGTTCTACAATCACCATCTCGTCATCGTCGTCTTCACCATAGCTCACAGTGTCTATACTCCTAGATAATAGATCTGAGCTAAGCCAGAAGCTGGCACGTTTTCCAGCGCCTTCGCCGACGGACAAGCTGGAGACTTTCCTGTGGACCGGTTTCGGCTTCTGTACGCTAAGCGCGGCTTGCACGGGTGAATGCGATATCACGCTGAAGCCACGAAGATAAAGATAACACACGCGCTTCCTCTCCTTGCTGAAGAAGAAGTAGTGCATGCTCCATATCGACCCTTCGTCGCCGTCAAAGGGATCATCATCCGGAACATAGGAGTATCTCTCACATTGCCGGAGATTCATCTCTTTGTCGAGCAGCTTCCACATGTTCTGGTTCCAAACCTCGCTCATCAGGCTGGTGCCGGGTGCCGAACTTGACAAAGATGACGGCGGTGACAGATAGTGCATAGCCGAAGTCTGTCTAGGCCGTAGATGCTGAAGCGTGGTATCGATCTTGTGCATGATGCTACGCAGACTACGCTCCTTGCGAAAATCAGAAGGTCGCAGCATATGCGAGAAATCATAATCCGGGTGTGACGCATTCAGCGTAGCTATCATGTAAGCAAAAGCTCTCCGCGAAGTAGTTTGGCTCAGAGATCCAAATGGCGAAGCGCGTGAAAGATCGATCTCTGGTACCGGCTCAGCGGTGCGGCTCCGGCTCTGCCTTCGACTGCCAGCACCTTCGCTGCGCCTGCCATCTTCACTCCGAGTCCGATACGGTGGACTGAGAGATGCGCTCTGTCTCACAAGTGATGCATATTGCGATTCCAGGCTGTTCTCGATGGACTCGTAAAATTTCTTATCGTCTCTTGTAGCCTTGATAGAGTAAATGTCGCATCCTCCAACGACATGACAGTCTGGAGTTGAGAAATTCAACGCATTCAACACCGGGTAGATATCCGGTATATTGAGGTACTGCAAAGTGTTAGCTCATCGCAGCCAAATAACACTTTGGGAACCAGCTGCTGCAAATGCGCCCAACGGAAACCTGCTGGAGCCGAATGCAGCCTTGCAGGTGATCTGATGTTGCATCTCTCGAAATACATCTCACAGAGCGCATACAGCAGCTCCGTCGACTGCATTCACGGCACTGTATCATATTCACGCACCTTCATTTCGGCGACCGTAAGCCCATCGGCTGACTCCTGCGATTTCGCTATCGACTCTCCTCCTTCGATGTACTCTCCCGGCGGATGAGATTTAATTCCTCGCGGATATGAAAATGGTGCGTTCGATCGATATCGCCGATGCCGTCGCGGCGTGAATTGTGCGGAGATGCGATTGTTGGGGTCGTAGTATGCCTGGGTACTTCCCTCCGTCGGAAGCCGGGTTGTCGTGAGACGTATGGCTAGACGCGCAGGAGCGTCTAGCAGGCGGCGAAACTGATCTTAGATGCCATGTGTCGTGGATTGTCGCTGTCGCTGGTGATGACGGACCGCAACTTGGTCGTTGCGATCCGAAGTCGCGAGGTGTCAAGCGAAGCCAGCCCACCGGCTGACTCCGCTCGAGTCACGTGTGAAAGGCTGGAGCTGTTTGCCCAGGCCGAAGGATGGACCAATAGAGTTCGCCGATCAGAAGTGTGCTTTGTCTCTGTGGGCAGTACAGCTCGGTCTCCTGATCTCCTGATACAGCTTGTAAGCAGTCACGGCTTCAGCGTGAGACGTACCGCGCGTGCCGCGATGAGTGGTCATGGGAAGCAACGTGATAGCTTCGGTCAAGCTTCGTGGGGACACAGAAGTTCAGCAAACGTTTGACAGTCTCGGGGAGAAGGATGTGGTTGTACCTACCTCTGCAAGGTTCTCCAAAGAGCATGCCAATGATATGGCTTTGGTGATTGATGTGAGCATTGAAGCGAAGTTCATGAGGTATCAGCCTTCAAAAACAACAGGCGTTGGATACTCATCATAATGGATGATAAAGTGGTCATTTCAATTCGCAGGCTTCTCGCCTGTCGTGCTTGCGCACGGAAAGGTGCTATACCTAGGTATGGCAGGCTTCAAAAACAACAGCCATCTTGCCATGGGGGTATCTCTGTAATTGTACTCCAATAGACGCCAACAACGCCATGCATTGGAAGCGTGCTGTTTCCCGCTTCCTCAGCAAATGCTTCAGAACACAGTACTAGGCAGCTATAAAAGTCCGGCATCTTTGAGCTGCTTCTCGAGTTCTCTGCTCATCTCCGTATTGATCTGAACCGCGTGAGAGTGTTAGCCAGAGATCCGGACAAGCTAGGAGGATGGTATACATATGTACAATATGAGTCTGGTTCAGCCAATCTTTGTGACAGCATCGTCCTCGACCTAACGGACAAGGCATCAGCGGGTGGTGATACAAGATGAAGGTCATCATAATGATATTGTGGAGATGAGAAGCGGCCGAATGCAGCATGGCCGTAGCGACACCTACCTCCATGTCTTCGAGACTGTCTTGGGCGCCGATCACTCGCAGCACGTTCTTTTTGCTGCTCTCTTGCATCTCACCAGCCAGTAGTAGCTCGTCGAGTATGAAGTAGGCTTTCTGAAAGTTGAAGATGATATCGAGCTCGCAGACGTTGCCATAGTATTTGTCCATCTGCTCCACGTAGCGGTGAACAATTTCGAGCGTGATCAGCTCATTGTCTGTCGGGTCGGTGGCGGCGATGAAGAACAGCGAGGCATATCGTCGGTACACTACTTTCGTGTCTGTGGTGATGATGGTGTCAGAAGGTCAAGGCGAGAAGATTTTGACACCACAGCAACTGCGTGCGGCGACAATAAGACGAGGGGTGACCGTGGTACCTTTGTACTCGAGAAAGTTGCACATGCGAGCGCGTCTCGCCAGAACTAGCTGGGAGACATCTTTGATGATCTTCGCCTTGTCCTTAGGCGAGAGAGTGGTGAACCATTTCGCCAGTCGCTGGGAGTTGTGCCTTTAGTATAGTTGTCCTTGTTCCAGCTGTAGCACGGATGAGCGCTGGACCTACCACTTTGCCCTGCCGAGACAGCAAGATCAGATATCTCAGCCAGCGTCAGCAGCCATTCTGAGGTGTCTATGGGAAGGAATGTGCAGGACACACCTGATGGCCATTTTGCCAGAATGCAAGTGTAGGTGTAGTGCGGAAAAAGGCCCCACACAAGAGAGCGAAAGGTCACAAGCCGGACCGAAGCTTTCTCGCGCTTTCACTCCGCTTTCATGCCTGCCCGCCGCCCAGCTGCCGTAACTATGATGAGATTGTTTATTAGAAATCTGCCTACGCAGCCAGCTCGAGTCTCTTCGACCCAATGTAGCAGTGTATTTCCAAGAGCTTCAGCGGTGCGCCCTACGAGAGTATTTCTTATCACTTCTTGCTGGACTTGAACTCACTTTCGCTTTGCATCTGTCCAAACCGGCCGCTGCTGGACAAAGAGCCGCCTTCAGAAATTTATAATCAATCATGAAGCTGTTACTCTCCACCTCGTACGTACCTCACTGCGAACTCAGTTGTTGTCGCCATAGCTGCTTACCATGGCGACAGAAATATCATGGGCGGATCCTCGATCGTCCGTCGAGGCGCCGGCAGCAAGTCAAATACTGAGCTGGTCTCGTCGTTACGAGCAAACTTCGCCGACCACACCGACGCGCCACAAATAAATGGGAATGGTAATGGGAATGGCAGAACTAACGGCAACGTCGTCAAGCCGAGCTACAAGGCTTGGACAAAGAAGACTGGCGATGCGTTAGAGATTCCTGCTTTAGACTTCCAGCATAGTGCTCTACAGGAAGAGCGCGAAAATTACGATATCACAGCCAAGCTATTCTTTTTGCCTGGAGGCTCGAAAGAGACTCGCGAGGCGCAGACGGAAGAGGCCATCGACTTGGTCAAGAAGGAGCTGCACGTAGAGTCGATCGACTTGCTGATCGTTTCGTTCCCCGGCATATATTTCGACGAGGAAGAGGACTGTCCAGACAAAATTTCCACCCGAGGTCCTGTCGAAGCAGAACCTGAGCCATTGGAAGGTCAAATCGAAGCTTGGAAGACGCTGGAAGGTCTGAAAGAGCAAGGTGTTGTCGCTAGACTTGGCGTTGCTGAGTTCGGGAAGGAGCGACTCGAGACTTTCCTGGAGAAGGTCAAGACGAAGCCAGATGTGAACCAGATCAATCTCCGCGATTGCTGCTCAGTGCCGAAGGACTTGATGGCTCTCGCGAAAAGCAAGAGTGTCGAGTTGTTGGTGCACAACGACTGCTCCAATATTCTACCAAGAGGCACAACTCGTGAACTGCTTGGATCTGGCCCAACCGGAGCTGGCGTGCTGGCACAACCTAGCAAGGCTGGTGACAAGCGTAAGAGCTTGCATGGAGAAGAAACTACCAATGGCACCACACCTGACATTCTTGTCGGCGATGTTCAGCCTCAATGGGTTATCAAATACACCGCAGTAGTGAGAAATCGCGGTGTGGTGGAGAACAAGGGCTACTTTGCTGTTGCAGAGTTATCGCAAGAGTAAGTGGGCCGCAATGGAGCAAGATAAAAAGTTTCACCTAAGCATCGCGGAATGGAGATGCACATCCGAAGGCAAGCCACAGTGGCACGGAGTGTCATCAGGTTGGCCACTTACAGCATTTGCACGACTGAACTATCGAGGGTCGTGCGAGAGTAGTCGACCTGACCGGTGCAACCCCATCATACCGTCTCTTCGTAGACTGTCTGGGGCGACGAAAGTCCATAACCGGTTGACCTATCCAGCTCCGGTACTCGCAATGGAGGCGTAAGCTCAGCATCACCGGACGTCAGCACGATGACCGCAGTGTGCGACACGCTGAAGATACGGGCTAGAGCGTCGCGTCCTCGTCAAGATGAACGGCTAAGAGCAGAACACCTCAAGTCAGTGAGTGGTAGTCGAAAGAGCTCAAGTTTTGAAGCATCCTCTTGTGGAAGGCACAGTAAGTAAATAAGAACACTTGCGAAATCTGAACACGGCAAAGACGGTTTTGGGATACCTATACACCATCCCACATCACAATTGAATAACAGTCTACAATTCCAAAAATGCCTATATACATTCTTGACACGCGCTTCCAAGTCCAGCAATGATCATCCACCATACCGCGATGCGCCAGTCCAACACGCCTACCACCCACCACTACCTAAGACGCACTACTCGAAACACTCTCCTGGCTTTCAGCAGTACTCGGCCTTCGATCATCCAGCAATGACTGCTTGCCGGATGGCGATCCGAATGCCACAGAACTCGGCCACCAATCCGGCTTTCCATCTCCTAAGCTCTCCATCCAAGCCATACCATGATTCTCGCCTCGACATGCTGTGCACACAGTTTCGAATTTTCGAGGCTCAGGTTTCTGGCATTTTGTGTTCGCTGAACATCTTTCTACTAGTGTTCTTGTTCTCGAATGGCCGCATGCGTGCAGGGTTCCGGGGACGAATTCGCACATGTTGTGATTGTCTGCCGGCGTGGCTTAGATGCCTAGAGTCTTGCTCTGATCGAGAGTGTGTTGACGAGATCTTGTGCGTTGCTCTAATGCCGTAGATATAGATATTCTTTTCTTGAAAATTGTCTCGGAGAATTTTTATACTTCAGCCTGTCCTCATCTTCGATATTAGTCTTGATGTGATACAGTTGGGTGTTGATCTATGCTGAAATTACCTGTTATGTGCTACTGATCGACGAGGAAGAATAAAGAGAGGCAAAAAATTCGGGAGGAGCACGAGATCAGTGTTGTGTGTTATTCAGATGAAGTCCATAAGAACTGCGTGAGGTCCGGTGACGATGACAACCAGGTTGTACAAACTACCGAAAATCTGAGGACGACCCGGTGAGCGAGTGAGCTTTGCTTTTAGTTTGTCCTCACGGAGCTAAGGAAGACAGCTGTTGCAGTAGCTCGTGTAGGCAACATGCACACCACTGACTCAGGTTGACATCCAGACCTCACTACGTACCCTCCCACTTTCCTCTCCTCTGCCACTCCTCATATACAGACCTTAAAACAGCTCTCTCACCATTGTTCATAGCCGCACTCAGACTCTTGATTCCGTTCTCGAAATTATTTGTCTCGATCGCTTCGATCACTGCCCAAATTCCTGGTATCAACGCTTCTCTGATCGTATCATCCGAAGGCGGGTTTGTCAGAATTTGTGAACAGTAGTGATGAAGAATGTATTGAACATATTGTCCGGCGTAGGCCTTCGCTTTTCGGGATTCGTCGACCAGGTTGTTGGCGTTTCGTTTTCTTGGGATGCGTGGTGGATTGCAGAACGTTTGGAGGAGGCGGGAGAGGGCTGAAGAGTGTCGGGATGCTGAGGTCGATGAGGAGAAGAGGGCTGTCATAAGCTGTTGGAAGAGGGTGACGATGAGATGGTAGCGGCCCTGGAGACGGCCGAGGGACTGCGTGAGGAGGACTCCGACGATAGCGCAGATGTCGAGGTATATTGTTGACACGGCGTCCGTTTCTGCAATCAATTTTGAATGCAGCGTGGAGATGGTCTCTTCCACTCCGAATTGGTTGACCATGAATGGCTTGTCCTTCAGAATGTGCCTGAGGGTTTGCAAGCTGAATTGGCGCTCGTGTGTGGTTTTTCCAGATGACCCTTGACGCACGACGTGATGCAGAATTTCGAACGAGGCGAGCTCGTGGGGAGATTCGAAGTCTTCGTTGGAGAGTGCAGTGATGGTACATCGTTGCAGTTCTAGAGCTTGGGCAGAGAGTAAATGTCCATCCTTGAGACACTCTTCAATGATACTGAATCCGAAGGATGAACTCTCTGACTGCAGGCGCGCTTCGAACGCTTTCAGTACCGCATAGTAATCTTGGCCTGACAAGTCCCGCTTGAGGGCGTTTTCAATCGCCTGGAACATAGCAATGCCATCGACTTCTGCATATCGACAGAAAAGCTGAGCGGCTCTTGCTTCACAAGCGAATTGCAGGGTCGAGAAAGAAGCAGGGTCACTGAAGAAGGCTTTCTTGGAGACTTCGGCCATGAAAACGGTCGACAAGTTCAAAGAGCTGTCTCCCAGCATTGAGCGTGGAATTCTGAGAAGCGCTTCAAGAACGAAAATGCCGACATCTGGTGCTGTTTTGCCTTGTGCCATTTGACTGAACATTTGGGTCACCTTTGGATCGCGGTGAGCGAAGTCTTGTAGGAATTCGTTGTCAGCGGTCTCCAGAGTGCCAATCACAGACCCAGCCAGTAGTACGTTCACATTACGTGGAATCTCCAGTACCTGTTCAAGGCAGGACATCAAGCCTTCTTTCGCCAAAGAAGACATCTTCAAGAGCTTATCACGATTCTGCGCCTTAGATTTCAGCCAGAGGCTGATAATGGTTCCTGAGATCTTGCACAGCAAAGACATGGCATCGAAAGCGATAAGCTTGTCATGGTCGGACATCCAGAAAGCTGTTTCAGAATCTCCAAAGCACCTGGCAAGAGACCAAATAACGGAAGGATCAGCTAACAGCTCCGAGCCCTCCGATGGGTACTGAAGTAGCGCCAGGATGGCCGCGAAACGCGTTTCGAGTCGTTGATGCTCTGACTTCTCTGAGGGAGGATTTGAAAGTGCATCTATGGCACTGCCACGCTGCTTCGCAGTAAGAGTTCCAAGTGGTAAGCTTGAAAGGAGATCCAACACTTTTAGCTCAGAGCTTGAGGCAGCATTGCTAGTCCTTTTAGATTTTGCTTTCTTCTCAGTCATGGTGCTCGTAGACGATATCTTGCTGTCTACGAATGTGCCTAGCGATCCAGGAGGCAGCAAGGGCACCAAAGTCATGCTCTCACCAGATGTCTTGCTCGTGGCGTCAAGCACGGATACGACTGATTCATCATCAAGCAGCATCAGCACGTCCGGATACTTGACAAGAGCGGATAAGCACGAGGCCGGTTGCTTGCTCAGAGCTGCAGCGGATTTCTTGCAGAGTTTTAGGAGATCATCCGGTTCCCTGTAACGCGCAAAGCGAGCGCAAATGCAGGCAACGAGATGCTGAGCAGACGATGTGGAATCGCATAGCTTCTTGCACTGTCGCACTGCAAGCTTGAAAAGCTCGCTGCCCAAGATTTCAGATCCAACTTCAGCCACATTTGCAGGGCTTCTCGTATTCTGGGCCATGGACGGGAACCAAGACTCATAGAGAGAGGTTAGGAGCTGCCACAGGCTAATGTAGAAGCTCGATCCCGCATCCTCCTGCAAATCTGTCATCGCAAAGACTTTACGCAGGAGCACATCTATCCTCTGCCAAGCACGGTCCAGCACCTCATCATTCTGAAGTCCTCGGAGGATGCCATCGAGGATGATAGCATCAGCGCGGAGCTCATCATAGGCCCCTACGCCGGATAGCGGCGTCGTGCTCAGACCCTGCGAATATCGATCTATGTCGGCAAGTATCTGATCAGCAGTCCGCGATTCGCCAAAGACGTCCGCAAATGATGGAGCGAGCCCGGCCCACAGCGACCATGGATCGGGATGCTTTAGCCTTGCATACCAAAGCTCCATGAATGTATTGAGATCACGGGTATTTGCAAATGCTCTCATGACAGGTAGACATATCCTCGTTTTGCAGAAGTCAATCAACCTGGAAGCATTGACGGACGTCACGCTACTAAAGACTCGCTCTGCCAGCACGCGGTTTGCGAAGGCGCTAGGCTCCAGTGATATCAATTCGGCCAAGAAATCGAAAGCAAGACTCTGGTCAGTTTCGCTGCCCTCCATGGATGGCATGTCCAAGCACTCATTCGCCAGCTGTAAGACCAACTTCGAAGGAAGCGAGACTCCACGTGCGCGGGTACGTCTGACCATCTCTGCAATGACACGATACCGATCGCTTTCTTTGATGTTTTCCAGTAGCGTACGCAGAGTTGAAAACACTTTCTCTAACCATGGACGTTCTTGTATCCTGTGTCTAGGTGTAGGCGTAGGCACGGCTCGTAGTGCAATATCGAACAGCAGAGGTACAACTTCAATCATGTTCGCAGAAGAATCTCGAACCAAGGCCTGTCCAATAGCGTTGAGAGTGTCTTCCAGGTCGACGATTTCCTCAGCAACACCCTTCTTCTGAGAGCGTTGTGGCTTTTTTTGGTCCCTATCTGAGAAAGTTGCTCGTGCGGGAAGAATTGTATGCCTGGCAATACATGCCTCCAAAGCATGGACATAAGAAGTCTCCGGGTCGGAGAGAACGCCGCCTTGCTTGCGTTTGCGACTAGAAGAGTTATCATTGACAACCACCGATAAGAGTCTGAGTAGCATTGACCCAGGTAGGAGACAATGTGAGTTGAACAGTTCGTGGTCCGTGGACTGACGCTTGCGGAGATCCCAGATTTGGAGTCCAAGATCCAGTAGTGACCGCGCATTGATCAAGTTCACGAATGTCGCATCTCCTTCACAGTGCTGCCTCAAATGGCCGATCCAGTTCCCAAAGACGGATGCCGCATTCGCGCTCCTGGTGCTGAGGAGCGATAGAGTCGCTGCGCCGTCAGAAGCCTGGCCTCGCTCGAAAAGAAGGCGCCATAGATCCGTGATCGCGCATACAGTTTCGATGCTTAGTTTTGGCTCTGTTGTGGCCATCTCGACAATCTCTATCAAGGTACCAGATCCAAGTAATGCTGACAGTCGTTGGATAGATAGCAGACGAATGCACGATGTAAGGAGACTCCACGCGTTCTCATTCTGTCTTGCGTCGCTGGACGTCTTCAGTTTTCCCAGAAGCCATCGTAGTATCATTTCCGCACGAGAGCTGTGGTTGCATAACTTCCGAGCCTCGTCCAATTGGACCGATAGATTTTTGATGCCATCCAGAGCTTTCAAGCGGTCCAAAGACCTTGCCTCTGAGGGCGTCGGTTCCCCCATTTCGTCTGCCGCCCCCGCGAGACAAATGGAAGAGGTTGATGCTGTTCTATAACTTTTTCTCGAAGCTGGGTTTAAGGTTTTCGGCTTCGCTTTCCGGAACCACGGAACCGACTGCGAGCAAGCGCGACAATCAGCGCCAATGCCAGACGAGCTCTGTTAGGCCTCACGAGTCACAACACTTTCGCAGCATCCTCTCGAAGGTCAATCGGAGTCTGTCAGACCGCTAACATCTACAATGGCCGACTCGACGTCCTCCAGCAGCATCGCTGCGCCCGCGCCAAAAGGCCCCAACCGACCGATGAGCGAAGCCCTACTGAACGAGAAGGTACGATCAGACGGAAACACATCGCGCAGCATATAAGTCTCAGGGAAATTCGGCTAATGTGTGGTAACAGTGGGATCACTGCCTCAGCACGCTCCTGATTCGATCTGGTCTGGGCGCATCATTCGGCGTAATCTTTTCGGTCTTGTTGTTCAAGAGGAGAGCATTCCCGGTTTGGGCTGGTCTGGGATTCGGCGCAGGAAGAGCTTGGGAAGAATGCGACAGCGTACGTTGAGATCATGCATACCCCTCTGTTCCTCTGCGAACCCGGCAGAAAGCAACAGCAGCTGCATCAGGGCTTCGTGGAAAGCCTACAGCAGAGCGAAACCAGAATGGCTGACAGCGTTCTACAGAGCTTTAAGCGTGCCACAGCACCTTCGCGAGACGGTCTGCGTGTCCTGAGACCTTGAAAGTGGTCTGGGCCAAGATGAAAACCAGGAATTGAGATGCGAACGACGACCGAGCAGAGGCTTCATATGCCAACATATGCACTAAGCAGCACACAGCAGTCTGCTTGAAGCCTGTATATATGTCGAGAGGAAGCTCTGCCATACTAGAATCCACACAGCGCTTTTAGGAATCGGAACGAATGGTCTTGGCCGCAGACTTCGAAGACTCTCCTTCAGACACTTCTCCGCGCATGACATATCAAGGCTAACGCATTAGAAATTTTATCTATCTGCAGCAACCTATACATATTGAACACCAAGCTCCGAGATTGCCGAATGTAAGTGTGATCGACTTCGACACTCAGATGCAATCTCAGGAGAGGATCATGTTTACGGATCTATTGCAATGCGAGTCGGCACACTCACAAGAGACGACCAAAGCAGACCCGACAATGAATTGCTGAAATGTACTCGCTGTCACAGCGACCATCTTCCGAACTATCTACAGTCATTCCCATCAAATCGAATAGTACTTTCAACCCTTACCCTAATAGTTGTGATGACTCTGCCATCATTTTGTGACTTCGTGCCAGGCAAAAGTAGGTCTCAACACGCATCACACGTAAATCTACTCGGCATCTCTTGATAGCACGCAATTGTGCACAGGCGTGCTCGAGAGGAATGTTGATTCGCGAATGTGTTGGGCGGCGGAGAGCAGGCTCACCTCCGTGCTGCCAAGACGAGCATGGGGTTAGCTCCAAAAGTTCCTTGCCTCCAATCGATCATCGCAGTGCTGAACTTCTCTTGCCATTAGTTTGCATCTGCTCATCTCCTTCTCTCTTTTTCATCAGTCCACAATGTTCGCACTTCGCCGCGTCGCCGTTCGTGCGATTCAATTCCAGCCGACTCGACAACTCTCGACATTACGACCGATCACATCGAGCTTTCAATCGCAAAAGCCATCGTTATATCGATCATTCCACCAGTCGCGGAAATGGCTTGCTGAGGAAGAGCAAAAGAAGGAAAGTCCTGCAGAAGCGGCAGGAGGCGAGACTGTCACTGCAGAGCCAAGCGCGTCCGAGGTGAAGGAGGAGTCTGTCGCAACCCCAGAAGTTGCAGACGCTGCTCAAAATTCAACACCTGCACCAGCAGAAAGTGCCGCCCAAGAAGCTACTCAGGAAGTCAAGAATGCCATTGATTCGACCAAGGATGCGCTCTCATCTGTCGCCGAGACCGCCCAAAATACCGTCAATGCAGCAGCCCAACAATTTCCATCTCGAGACTCTGGTGGCAAGCAAGGCGAGCCAAGCAAGATTATCTACATTGGCAACCTCTTCTTTGAGGTCACCGCTCCACAGCTCGAGGCTGAATTTGGACGTTTTGGCGAGGTGACCAACAGCCGCGTTGTCACAGACACCCGTGGACTGAGCAAGGGTTTTGGTTACATTGAATTCGCTAGTCAGGATGCAGCAGACAGAGCTGTTCGAGAACTGGACCAGAAGGTGTTCCAGGGCAGACGCATGGCCGTGCAATATCACGTCCGTCGGGAGCCAAGAAGAAGCAATGCTGGCCGTAGCTCCAACAAGCCAAGTAAGACCTTGTTCATCGGCAACATGTCTTACCAGATGAGCGATCGCGATCTCAATGGTATGTTATGGAATTTGTAAGATTACTAAGTAAGTTTGAGCTGACGGGCATCCCACAGACCTCTTCCGACAGATTCGTAACGTTCTCGACGTGAGAGTCGCGATTGATCGCCGAAGCGGACAGCCACGTGGTTTTGCTCATGCGGATTTCATCGACGAGGCCAGCGCAACCAAGGCTAAGCAACTGCTCGAGCAGAAGGTCGTGTACGGCCGACAACTGCGCGTGGACTACTCTCAGTCTTCGACAACCAGCTCGCCCAAAGATGACTAGAGGCTATCACAGAGCGGAAACGCAATGTAGGATAATGCAGGACAGATGTCAAGACGCAAGCAGAAGGACGAGATTGAGGAGTAGAACGACCGCACAGGCAGTGCGATCGATGAGATGAGGTAGCATGCGCAGATTGAGCGCGTGTAGAAAAGTCGCTGGCGCGTCGCCACTGCTGGCGTGTACATGAAGAGGAGTTGCACTTCGCCACTGGACTTCAGAGCTGTAGTATAGCATAGAACCGGCTTCGACAGCTGAGGCTGTGGATATTGACAATTCATCCCTGCTCAAACTCGTTTTCGTCGGCGGCCTTCTTTCACTGACGGGTACGTGCTCGCGTGACAGAAAAGAAGCGTCGGCTTGTGATCCCGATCGTGCCTCGGCCGGCTACTGACGTTCCATCTTGACGCAGGGCTCAGTTCTCACCGAGGACAAGCTACATCTCCATCCACCTTCTTTGCCGACGAAGTTGTGAAAGGCAACGCCTTCTCATTATTCTTGCTTCATAATTATCGTTGCATACTGCTGCAAGTTCCTTGTTCCCTGCCAAAGAGACGAGATCCCCTCTCTGCTCCTCTGAACCGCAACCCCACTGAAGCCTTCCCGACAACCCAGTCCACCACACGTAATCAGCATCTGCCCTCTGCTTCAACCTCGAGAAGTGCTTTCTACTGTACAATAAAAAGCAGCATAGCAGGCGTCATGTCTTTCCTCGGCGGTCCAGAATGTAGTACGGGCGCAAACCCTCTCGCCCAGTTCCAGAAGCAAACAGGCGCCGATACATCGCTCCAACGAGATCGCCTTGCATCGCGACAACCACAACAATTAAATGGCTTCCGTAGTGGTCCACAACTCCCAGAAGATGCAGCTTTCCAAGATTTTGCCCAGCAAGGCCCGCGAATGGGTGAGATGCTGCCAAACGATACCTTCCACATGGAGCAGATGCGACGGGAAGCAGAGCACCTCGAGCGTGTAGGTGGTGGTGGCGGTGGTGGCAATGGCTGGGCGAGTGACTTCGCTCAGAAAGGACCTCACTTTGCACCGGAGGAATTCCTCCAGCAGCAGAGAAATGGTGCTTTCAGCCCAGCAGACTTCCAGCAATTTCGACAATCGCAGATGACATCCACCGCGCGGACAGCTAGCCCAACGAACTCGTACCAGTCTGCCTACAGACAGCCAATTTATGGCAACTCGTTTGGTATGCAGAGACCGATGATGTTCAATCAGCCACAAATGTGGAACCAGCAGCCCCAGCAGCAGTACGAGGGCAAGGGCAAAGGACGTGTGCAAGAGCTGAGCGATACAGATTGGGAAAAGCAGTTTGAGGAGTTGTCTACTGCAGACAAGGAGGCAGATCTTGATCAGCTAGACAGAGAGGCCAATGAGGCTATGGAACGAGAGTTGAATCAGGTCGACCGGTAAGTGGCAATACAATTACCTCTTCTGTGCTCACCTGCTCACTGCGGAGCAGGTCAGAGACAGGATGGGGAGATTACGAATCGATTATGGAGGGCGTTCGGCAGGAAGCTAACGCTCACAGGGACATGCTTGCCGACGAAGAACTTGCAAATCACTTTGGTGATGAGTACGATCAATGGAAAGACTTTGATGGTTTGAACCACAACTTTGATCCTTTTAGGGGCGAGCTTGGTGACTATGCCACAGCTCCCGAGTCCGGCACGTACATGTTCGAAGAGAACAATGTGTTCAAAGATCATCCGAACGCATACGAGGAAGGTATGAAGATCATGCGCGAAGGTGGCAACCTCAGTCTGGCAGCACTGGCCTTTGAAGCTGCAGTGCAGAAAGATCAAAGCTTCGTCGACGCATGGGTGGCACTCGGACAGGCACAAGCTCAAAATGAGAAGGAGTCGCCAGCTATTCGAGCCTTGGAGCAAGCTATCAAGCTGGACCCCAGTAATCAGGAAGCATTGATGGGTCTTGCAGTATCGTACACAAACGAAGGATATGACAGCCTCGCCTACAGGACGCTTGAGCGATGGGTGGCAGCCAAATATCCTCAGCTTGGTGTGACTCCGCGAGGGATGGGAGAAGAGGAGGAGCTTGGGTTTACCGATCGACACTTGCTGCACGAGAAGGTCACGAACTACTTCTTGGAGGCAGCGCAGCTCAATCCGGAAGGTGCCGAGGTGGACGTAGATGTACAGGTCGGTCTTGGTGTGCTCTTCTACGGCAGTGAAGACTACGACAAGGCAGTAGACTGCTTCACAGCCGCTCTCAACAGCCACCAGCACGGATCAATGAAGCGAGAAGGCGAAGAACATTTGCTCTGGAACCGACTTGGTGCGACACTTGCGAACAGCAACCGATCAGAAGAAGCCATCGAAGCATACTCACGAGCTCTCGAGCTGCGACCAAACTTCGTGCGCGCACGTTACAACCTCGGCGTATCTTGCATTAACCTTGGAGTATTAGAGGAAGCCGCTTCTCATCTCTTGGGCGCACTTTCGATGCATAGAGTTCTGGAGCAAGAAGGTCGGGCGAAAGCCGCTGAGCTGATGAAGGATGGACATGGTAATGATATCGACGAGCGGGACGTCGATGCCGTGCTGCAGCAAAATCAAAGTACGAACCTTTACGACACATTGAGGAGGGTATTCACGCAGATGCAGAGGCGAGATCTCTCGGCCATGGTCGGACCGGATATGGATCTGGACCGTTTGCGAGGAGAATTCGACTTTTGAAGAGCATTTGTTGGGTGAAATGACATCTATTGTAGATGAGGATCCACCTCGATGTTGGTCCATAGGTATGAATGTATAGATGGAAACGTGCTCACGAGACCAGAAATCTTCCGATGGCGCAAGACAGGCCTTTGGCCTGAATACCGGGAAACTGCGGCAACGAATAATTGACTAGATCTTTACTACTCTGCGAAGGCATGCTGTCTTAAGCAACAATACAAGCGCTCTGCGCTCGATGCCTGAGACTAGAATACTGTCTGCAACGTGCCGACCGCCACTCGATGTGCAGATCGGAGCTGTTCATTCATGATGGGCTCCCCGAATGCTGGCCAGATGATTTAGTCCCTATTGGCCAGATACCATTCGCGAGATGCATGTGAAATCTGGACAATAACAACATGTGCGGCGGCACGGGCCGTCGTGCAGGTGAGTGACGGAACTTGCACATGCTGAATGGACAACAGTCCGCTATTGTCACCAGCTATTGTTCGAAGCCGCAGGCTCCTCACCATAACTCGACTTGTTCTTCGACATCAACCAATATCGTCCAAACAAGCGCAACCACCATTGACACTTCTTAACGAACATGCATCCAAGACCTCGACAGACTCGCGAAACTCCGACATAC
Organism: Pseudocercospora fuligena; assembly: GCA_014298035.1. Lineage (NCBI taxonomy): Eukaryota > Fungi > Ascomycota > Dothideomycetes > Mycosphaerellales > Mycosphaerellaceae > Pseudocercospora > Pseudocercospora fuligena. The sequence goes on along the minus strand of JABCIY010000258.1, from coordinate 229,607 downwards.
TCTCGAGTCCAGCGACGCACCCTCAAGTCTAGCGACATATCCTCGAGCCCAGCAATGTACTCTCAAAACCAGCAACCTGCTTACCTATACAAGAACATGCTTTCGAAGTCCGTGTTCACTACGAGCGCCTCGAGCGACACATCCATTGCCGACATGGTAGATGCAGCCTACAGGCAGAGCAATAGTAGCACCATTCTAGATGGGATCCTGGATGGCGAAATTTTAGCTGCGGATCCTCATCCCGTCGGCATCGATCCAAACCACTGGCATCAATACTCATTTCAATTTCAGACCGAGTTTCCGTACAAGGAAGTGTCTATGGAGCCGGTGCGTATCTGCCGAATTTGGCGGTTGGCGTCGAGCCAGCTAATGGATATAGGCCTACAACCTCGACACGGAGAACACGTACGGCCTGTTCGATGTCGGCGGCGGGGAAACGCTGTTCTCTGAAGAGCCCGTACACTTGACCGCCGCAGCACCACCTCTCCCTGCTCCTGCTGTCACCAGCGCTGCGCCATCTCAGGTACGTCATTGTACAACTTGCACATCGAATCAATACCTGAAGCGCTGACATCCAATAGCCTTTCCGACTCTTCGACTTGCCAGCCGAACTGTGGGCAAGAATTGGCAAATTCGCAGTCATTTACCCGGGCAACATTCTCGTCAACCAGGACCGCTCCCCTGAGGCGCGCATGGACGACTATGATGGAAGCCAGCGATGTGACCAAAAGTGCTGCATCATCAAGCGAGACCAGCCTGCCATCACCAAGACCTGTCATGCACTCCGGAACGAGCTCCTTCCACAGTACTACAAACGCAACACCTTCCATGTGCTCAACCGGATGACCACAAACCTCAATGCGCTGAATTGGCTGGACGCCATCGGAAAGCAGAATCGGCAGGCTCTCGGCACCATCTACTGCTCGACTGGTGACGCAAAATGGGTCTCCTTGAGAATTCAAGTCGACTTCTACAATCCCGTCTACGCCCGCTTGAAGCCCAAGTCATGGTTCAAGCGCGACTCCAAGGACTTCTGCCCAAGAAAGTGGAGCAAGTCGGCTGTCATGCTCAATGACCGAAATCAAATTGCGCGCTGCGATCAGGGTAGCAAGGGCTTCAAGGAGTATATGGCGGAAGTGAAGGTCACCGAGGTTCTTTCTGATGAGGAGGTCGCAGCTGAAATGTCCTCTTGAAGATGCGCCTGGAATCTTGAAGGAAGACTCGCATTTCGCATCATCGAGGAAATCTCTCAAGCTCAATTTCGGCACAACAACCACGGTCACCATGAGTTTGTCAAGTGCCGACTTGTGGTACGGATACCGCGCTGCTCTCATCAACCGGACAATCTTCTTTTCGGGCGCCGAATCGTCTTGGCTTATGGAGTAGTCCAGCATGCTTATACTGGATTCCAAAAGCCTATCTCTGATTGTGTCAAAACCGTCTATTGCCGGATTGAGACAGTATGGACTACAAATTGGAAGCTGCATTGCTAAATGCATAGGTGCTAAGAAGTCTACCGCCTTTCACGATGCGCTCGAACCAGGTTCTCGCTGCAATTCTATCGATCTGCTCACTTGCAAGTGCCTGCAGGTATCAGTGCAAGTACAAAGACGGAAGAAATCTGCGAGGAACGGCTTCCGCTGGCTTTTCCCGCCGCATGTTGTACCCAAAGAATACCCTGGCCGTCCTGTTCTGGACATCTGGACCTTTTCTTTACTTCAAAGCCGGGGAATTGCCTCCAGCGAGGCAATACCCGTGCTTCATACTACCCCTTCTCCAGAAGGCCTCTTTCTGTCCTTTGTACTCTTTCGGTCAGAAGGATGGAATCGCATATGTGAGATGGGGACGAAGAGTATGGGCTTCGGAGGCACTCGTGCAAACTCTACGAAAGGAGGAGCATAGAATACTGGCCTCTCGTGCTATATAAGAATCCAATACCCTCTCTTCCAACATACAAACCATTCAAGAACAAGAAATCGAGATCCACTCTCCTGTTACAACACATCCTTCGTCCTACAAGATGCACTTCACCAAGACAGTCCTCCTCACTATCACCTCTCTGCTCGCCTTTGCAGCCGCCTTCCCAGCGAACGATGCTGCTTCGTCACACGAAGAACGAGAGTTACAGAAGCGATGCCCGGTCACGTACTGCATGTTATGTCCTTCTGGATGCAATGATGACTGTTCTTGCAAATAGGGATGAGGGTAAGTCTAGACAGCTTGCTGGTGCAGGGTCGAAAGGCTGACCAGTTTGTAGAGTAAGGAGAGAACTGAGCGTCACCACCGGAGGAATCGGAGTTTACTCTCACATCAGGGTGATTTTGAAGATGAGAAAAGAATAGCAATGAAAAGTTGATCGCGTTCTCATAGTTTCAATACTCGTCTCTCTTCTCCCGAAGTGACTTCCGTGATCGAATGTACAGGTTTAAACAGTGTATAAACTCACAGTGGCAGTAACCATTGTATATGAAAACGCTCAACGCCGGCCAATTGAGCAAAAAGAATGATCATGGACACCGCGAGATTCGAACTACGCATCCCGTACGGACTGTATGCGTCAGCCTTCTTGCGAAGACGACACGCACATTGGCGTTCCAACGCCTAGGATTTGCAACGCGCGCAGAAGCGACAGCGTAACCTTGTGACGAAGTTCCATACGGATCTTACCATTAGACCAGATGCCCTGGAGGTGCTTATTGGATGGACAAATGGCTCAAGTGCTCAATCTTTAGAGGCTGTTCAGACGGGAAGGAGCGAGCAAAAGGGAGGCAAAAGAATAATGGCTCACTACAGCTTTCGTCTATACTTTACAGTATTGAGACAAAGATAGCAAAAGGCATGGAATCGAACCTCGCATCCAACAATGCGCGGGTAAGTCCCACATGAGATGTTGCGTTAAGACCATTGCCCCTTTTATCCGAGGGAGCATCTCAAGATTACGCTCATATAATGATCAGTGCCAAGCTTTCACATGCACCAAAATCTGATCCACTTGGAGGGCAGAAAGTCACATCTTTGAAGCACAACACGGCAAAAAGAATCTGCTGGACATTGCGGGACTCGAACCTCGCATCCCGTGTGAGGAGTCGCGCATTGGCACGGCACATTGGCCAACCTCATACGGATCTTACCATTGGACCAAATGCCCTTTTGGTGCTTATTGGATGAGAGTCAGGTCAGGTCGATCAGTATTAGTATCTTGATAGCAAATGAATGATGATGGACGTAGTGACATTTGGACTACGTACCCTATTCTCGTCCATTGCCACAAAGGAGTAAGAGAATCATAATTGACCATCCAGTTGCCATTGATTCAATCCAGAATTGTCTGATATTTCGACTATCTGGCTCATCATCACCAACGCTTCGAAGCGACGACAATCTCACCCGATCACTCTTCAGCACGCTTCCTATGCCCCATCCTCAATCTCTCCTCCGCACCTGCCGTAAGGCAAATATCGATCAACCACGACGTACACACGGATCGCCATGAATTCTTTCTTCAACTTCTTCAACTTGACCTGCTGGTTGCGGCAGCGACGGTGGTCGTGGTAATGGTTTACTACCATCAACGTCGTTCGAATTCGCTGCTACCTCCTCTCTTTGAGTTCCATAAGCAGGCATATTTCGGCAAAGGATCGAAAAGCCGCAGAACCCCAAGACGGCGAGGATGACCATCAACGCGAGACACGCTGCTGGTGTAAGGCCGAGATGATGGTGTCCTGGATTGGAGTTGACGGCGATGGTGTCCGTTATGGTGGCAATGATGTCGTGAATTGTTTCTGTGACTGTTGGGACGGCGTAGAGTGGGCTTTCCGTGGTTGTCATCGGTATGTCCTGGCCTGACGCATGGATCACGAAGACCTTGAAGATTGTGATGAGTTGTGGTCGAAACATTCTTGCTGTAACCCGGAGAGGTCGTCGCGTCTTGAGCGGGTGCGTAGGCTCGTCTTCACAATATACTTGAATGCTCCTCTCGAAGCAAGGAATCAGTGACATAGCCTCCTCCTCTTGCCATTGATGAAGCAAGGGATGTAAATTCTTCATGTGAGGCCTACTCCGCCCCGATTGTGGACAGATGGGGGTTCATTATTCCCATTTGCTCTGTTTGTCGTTGACAGTCCATTCATCGATAACTCAGCATGCCAGTAGGAACGACCTGATGGAAGTGACCTCATGGTGGGCGATTGGGTCGGTGGAAAGGCCTCGTGTCCTGCTCATCTTCATACCTGCTTCTTGCGGGAAACAAAACGACAGCCCGAACTCATATACTAATTCACAGCTTCTTGTGCCTGAGCAAGAGTATTATTGCAAGGCCGATGAGTATCAGAAAGGGCAGCATTCCCTCTCCCAAACGGTATCCAGGCATTTCCAGATTCTGCCAGTGAAGCATCAAAGCTTTATCTAGACTATCGCCACGAAACGTTGAGCTACTGCCGCAGCATGCTGAGAAGTACCTTACACAGTTGCTAGCCAGGACACTACCAGTCGAGATATCTTTGTTGAATGCAGATTGCTCGACTGCCTGAGAAATCGCACGCGGTAGGTTGAAAAGAACGGCCACAGCTTGTTTGCGAACATGGCTGCGTGGATCGTGCCGTCGCATAACGAAGCAGGTTTATGGTCCAGGAGGAGATCGCATGCGTCGCCTTCGGAGTGATTCTATCGCAAAGTTGTAATGTCTGAGAATGAACCAGCGTTTGGCGAGCAGAAGTTGAAGTGGCTCGGGACTGGTGCGAGAAATCCTAGGGCAGACCGGAGACAAAACACCGTGGTTAGCAAAGTACATGTGTGCGCCTCTGCAACTGGTCTGGAATCCTCTCATGGCTTCGCTTGGATCGACGTGGCCAGGAACGCGTGATGGAAAATTTGCTTTGGTAGCAAGGCTCCACTAGATCATTTGCCATATCCTGTTTGTCAGTTGGAGCCATAATTCGCAGCCCTGAATACCGGACCTAATGGTGGTTGATAGCGGCCGAGTCATCAACGTGTTCATGTCAGTGGGAAATGGGCCTGGCTCAAGCACGTGTCTTCGACGGTCTTCGCAGCACCGTGTCAATGCATCTTGTCATTCATATCTCACCTGGTTTTGTTTGTTGAGCTTGCCAGCTCACATGCTTACCGTGCCAACGCCATCGCTGAAGTCTCAAATAGTGTTACAGCACAATCTCTGTCAGTCTGCCAGCAGCGCTCGCCGCCTAGTATGGTCGTTGCCCGTAAGGCGTGTGGTGCCCATACACGCTGGTAGCACCATAACCTGGCGTTTGACCACCGTCTCCGTACCCACCACCATAAGCCGTGCCTGCGCCACCGTATGCACTCTGACCACCGTATTGAGTCTGGCCACCATTTGCCATATCTTGCGCTGGGCTGAACCCGCCAAACCCATTCTGCTGCCCATCATCTGCACCCGCATCGAGCTCTTTGATGATTGATGCGAACTTGTTCTGCAGCACTCTGATACCAGAATGAAGGATCTGATCTGGTGGCATGACTCCGGTGCCCTCGAGCTCAATGTAAAATTGGTTCGGCTCCGCCTCGTAGTTGAAAGGCTCTCCTTCTTGGGGCGGCTCCTCCCATTCTCCGTTCTTCGCAGGCTCTGGCCACTCGGCTTTCGCGTCTGTCTCATACCATAACGTCGTGTGTCGTAGCTTGTTCCACGGGTCATACTCGAACCCTATTGCAGCTGTTGGCGCCCATTTTGCATGCTCCTTTGCAATACCCTTCTTCGCTACACACTTTATCCGCAGCTCCTGACCCCTTCGCAGCTGGCAAATCAGGGGACCTTGACCTGCTGGGTCCATGATGACGGGATGTCCTCGTGGGGGAAGTTCGTCCACCGAACTGCCATTAACGCCATTTGTGCGACTGTAGCCTGTGCCTTGTGGTGCCGATTCCTCGAATAGATCGCGCGCAAAGACTTTGAGGTTCTGGTCGCTACTTCGGTTGGCAGCGTTGAGTCTGAGCACTACACTACAGTTGTTGCAGTACTCGTCGCAGTCGCAGTCGCGGAAGTCGATCATTTCATCAACGCCTTTTGTGCTGAGCGGAATCAGGCCGAGTCGATGTGCGAGGAATTCGTCTGCTAGGACGGACGTGTTGTTTTCGATTTCGACGAGATCGATGGCAATTGTCGGCACTTCTGCGAGCATCACGCGCCGTACCGAGTTTGCAAAGGCGAGCGATGTGTTGGACAATCGAAATTTGATGGTTGTCGAAGTTGTCTGGCCCATTAATTCCCACCCTCGAGATCTCGCACGCAGATTCTACTCACATCTCTGATCGTGACCTTTGGACCAGTGTCCTCGGTGTCCATCCCGCCATAGTCGTACGTATCCATATCGCCGCTTTCAGAACTTTGCGCGCAAGTCTACTATGCTTCGACCACTGCCGGCGCGTTGTCAAGGCGAGGTTGTTTGTCGTCGCGTACGTCGTAGGAGCGGCAGGAGATGAAGTCGAGTGCAAGCGCTTGGATAGGTGGGACTCTGGACGGCGTGGTTGAGTTGAGATGGATGTTCTTTGAAAGCACGCGCTCAAGTTTCCAGCTTCACGTCGGAGAAATCTCGGCGTTGCCTGTGACAGTCGTCCCGTCTGATATGGCTGCAACTTCACTTCACTTTCAACAACCAACATTCAACTTCGACCACTGGACAAGATGTACACTGGACTCTGAGTCGAAAAGATCCCAAATCACAAATTCTGCATACTTAGAACGAACAGGTATACTAATGCCAGGAAGCTCGATATGTTGAATGTTACAGCGAATCGACGTCTAAGTCTCAGGGCAGACTCTGACGTGAATATCGCCTGCTCTAGACACTTCAGAAATGCACACTGATCTTCCAACCGGAACTTTACCCGTACCTCGCAGTGCTCGCACATCGTCCGTCACGAGAGGCGGCCACTCGGAAGTCTTGGCAAAGAGGCCGGGAGCTGCCGTTTAGCTGCAACTTTATTTTCTATTGAAGCCCGAAAAAGAACAATACCAACTCCACCTCATCAACCTCGCTCACCATGCATGTCGTACAGCGGCCGCCCGGTGGCCTTCAAACACGCCTTACGATTGGAAGCTAGGGCGCAGATGACCCCATTGGAGTTTCACCATCATTGGTCTCAGTCAAAATGCCGAAGGGCGCGGCGGCGTCGTGCGGCCACCCGCAAATTGGGATGGCTAGGCAAAAGGCTCATCTACAATAGCCGCTGCTTCCTATTGTCGATGTGTAACCTTACTCTAGAGGAGGCCACAATAGCTAGGCCTCTCGCACGCCATGCAGGATTTGCTGCCTCTCACATAAGTATATCTTCACTCTGTTTTTCATCATTTTCTTCTTCACCGTTCTCCATTAACACTACTCTCAAGAGATATCAATTCACACCACCGCTCAGATTCAAGCAAAAATATCTCCCAACTTCTCGAAAAAGACACCACATTCGCGGTCACTCATCTACCACACCTAGCAGACGCGTTGCTGTTCTTGCTTCGCGAGTCAGCAAACAGCCAAGTCGCGACTTCCAGATCAAGACACCGCCTCCAACCTACCCATAAGCGGGACACTCATCAACACTCATCAGGACTCACGTGTCGCGACACCAAAGAGACACAGTATCGCAATGGACTCCTCATCAATCACCCATCTCACGCAGAAGTTTCTGGCTCAGCGTGCTCGTCAGCAACAATCAAATCCCACACCAGAAGTTCCACCACCACCTTACTCCGAGGAAGACGATGACATGGACTCCGAGAATGAAGAGGAGCTTCCCGTAAAGCTTACAGTCAATGCTACGACTAGCATCAAAGGCTCCAACAACTTGATCCCAACTTCACCATCTCTCTTCCAAGACGCCACCAAATTTTCATCTCTACTGCTTCATGCAGTGAATCAAATCAATGCCGCGAACACCCATGCAAACTCCGAAGCAGCTCAAAGCTCCAAGATGAGGAGGCACCTGAAGGTCGACCTAACTATCAACTGTGGAGTCAGCGTCATTGGCGACAGAAATGTTATTGGGAACGTCGGGTTGCGACTCAAGAACCAAGCTACCGATGCTGTGGCTGGGGCGAAGAGGAAAGCTGAGGATGAACCCCCTGCCTGTGAGGGTCAAGTGGTGAAGAAGGAAAAGATTGATACGGCTGAGGAGTGAGGTGGCGATGCAACTGCCGGGCTTCTTCTATGAAAGGTCTACTACTGGTGCAAGCGTCATGCGAATTTATGCGAGCGACAGACTGAGCGGCTTGCGCGTTGAACTATTGATTTCTTTGAACGAATGAAACGAACACAATCCATAGCATACCCTAACGGCACCAACTTGACCATCATTCATCCCATCAAATTCATCACAGGTAGTCAAGCTGCTTACCTCTCTCTCCAAAACAACACTTCCAAGCTCATCACCAAAAATTCAGTAGGTTCCCAGCCGCTCCATACCGCAGAAGCACTTCCATCTAATCCCCCTTCCAAGCCAAAATCCCAAACTCAATACTCTCCCTCGGACTCTCATCAACAACATCTGGATCAACAATCGCACTATGCGGCATAACCCCCGCATGTCCTCCCAAATGCTCACTATCAAACTGTTTAAAAACCATAACCTCCTCTGTTCTCTGCTGACTCGAATACTTCCACACATGTTTAGGATTATGTACGACATTCCCCACCCCATTCCAATGCTCGGCATGTATCATGTTCATATGACAAACATCACCCTCCTCAACGCTTGACATATCGACCCATGCCAAGGGGTCTTTTGTGACCGTTTTGAAAGGACGCCAGACATTCAACAACCAGAGGCGTCCGCCGGGGACAGGGATGGGGTTTAGAGTATGGTCTGTGGAGGAGCGGAGGTCGGGACGACGATGGGCGAATTGATGGAGGACTCCTAATGCGGAACGATCTGTGTGGACGGAGTGGAGGGCTTGGACTTGTTTCATATCGTAGGAGAATTTTCCTGAGATTTTTCGGACGCGGGCTTTGGAGAAGTAGATTTCTGTTGCTCCTGTTCTGTTTCCCCATGTTCGGTGTTAGAAGTAGTCCAAGTTGCATAGAAGGAAGCGAAGAGGAAGAAGGATTTATCTTACAACTCCCTAACAGTCTCCACAGCCCTCGGCCACAAATTCTCAATTATCTCATTATCACTCTTTCCCTCCAGTTCAGCCTCCGGTAACTCCTGATGCACAAATTGAATATGATCTTTTTCTAAAGTATATTTCTCTTCTTCGCCACGAATATCATGGATTGTGAAAGGGTAATGCGATCGACGAGCTTGAGTCCATGCATATAAAGTCTTTTCGCCGGCTGGAGTGCTCACGTCGAAAGTTAGGTCTTTGGGTGTTGGGGCACTGTAGTAGGAGAGGGAGGCTTGGATGTCCTTTTTTTGAACTTGAGGGGGTGGCATGGAGGACATTTTTTTGTGGGATGGATAGATTTTGGAAAAGAAGAAGAGGTTCTTTGAGTAAGATGAGTGCTCGATCCAGACTTGGATCTTATGCGTGATATTTATGTTCCACGAGTTAGCTGCCATAGCGTATCAGAATGTCTATGTTGCTGACTCGGAAAAGTCGTGTTCCTCTTCTCTTCACAATGGAGTTTTAGAGACAGCCGGAGAATCGTGGGGCCGGGGAAGCCTGTATATGTCTCGTAGTATAGTCATTCAGACCATTTTCTGTCCGGCACGGTTTTGATCTCATGTTATGCGCTTGTAGGTCCGAACCGAATGCGAACGAATACGAATGTTTCAAGGTAAGGTGGAAGCGATCCATGTTTATGATTTGTGTGACAATGACTGTCGTGATATGGACATGATTCGAAAGGACTGCTCTCGCAAATCAGCATATGCTCTCCAGAATCGATTGAAAGACCAAAGGAGGGAATCAATTGAAGGCCTCAGCATGCTTCGCTTTTTACGAGCTACTGACACCGCTGACCGAACGTTATGCTTCCAGAAAATGCTCATGGCTTCTAGCCTTGATCTCTACCCTATGCCGGCGCCACGCTAAAGTCCCAGATCGTACAAGAAATGAATAATGCTCATCAACCTGACAGCTCACTGTGGCTGCTCTGCAGGCCAGTCAAGACATCCGCAAAAGCCTGGCGTCACTGACCAGGGCCTGGAGTCCCTCCTCCTTGGCTCATTGACTGTCTCTGCCCGTAGCCAGTGGACAAGTATGAACCCACCCCAGCAGCACCAGGATAGTTGCCACCACTACCAGAATGACCTTCGGCCGCCAGCCTCCGCTCGCGGTACTTGCGTCCATTAATGATGTTTTGTAATCGTTTTCGCTCACGTGGCTCGGTAATTTTGGTCCAGTCGAGGTCCTCGCCGGGTTCCGCATAGTTGAGGATGTCTGCCATTGTTGTTGCAGAGATTTGACCTTGACCACCAGAAGACGCTCCAGTATACAGATGCGAAGAAGGATTGAGGTCGCTTTGTTGCGGTCGAATCGGTGTCGGCTGGACCGGTGTCGACATCGGGAAGGAGGCGATGTCCGATTGAAGATGTGATGGCTGGCGCGGGGGAGCCTGGGCATATTGGGGAACATGTGCCTCTCGCGATCCTTGATTCTTCTCGAGGGCGAAGAGGCGATAGTTCCATGGCGGCAGCCGCTTGTCACGCTCGTATAGCAGGCCACAATTGTTGCAAAGAGTCCGCGGTCCAGCTGGTCCGTCGCGAACACCCCAGATTGCCGCACCCCAGACGTTGCAGTGGGAGCATGTCCAGTACTGACGCTCTCCTTCTGACAGGTTGTAGGAAGTGCCGCCAAAGCCAGCCGCTTCTGGAGTCTCGCGCCCGACTGGCGACAAGCTTCGGAACCGGCGCTTCTTCTTGGACCGCTCGCCTCGACCCATTCGCTCATCTTCGCCGCCGCCGTTGGCTTGTGACACGCCAAGACCGCCAGAGAAGTAGTCGCCGTATGTGCTACTTTGCTGTGTCGGCAAATTGTAGGTCGTCGTAAATCGAGCAGTCTCTCTCCGCTGTCTTCGAATCTGCCTCTCACGATCGCCTTCCCGCTTCTCAATCTCTTCCTTGCTGAGCACTTCAATCTTTGGTTCCCAGTCTGCACCCAGTCCATCCTCATCGAATCTCCAGCCGGCACCAACACCAAGAGCAGATTCTGCGGTGCCATGATATTCACAAGCTTCATTCTCAACAACGCCCCATCCATCAACACCACTGCCGACAACTCCAGCAAGCGTGCCGTTATTGTCAATCATGTCTTTCTTCAGCCGCAGGCTTGCCTCGTAAATAGCATGAGCCATCATTGGCACCCACTCGCCTGGGAGACCCAGATCTGCGCAAGTCTGCTTGGCAAAGATTTCTGGAAAGCCGGGCGGGTGAAGCAAAGACCATTCGAACTTGTCGGTATATAGTCTGTTCTGTAGATTTATAGAAAGCGTGATCACACATCTGTGCGAATCTGCTGGGTTGAGTGCTGAAGATGTCAATGGGTCTCTTGGTATCGGATGCGCTGTGGCGCCTATCGCAGGCGTAGTCGTGCCGTTGGCTGCTGGAGTTGGCGCGTCTGAAGAGATGTGGTCTCCATTCGTATGCGGAAGCTCCAAAAAGCGGTTGCTGGGTGTGTCCATCTGCATGGGAGTCGAGGAGTCTTCGCGGGAAACAGCTGGTCGCATCGATGGCGTTGGTGCGTTCGTTGTAGGTGCGGGTGGGTTGGCTGTCTCTGGTTGGAAAAGTGGATGGAGTGCGACCGACGAATGCTCCTCCAGCTGCATTCGTATCGACTGCGCGATCTCGTTGATCATCGCTTGCTTTCTCATCACAGGGAAGTCGAGCTCGTCAACAAATGTCTTGGCGAACATGTCCGGTGTAATGAGTGCTTCGTGCAGATTCCAGAGAAATGTGTCCTTCAATCGATACGGAGGTGTTGGTTCTGGCGCTTTGTACGCAGGCAGATTCTCATCAATTCCAAAGTCTTTCGCATTACTCGGAGTTGGAAGCGCTGCTTCTGGCCGGAATGGTGCCACATCCAGATCGATCTTGATGGGTATCAAATTGGTAGGCAGCGCAGACTGAACATGCATTTGGCGCTCTGTAAGCGTCCGCTTAGGCTTCCCCATCCAATCTCGCCATATTCCTTGCACGTCTACAGGCGCATACACCTCTTTACCTAGCTCCTTGGCCTTCTCAACCAAAGGATCTGGCTGATTGCGCTGCTGAGCTGTGCGCAAGCCAGTCGCTCGCCGGGAAGGAGCATCGGAGTCATCGATACTATCGTCGTCGAACTCCTCGGCATAGTTGATTGCTGTTGTTCCTCGTTTTGTTGTCCGTACGGGTGGGAGTATTGTCTGCGGTACGACTGGCGTCAGGAGCGAGTTGCCATATGTTCGAATGCGCGGCGCATAGCTCGAGACAAACGCCTGCGGAGCATTCACGCGGGTGGCATTGACCGCCGACATTTCGAGATATCGTGTCTACCTGTACTCGTATAGGCGGCGCTGGTTATTCGCCTAATCGCAAACGGTGGAGAAGGAGTGGACGGATCACTACGGCGATCCCAGCATCGTCAAATCGCTGGATTTGCGCGACTGTATCCGCTCTGTTTTCGTGGACACTGTGCGTTGGTGGACTTGGTGGTGAAGCGCAATGCAAGGGCAGCGATTTCGAGATCGAAGCTCTCGAGACGACGCGTTTGGTTTTCGTGGAGTGACTTGCTAGTGCTGGAAGAGGCTCGGGAGCGGCGGGAGCAGCCGTGGGATTGATGCCTTGGATGCCTTACCGCCCCAAACCAAGACTTCGCGAAATCCAACCTCACGCTTCCACGACATCGTCACGACACGCATCTCACCCCTCCTACATGGCACAACTCACATCGAGGACGCGTCACAATGTCAAGACACTCCACACGAGGCTTCTGGGCATGTCTCGCATGATCGCCACCCTCGAAGCGCGCAATCTATGGCATTGCCTCTCTACCGATCTAGCGGAGCCCAGCGCGTAACAAGTCACACTGCTGTTTCAGATGCGGCCTTCTTCACCGCAACTGCACGCCGTGAAGACTTGACTTTCCGGGACTGCTGCCGAAACAACCTGGCTGTTCCCCATGTCTTGGACCAGTCTCTTTCTTCTCTGAGACTTTCGGCCTCCGCATCCTGCTGCATAATGGCCATGTCTCGGTCGGCTCAAACAAGATCCATCGGCGTGCAGACGGCTTGCTAGCCCGTGTGCCTTGCAGCTCCATTCACGGGAAGAAAGCTTGGTATTGCTTGGTCTTCGTGAAACTAGAACAACGAAATGCCTTGGTCCATTCAGCGCTTCAGTGCATACGAAAACGCGATCAACACGTACACCTGCTGCCAGCGTGGAGTCATCCAAGTGAATGCGACCTAGGCTGCAGCCCTTTGACATGCCTTTGAGGTCTCTCCACAATGCTCTATTGTTACAGAACAAAGAAACCGGCACTGCCTTCCGCGCCCATTGTGTCACTTTCAATGTCTGGTGAATGGGCTTCACTCGATGGTTCGAGTCTGAAACCATAAAACCATTCCTCTTCCTCGTCTTCTTTCCTTCTTCCCTCCCTACCTCTCTCAAAAGTCAACCCACATAAGCCAAGCTTCCTCGAGCAAACCGCTTCTTTGACAGAGACAGGTCCCACACACTCTTTCACCAGCATACAAGCTTTCACAGCTACGAATCGCTCTTCAGCAAACATTATTCACTCTAGCCGGCCTAGAGTATCAGCCAACATTCCTTCGCGACAGATCTTTCGGAAGACATCGACAGCATCAGCCAGCATGTTCTCCAAGACAGCAACACTCGCCCTCGCGGCGCTCGCCGTTTGCGGCACCTCCACGGCACACATGATCATGGTTCAACCCAAGCCCTTCAATGCCAAGACCATCAACAACTCTCCACTAGTCGGCGTTAAGCCTGGCAGCGCTACTTCGGACTTTCCCTGCAAAGTCGGCAAAGCCGGACCCAAATACGACGACGCGTCCGTTTCCATGAACCACATGAAAGCTGGAGAGAAGCAGCAGCTCAGCTTCGAGGGCTCTGCATCCCATGGCGGCGGTACTTGCTTACTTAGCATCAGCCTCGATCAATACCCTGACGAGAACTCTGTCTGGAAGATTATCCAAACCTACGAGGGTGGATGTCCGACAACTGCCGATGGTAACGATGGCGCAAACAACTTCACCTTCTCCATTCCCAATGAAATCCCCAATGGCTTTAGCACACTCAGCTGGATTTGGTATAACAAGATCGGCAACAGGGAAATCTACATGAATTGCGCACCAATATCTTTGGAATTTTCGACCGGAAATAACGAGACTTACAACAGCCTGCCTGACGCCTATGTCATCAATCTTCCACCAGAGGAGTGCTCATCCGTCGAGACCACCGACCTGGAGATCCCGCATCCTGGAAAGTACATGACCGTGCTGCAAAACACCCTCAAGGCTGCAACTGGACCTAGCTGTCAAGCATCTGCCGCTGCTCAAACCAAGGGCGTTTCGGGCGGAGCACCAAGCTACGGTGGTTCATCTGGCTCTGCTAGTGCACCAGCATCTAGCTCTGCTCAGCCAACATCCGCAGCTGGTCACAGCGGCACTGGCGCTACATCTGGTTCTGCACCAGCGTACACTTCTGCTCCGTCATCGTCCGTTGGCGCCCCAGCATACTCCTCTGCAGCATCGCCTTCAACACGGGCACCAGCATCTTCAACTTTCCCACAGACGACTCCTGCCGCCGGCGAAGGTGTTTACGGACCTGCCACCACAGGCTCTTCAGCTGCCGCACCAGTTGGCACCGGATCAAGCTCTAGCTCTTCTGGAATCCTCTGCGATGCTGCTCACGCTGGCGAATACGGTCAAGCAGTCAACGGCAAGACAGTCTGGCGCGCTCTCGCTGCTGGTACTACCTGCCCAGAAGTCCAGCAATACCGCAAGCGCTCTGACATGCGACACGCTCACGTTCGTCGTCATGTTCAGAACGCAGTGTTTAGACACGCCGCCTAGACTTCATGCTACGGACCGAACTACCACACAGAGGCTCATCAGCCTCCGCTTCTAGTCCTCTGGCTAGGCTAGAAGAATGAAAGACATGATGCATGAGATGGATGATGCACGAATTGACTAGAATGATTGGGTTGAAATTGCATAGCGCTGGAGTTTTGAGACTGCATTTGCACGCATGAGCGGCTCTCACGAGTCTGCTAGTAAGTCGTGAATAAGGCGTTTGGAGTTTTTGATTTCTTGGATTTTGGCAGCATAGAATAAAACTTGTATCTTTATCCCCACTGCGCAAGAAGTATCCCCCTTCCTTCTTACATATTTTACACCTCTACTTTGTCTTGCTAGTATGGATCGTCAATGCATCAAGCAGGCCATTGGTGCAGGGTTGCATGAGACCAGAGACATCTCTTGGCGCCTTGGCACGCAGCCCATGGCGGTGCAAACTCCGTTCCTGTAGAGACTTCCACTCCATCCACTCCATCTAGTCTTCAAATCCAACTTCTGGCAATCAAGGAATGAGATTCAATAGTACCAACGAGATGCGTGCTTTCGCCGCCATATTCAGTCCTCTTGCCATCAGTATGCAGAATCTGCAGGAGGTCTCCAGCATGAAGCCTCCTTAAGCGCCCATCCACTTTTGACGCTGCGGCACAGTATGGCGCTGCTCTTTTTAATGACTGAGGGCGATGCACCTCGAGAACTTCTTGCAGATATGCTCATCTCTCCGCTATGGCCCCGACGAGACAACGACACATCCATTGGCAAACACCACTCCTTCTGCTTTCATCGCTCTTGATTGGCACATGTCTGGCAATTGGACACCATGCTTTCTACCAGTCTCTCGATGCAACACCCGTGGACAGTAATCGCTTTGACTTGGCAGGATGGACAACCTCACAGCAACAACTGGTCTCGGTAGCAGGAGTCTTGTTCGCCTTTGTGGTAAAAGCAAGTCTGATTCTATGTGCGTCAATCGCGTACATTCAACTATTCTTCCGAGCAATCCAGACACGGGACTTCCGATTGAAGACACTGGACCAATGGTTCGCCGCCTTAGGAGATATTCGCTCGTTGTTCGGCATAGCAGCGATCTACAGATATCCGGTGATGACTCTCATTGCTACAACAACTTGGTATAGTACAGCGCAACAGATCTGCACATTGCCGCTGACATTGTTTTTAGGCTTCTTCCATTAGCTTCTGTCTTTTCTCCAGCTGCACTGTCAGTAGCGTTCGACCTTATACAGCCCTCGCCGATCTCTTCAGTTCGAGTGCCGCAGCCACCTTTCGAGAGCGTAGCTATGTCCAGCTTCGAGCTGAAACCTGGTGTCTGGGAGACCAACATACCTGTCACAATGAGTGGTCCTAGTGAAGAGACTGCACGAATCGTAAATGCAGTTGCATCAGGAGGATCGATCTTGCCTATCCAGCCACCTTCCTCCAATGCCTCGTGGCAGTTGAGTTTCGAAGCCCCAAGATTGTCTTGTTACGATATTGAGGGCGATCTGTATCGGCAAGTTCGGCAGAACATATTTAACGCTTTCAACGCATCCCGACAGAATTTCCCGTTCGCCCCAAACGCCTTCTACGGACCAACGATCAACTCGGGCATGTTCTCCTACCTTTCTTGGATGGATGACTATAGACTGGGTACCACGACGAAACAAACCCTCCCGTTCCAGTACAACGTTGAAGGCGATGAAGAATGGCACTTGTCCGACCAGACTCGGTTATCAAATATCTACGTCCACGGCTCGAACCTTTCCATCGGCGTCTTTCCAAACGCCAATATCATCCCGACAGGAAATTGGAGCGAGATTCTGCTTACGCAGAACACAACCGATACGCCTTACATCTGGAGAGATTGGGAAAAAGCTGCAAATTTAATGATGGACTGGTACCTCCTGGATGCCACGCTTCTGAGGTGTGAGCTATCGAATGCAAATTACACTCTCAACTTCACGTATATCAATCAAGAGCAGCACATATCGATAGTTTCGGTCACCGAGCTTCCCACAATTAAGCAGGTCTTCAATAATCTCTCATTCAACACCAGCACGAAAGGAACTTTGGCGATTACAGGCACGACCATTGATGACGAGGCTGTTGGCTCAACGCCAGACGAGATAGCCCGAAATTCGCAGCGAAGCCTTTCATATACAGCATTATGGCAAGCGACTCTCAATGTCATACTCGGTGCCAGCAACGAGCCATACGACATGCTCGGCGGCGCTACGTTTCAGAACGATACATACAGGACGCAGGTATTCTCGACCAAGCTCATGGACACTGTCGAGATGAACAAGCTCCATAAAGGCGTTTTAAATGCGCAAGAACTTACTAATAAGACTTCTGGACAGGTCTATGATATCGCTGACAGCTTATTGCCGCTTCCTGGAACGCAAAGTCAGGCTCGTCAACCTTTGAAGGAGGCGCTTGAAGAGCTATTCTTCAACATCACGGTTTCGATCATGAGTTCTGATACTCTTCAGTAAGCATCATCTACCAATTTCACACGATGGTTCCATAACTCACAGCCCTCAGATACAACTCCTCAAACCCCTACGCTCCCGGGCCCGTCAACGTCACATTCGCTCACTACGGCAACATCTACGTCTACGAGCCCTCAAAACTCTGGATACCTTACGGCATCGCCATCGGATTATCCATCCTCAACGCGATCTGTGGTTTCTGGGCCATCTTCGATACCGGAGCATCTTTCACAGCAGATTTCTCAACTTTAGCCAGACTTATCAAGAACGCGGAAATCGCTACTGAGATGAGAGAGGATGTCGCGCCGGGGAAAGATCCGCTGCCGAGAAGAATTGGAGAAGCGAAATTCAAATTGTGTACGAATGAGATGAGGAAAGATGAGCCGCCGAGGTATACAGAGACGAGGATGCGATCGCTCGTCACATAACATCTTTTCAATATGAAGACTGCGCTCCAGCCTCTACTTCTCTGCTTTCTCCGGTTGAAAGGTCTCCCTCCAAACCATGATGTTGAGGCCTCGTTAGTCCTTGTGTTTGCCTTTGTAACTTTACAAGGAATTACATAGGGGAGAGTATCATGCGTCGACGCTCCCATCCTGTGAACAGTGTCTACCAAGCCTTCTGACTCCCCTAACATAATCAGTGCAGAACGCAGCCTTCTCGGGGATTTCATACTGTAATGATAGTAGTCCACTTGGTTCCCATTCCAGCAGCGTGTCAGGACTGTCACTCAAAGTAGACCAGGGGTGCTGCACTTCTTCTGGGATCTAATTCTGATCCGCTGGACCATTAGGGTCGCGATACTTTGCTGATGGCGCTTTGGAATCTGCTCGAGTCAACTCTCCAGTCGTGCCATTCATTGGCTTTTTTTTCGCCATCCTCATTCGGAACCTCAAGAGCTACCGTCCAAGCATTTACTGGTCGATCCTCCCTTCTCCACCTGACTCGCAAGGGTTCCTTTCCAATTTTCCTCTTCTGTCCACGCAATAATCCGCTCACAGACTGGCTGACCTCCATCACAACATTCCTGTGCTATTCCACATGCGCATGCTGACAAGCGAATGACTGTTCGCTAGACTTTCCCCGCCCGAAGTCGAAAGCTGGTGCTTCGGAATGCTCGGACGTCTTTAATCTCGCCCTTCCGTGTTACTGCCATGCATGTGGCTTTTTTGGGCGCCCGCAGCATATGGTCTTTTTCCTTGTCCAAGATGATTTGGATGTCATGGTTCTTTGCACTCCAATAGAACGCCATGCTTGCGAGGATTTTCTTGTATTGCCGGGACCGCTCATAGATAGTCCTTCTTCTTGCTTGTTCTCGTGTATTGGTTCATGTGCCATTCCTTGTCGCCGTCCTTGTTCTCCAAGGTTCCCTGACGAATCTCGAAGAGTCGCATTGTCATACGCGGTCCGACCTCAGCGAGCTCAACGCTCTGATATCCAGTCTTGACGAACACATGGTGCCTGACTTCGATGCTGTCCTCAATGTTCTTGAATGTGATGACTCTTGATCCGAGGTTCTTGCCGCCCTCGCGAGGAGGAAAGAGATGTTGCAAAATCTTCACCACGCGCTTGCCCAATTGCGTCGTAAAGCCCTCGAAGATGAGATGTGGGTAGCTTTCGCTAACAGTGCCTCGCGATGCGTTCGGGATGTCGTGTCTCAGAACCACATTGTGTAAACTGAAGGAAGCAGTAGGTCCGTGAGGGAGGTGCGACACGGTCATCGCGGTTGGCGTGCCTCTGTGCTCGTGAAGCAGGATCATGTCCGTTAGGGCGTTCGATTTCGCACTTGCAGTCAGGTTGGGCAGAATCAAATTACCGCGATTGAGTCGGATCGAGGTTGGGAGGAGAAGACGGATTTCTTTCGCAAAGGCAGAAAGTCTACTGCTGGGATCGCGAGAAGTGGTAACCAGGACTCGCGGATCGACTACGCCGGAGAGGTAGCTGTATTCATCGTCCAGCTCCAATTCTTCTTCGGTCGTTCGATCGGCACGCGATTCATCGTACTTGTAGTCTTGTCGCAGCTGCTTGTCGTTCGCGATGCTAGTATCCAGAGGCTTCCCAGAGGCCAGCGAGGCCTTCAGCTTGGCTCTTTTCTCAGCAATTTCGGCATCGCGGAGAGTGAGCGCGCGACGGTAGAGATAGTCTCTCCGTTGACGTGCCTGCCGTCGTATCATTTTGCAGGTGGTTGTTAGAAAAGAGTTGTCGCATGTCCCAAGGCAAAAAAGTACTAATCGCGAATCGCTGTCCCGCCTGCTTGGCGACAGCCTGACTCGAGATGAGCCGAGAATGAGGCGAGTTTCCTGCGGGGAGAACAGAGTACTTCACTGTACCTGCTTCCGCTTTCCGGATTCGAGTCACCAAGATCTTTGCTCTGCTTTGCCTGATCTTCATTGTGCATCAAGCGCTTGCACTGAAGCACAGATGAAACAGCTACGACGCATCCTGTAGCCATGACCGAAAATCTGCACGGCCGATGGTACCAGAAGTCACAACGTTAACAAACACAATAGCCAACTCCAGAATGTGACGCAAGATGTGCTCACAATGTGGATAATGGCTGCTAATGACGTTCGATTGGTAAGGATGAGTATATGAGAATAAAACAATGATTGAACCTACAGATTTGATGATCTTCGACATTCGACTAAAGATAAAAGATGAAGGCAATTGCAGTCCAAAAGTACGGCGATATCAACAATCTCGTTGCAATCGAGACCGACAGGCCCGGCAAGCCTCAAGGCTATGATGTCCTTGTTCAGTACCGTTCTCTGCTGTTCGAGCTACCCTACGAGTCTGCCACTGACTACGTTGCAGCGTGAAAGCATGTAGCGTAAATCCGGTCGACACAAAAGTTCGTGCCGGCACGTACGACGACTATCCTGATTACTACGATCGCGTGCCTCCACTACCTCAGATTCTCGGCTTTGATGGTGCAGGTGTGATTGAAGCAAAAGGCGACCAGGTCCGAGATGTTGATGTGGGAGACGAAGTGTTCTACTCTGGCAGCCCGATCAGACATGGCTCCAATGCGGAATATCAGCTCGTAGACAGCAGGAGTGTTTCTCACATGCCAAAGAACTTGAGCTATGTTCAGGCGGCTGCCATGCCACTAACGTGGATCACGGCATGGGAAGCATTGGTCGAAAGGCTAGAGATCAGTAAAGGAGAAGACAGTGGTGTCTTGATCGTGAACGGATCGGGCGGCGTCGGGTCCGTTGCATCTCAAATCGCAAGACACGTCCTCCAACTGCCAGTAGTGATCACCACGACTTCAAGGGAAGAGACTACGGAGTTCAGCAAAAGTATGGGGGCAACACATACTGTCAACCATCGAGAAGACATTGTTCAGCAGATCCAAGATCTCAAGCTGGACACTCCGATTCGATACGTCTTCATAACGCATACACCAGCAGCAAAGTATATTGTGGACTCGGCCAAGATTCTCGCACCTTTTGGTAAGGCCTGCAGCATCGTCCAAGACAAGGAGATACCGATGTATGGAACAGAGTGGATGGCGAAGAGCTTGACCTATGTGTGGTGCTTGCTAGGAACAAAGCCTTACTACGGCGTAGATCCTGAATCTCACGGTAAGATCTTGAAGGATTTGGCTGGACTTTGGGATGCTGGCACGGTGAAGTGTCACCATACGCAGACTCTGCCTCTGACGTTGGAGGGCTTGCGTGAAGCGCATCGACAAGTTGAAGACAGCGGCGTGAGAGGGAAGATAGCTCTCTCCGCATCAGGAGAAGATCTGGATGGCCAGCAGGCCTTCGCATAGCAAGTAGCAGAATATATCATAGTGCAAGAAATCAAAAAGAGTTATCGTGAAAGGCAATGAAGTGCTGTAGCAATCGCGAATAAGGTGCCCCACATTCCTTGGCGCGACGGCAGCGGCAGCGGCAGCAACCCTGCAGCACGAAGATAGAAGTTCCGCGCTGGCAAACTGCATCTAATCCGCTTCTTCTACCAAAGGCTGCGCAGAGTCCTTGCCTCCGCCGAAAGGCCAGACGGGACGACAAACTCTCGCACGTTGAAGCAACATCGCCTGGGTTGAGCAGGCGAACACACAAGGCAAGGCGGACCACAACACCGCCGCCACTCAACTCTCACCGCCCACCATCTCCCTCTGTTGCGAAACTCCGCCCTGAGCACCGCCGACGAGCTCTCGATCCGACACGACACCTTCATCATGGAGGGAACCTTCACCAACGTCGGTAATCATCTAGTCGGCGATTCGGCCTCCGCGATCAACGCCGGCGACGATATCTCCACCCTCGATGCTGCTGAGAGCGCACTGGACACGGAATATCGCGCAACCGCCGGCCCACGGAGGAGAAGAGGCGGCGACGATGACGAGACCGATGTGTACGACGACGATGACCTGGAGTCTCTGGCAAGTCATGCTGTGAACGGTGCCAACGGTCAAGCTCCCCCTGGCCAGCAAGAAGAGGTCGAGCTGCCGGCGCATGCTTGCGCTTATTGTGGCATCCACAACCCTAGCAGTGTTGTGAAGTGCCTCACTTGTGCCAAGTGGTTTTGCTCTGCTCGTGGCAACACTTCATCCAGCCATATTGTCAACCATCTGGTTCGCGCGCGGCACAAGGAGGTCCAGCTGCATCCATCCTCGCCGCTTGGAGATACGACACTTGAGTGCTACAACTGCGGCACGAAGAATGTCTTTCTCCTGGGTTTTATTCCAGCGAAGAGCGACACGGTAGTTGTGCTGCTTTGTCGTCAGCCATGCGCCGCTATGCCTAGCAGCAAGGACATGAATTGGGATACCTCAAAATGGCAGCCACTTATCGAGGATCGTGCTTTCCTGCCTTGGTTGGTGAATGCGCCAACCGATCAGGAGCAGACGCGCGCTCGGTATCTACCCCCACAGGTCATCGCTAAGCTCGAAGAAATGTGGAAGGACAACAGCAGCGCCACGATTCAGGATCTTGAGAAGAGTGCTGGTATCGATGACGAACCTGCTCCTGTCTTGCTACGATATGACGACGCATACCAATACCAAAATGTTTTCGGTCCACTTGTCAAGATTGAGGCAGACTACGATCGTAAGCTCAAGGAAGCTCAGAGCCAGGACAATTTGATCGTGCGCTGGGACTTTGGTCTGAACAACAAGCACCTTGCCTCTTTCGTCTTGCCCAAGCTCGAGCTTGGAGATGTCAAGTTGGCTGTCGGCGATGAGATGCGATTGCGTTACACTGGCGAGCTGCGACCACACTGGGAGGGTGTTGGCTATGTCATCAAGATTCCGAACAACCAGAGCGACGAAGTGACCATTGAGCTGCGATCGCGAGGAGACCACAAGTCAGTACCGACCGAGTGTACTCACAACTTCACGGCCGACTACGTCTGGAAAGCCACCTCTTTCGACCGCATGCAGCACGCCATGAAGACTTTTGCAGTGGACGAGATGTCTGTCTCTGGATACATCTTTCACCGTCTGCTCGGCCACGACGTGAATGCAGCTCCGCTTAAGGTCAATATGCCGCGAAAGTTTAGCGTGCCTAACTTGCCCGACCTCAACGGTTCTCAGATCAATGCTGTCAAATCCGTGCTACAGAAGCCACTTTCGTTGATTCAGGGACCTCCAGGTACCGGAAAGACCGTCACTTCAGCTACCATTATCTACCATCTATCAAAGATGAATGGTGGCCAAGTCCTGGTCTGTGCACCCTCCAACGTGGCTGTTGATCAGCTTTGCGAGCGTATTCACATTACTGGCCTGAAGGTTGTGCGTGTCACTGCCAAATCGCGCGAGGACGTCGAGTCAAATGTTGGATTCTTGTCGCTTCATAGACAAGTCGCCATGAACGATACCAATGTTGAGTTGACCAAGCTCAAGCAGCTCAAGGACGAGCTTGGTGAGCTGTCTAGCCAGGACGAGAAGAAATTCAAGGCTTTGACACGAGCTGCTGAACGCGAGATCCTACAGAACGCAGACGTCATTTGCTGCACCTGCGTTGGTGCTGGTGATCCAAGACTTGCCAAGTTCAAGTTTCGCACAGTGCTTATCGACGAGAGCACCCAGTCCGCTGAGCCAGAATGTATGATTCCGCTGGTCCTCGGGTGCAAGCAAGTTGTCCTTGTCGGCGACCACCAGCAGCTTGGTCCTGTCATCATGAACAAGAAGGCTGCGAAGGCTGGTCTTAACCAGTCTCTCTTCGAACGTCTGGTCGTGCTCGGCTGCGCACCAATTCGTCTGCAAGTGCAGTACCGTATGCACCCATGCCTGTCGGAGTTCCCATCGAACATGTTCTACGAGGGCTCATTGCAGAACGGCATTACTATGCAGCAGCGCTTGAGAAAGGATGTCGACTTCCCATGGCCCGTCGCTGATTCTCCAATGATGTTCTGGTCCAATCTCGGCAACGAAGAAATCAGTGCCTCTGGTACA
The DNA here is from genome assembly GCA_014298035.1 of Pseudocercospora fuligena. Lineage (NCBI taxonomy): Eukaryota > Fungi > Ascomycota > Dothideomycetes > Mycosphaerellales > Mycosphaerellaceae > Pseudocercospora > Pseudocercospora fuligena. The sequence goes on along the minus strand of JABCIY010000258.1, from coordinate 205,743 downwards.
TCCTACCTCAATCGCACTGAAGCTCAGAACGTCGAGAAGATCGTCACTCGCTTCTTCAAGGCAGGCGTCAGCCCGTCCGCGATTGGTATTATCACTCCGTACGAAGGCCAGCGCTCTTACGTTGTGCAGAGTATGCAACAGACTGGCACGTTCAAGAAAGAGCACTACAAGGAGATCGAAGTTGCATCTGTTGACGCCTTCCAAGGTCGTGAGAAGGACTTCATTGTGCTCTCTTGCGTTCGAAGCAATGACCACCAAGGCATTGGTTTCTTGAGCGATCCGAGACGTCTAAACGTCGCGCTCACTCGTGCAAAATACGGATGCGTCATCCTCGGCAATCCAAAGGTGCTCAGCAAGCACCCGCTTTGGCACTACCTTCTACTTCACTTCAAGGAGCGCAATTGCTTGGTCGAAGGTCCTCTCAACAACCTCCAGGTGTCGCTGCTGCAGTTTAGCCGGCCTAAGACGTCCTACCGCGGGCCTCAGCGCTACCAAATGGCCTACCAGCACGCCAACCACATGGCCGCCGCTACAGGCAACCGCATGAATGGCCGTCGTGATGGACCTCCAGGCGCCGATGGCAGTGTTGTCGGCTACATTCCTGATGACGTGTCTTCAGTACACTCTTCCGCGCTTGGTGGTGCTGCACTTCCCAGCCAATACCCGCCAATGTTCCAGGGATTCCAAGAGTCGTGGCCACAGCTTCCAGCTGGTCAGCGTAATGGTCCGATTGGCGACAAGACACACGCACCTCCAGAATCCATTGCCGGCGAGAGTGTTGCCGCGAGCGAGATCACAGATGTCACCACGAACGGCTCTGTCAAGCCAGGCCAAGGAGGTGTCAGCCTTGCTGGCCTGAGTATCAATGATCTCAACAAGCAAGCTTCGCTTTCGCAGTCAGACAAGCTCCGTCGCTACGTTGAGGGTCAGGGTGCTCCTCAGCCTCCCATTGGCGCCGGTCGCAATCGATCTACCTTGGAAGACGAGGATGCTCGCAGCGTTAGCACCGCATTTGCAAGCCAAGTCGGCGTAGGTGGCTATGACTGATTGACTGAACCAGCGAGCAATGCTCGGCCAGCCTCTCGATATTTGAAAAGATCCTACGTGCTTATGCGTGCGACCTGAAGATGAGCTACAAAGCGACTACTGTCTTACACAAGACCCTGACATTTAAGCGTTATGAATCTGCCTTACAGGCTACGCGACATCATCAACACCTCGCTGAATCCAGCTGGGATATGCCACGGAGCAAGAGAACGTGCTTGCGTCTAGGAACGATTGCTTCCAAATGCTTGCCACGATTGCGACGGGTGTATTTGCTGGGACGATCAAACGACCTCAGGCGCGTCAGACAGTCTCGTCAAGTCAGAGTCGTGTCAAATTTAGGTCAGCGTCGTGGCCATTAATGGTCTAGCAATATACAATCCAAATCCTAGACCGCATGGTCGGATCGTATTCAGATTGCAGCACTGCAATTGCTTCGGCGATGAGTCCACAGAGGCTGGCATTCGTGTGCGAGTACTGTTTGGGAGTGTGAGAACATACGATCAAGGGACATGAATTAGCTTTAGTCACTCATTTGCAACACAAAGAAGAAGAAATCGATCCTCGAGCAGTAGGCGGAGCTCCGGCTACTTCGCTATCGAGGATCCAGACCGCACTCGAACTTTCTCTTTCTTTTATCACGTTTACATGATGCCATAGCTTGAACCGTGGTAAGTTGATATTGCTTCACAGACGGAGAAGACTTTTCCCTGGTTGCTCTTGCGAAGTTCGCAAAGTGAGAGCTTGGCTCGCACGTGCGACGCGAACCTCTCAAACGAGCTCGGGCTCAGGCATTAAATCCATCCCAACCACACGTTGCATTTTCTCGCCATCACACACTCATCAACGCATTGCAAAAGTTTGAGGCGCCGCTACGCAATAGGTAAGATTTTAAGGCAGAGCAGTACTGGCAAACGCGACCACAGAAAAACTGACTTGTCATCGAGACGCGCTTGATGCCTGGACTGGCCGCCCGGCCATTACATTGAAGCATTCATTTGTTCAAGATAGGAAGGGCGACCCGCTGCAGAGATGGACAGTCTACCCACTGAACTATTGGCTCACATTGTCGGGTTCTGTGACCATGGATCTCAAAAGCAGCTGCGGTGCTTGAACAGGGTATGGGAGGATCTCACAAGCTCGCATGTCTTCGCACATATCTATCTCGCCACGTTCGAGGCAGAGCTACTCAGTTTTCAGACCTTGGCCAATTCAAGACTCGCCAAACATGTCAAGAAATTGACGTACTTCACGGATACATTGCCGAAGCTTTCGAAGAAGACATACCAGGATTGTATCAATTTTCGCCCAGACTTCCACAAGTTCCGCGTTCAAAACGCAGACAAGTACCCGGATGAGGCAAAGAAGAGTCTGTTCAGTAGTCTTCACACTCGCGATGATGTATTCTCTCGCGCCTGGGATGCTTGGCAAGCACTTCCGCGTCACTCTTTGACGAAGAAGGAGATCAGCGCAGGGTGGGCTGTCTATCAACAGCTTCTTCATGAACAGAAGTCCTGGCTCGATGATGTCCAAGGTCAGATCCTCCAACAAAGCTTCTCAAAGATGCCAAACTTGACCGAGATTGAGCTTGTGAGGGCAATGGCTGAGACGAGGAGTACGAGCGAGTGGCCATTGTGGTCTAGGATTCGAGGAAAGCTGTTGATCGGGCCCGATGACTGGCGTGAGCAATACACCCCAGATGAGCGTCAGATCGCGTTTCCAGTTACGGAACATGCAATCCTGTGCTTGCTAGAAGCCATTGCGCAAAGGAATCGAGCTCTCAATGACGACACTGATAGTGCTTGCAAACCAGTAACGAAGCTCCTGCTCCAACACCAGTTCCTAGATCATTCGTCACTAATATCGAATTGGTCCAATTCTTTGTACGGAACTGCACCAGAAACTCGAGAGTGGTCATTCCGACACATAGGCCGTCTCCCACTCGCAGCAGCCTTCACAAATATCACGACTTTAACAATGTGGCTTCACTTTGACGACGAAAGGCCAATCCACTACCAAGCCATGATATTCGCTCAGCTCCATCACTTCCTCTACGCTGCAACCAAACTCCAGACTCTCACCCTTCAAATCGAGTGTCCAGACCAGTTCGACCAAGACCTAGAAGGCTTCAATGGCATGGCACCTTCCGTCAATATCTTCGATACTACGACCACCATCTGGCCAGAAATCACATACCTCGCACTATCCGCCAACGTCGAAACCGACAAACTCCTAGCTTTCCTCCGCTTACACTCCCAAACCATCAAACACTTACGACTCACCGATATGGTCGTCCGAAACGTTCCCAAATTAATCGACCAACTCCCTGCCACTATCTCCCGCAACCTCGAAACCATCTTCCTCCGTCAACTCTGGCACGAAGGTATCGAAGGCCTTCCCCACGAAGAGCCTCAATCAGATATCAGCGATCGGGACTTATGTCTCCTTTCACACTCCACAGATTTCAACGCACCATACGAGAAATCTGTGAAAGCATACTTGACGGGAGAGACGGATACGAAACCTGACTTGAGCGTGGACTGTTTAGGCAGACTTGGAGAGAATGAAAGAACTGATAGAATTGGTCCGCCGACGAATACCGTATTCAAACCACATAAGTTACATGATTTCAAGTTGGGGTTGTTTGATGCTTGGTCGCCATAAAACTAGCAAAGCAGATGGGAGGGACGCAGGAGATTTTGGTCGATATTGTATACAATATTCTACACTCTCATATCTTACACTCCCACGCTTCCATATTCTACTACTTCTCATTCTCATCCGCAAGACTCTGAGCCTGACTAGCAATCCCACCTTTACTCGTCGTTCCAAAAGCCCTCTGTTCTCTACTATGCATCAAATCCGCCTCTTCTTTCGTCAAACTGTTTGGATCTCTCTTCATCTTTTCCGCAACATTTTCAGCCACTTGCTCGAAATTCTCAATCCTGTCACTAGCAGACTGCTCCTCGGAAGTCATGGAACTAGCAGACTTGGAATTGGGCGCGGTCGCTCCCTCATTCGCTGATGCCAATCGCTGTGCATCGGCTGAAAGACTATCTGAAGGAGGTTGTGCTTGACCTGTTGCTCTAGCTTCTCGGGATTTCAGGTATGCTGCGTCTTGGGATGTGATTGAGGATGGGTTGGATGACATTTTCGAGGAGATCTCTTGGGCTGCTTGTTCGAAGTTTTGGGTTTTGCCTGAGCAGAGGTGACGGATTAGATTTCTGTTCTGGGTGTTGAGATGTTGGGGGTGGTATTTACCGACTTGGCTTTGCATTTGTGCGGATAATGAGCCCTTCTCTGGTCCTCCTTCTGCTTTTGCTGTTTCGGAGATGACCTTGCTGGCTTCGATTGGTGGTTGTTGCTGAGCAGCCATGATTGATCTAGATGTTGCGAAGGATCGAGCTGGAGTTCGGAGCGAGAGTTGACGGAGTGCTCGTTGAGACATCGTCGTTAAAATGAAATAAAGACGTGTCTAAATTTTGATGCCTACCTTATCCGCTTCTTATGTGGATATATTGCTCGTTCTGATGCCAATTTGTATGATCTTTCTTGACGTCATCTATGATCGATAGAAGTACGACATTCTACATTCGGGCTCTGTTGCAGTGCACTTGATTGTTTCGACTGAGAAGAACATGATAGACAGCACAAGACTTCTTGTTGTCGATGACGTTGGTGATATTTCGAAAGCTGACCTGGAGCTGGCTCTGTTCGGGCCAAGAATACACCGAGCTGGTCAGGAGCAATCAGCAAGCCGATATTCTTCCTTCAATATGTCAGGAAAGTGACCGTGCCACTTCAATGCATTCCCCAGGCACGTCATCAAGTCCGTGTACCTGTACCTGCATCTCATCCAACCTCATCTCACCAGCCTCTTCTTTTCAGTGTCAGGTTTCCTGGTTGTTCCTGCCAAGCGTAGGATTCAGAAGCTTTTGCAGCCGGTGCCGAAGAAAGTTCCAAGAGGAATAATCTTATTGCCACTTGGAAAAGTCATGCTGTTGCTATCTTGGTCCATTTCCTCGAAACTACTGACCGATGAGTCGAGATGGAGGTCTCGTTCAAGTGTTGCGGCCTGATGGCGTCTTGCTCAGAAAGGAAGCAGCGGAACGAAGTGCGAGATCTTGATTTCCTGCTCCTGCTTGTGAACGAGCCATGACAGGGCTGCACGGTCTCCGTTATTGTGCTCTCATCATACGAACACGGCGCCTAGGAGAAGAGTCATCTGATCGATATCTGCTGCAGTCTGCCGTCGCTAGTCAAGGTTCGTGCTTCACCGACTGCTTCGGACGAACATGTAATCTCAGATCAGGAGGATCGCGTCGGCAGAGTGTGCGGTAGTGGAGAGAGGTTGATTGATCACATTCTCGTTTATGTTCTGGTAGACTAGCCGCGGAGAGGGAAGTTCACCCTTATCATTGATAAGATGTCGTGGAAAGGCATGCCATCCCTGTCGAACTTACGTCGCAAAGCATGTGTCGTGCTCCACTTTGGAGCTCAGTCATTCGCCGAAGCACCGAGATGATTTTACGCTCGATCACATTGGAAGCAATTCAGAATAATGTGTACGACAGAAAGAGGCAGACTCAATTTGCGGAAGTTTGACATCAGCGTTCGATGACCAGCAGGGTGTAGTGATGCTAGTCTAGGGCTCGTGACAATTTCATCTTTTTGCCAGACAATCGTACAAGTCATTACCGCGCGTACTTTTCTCTAATCCTGCTGTTTGTACAATGTAGCCGCTCCAACTCCAAACACAATGGTGTATCATACTATACTGATCGCAAACAAGTGAAAAGAAAAGACGCGCCATTGGACCCATAATCCCATGCGCCAGTGTGCTCCTTTTGACCTCCGTGGAAGCCTATTGCCAATCCCACCATTTGCAAGACTTTTGCCCATATTGCTCCCCAGACGCCACGCAGAATTGCTCGCTTAACAGCCGTAAACGCTTCATTCCACGAAATTCGGAGGACTCATGCTCAAAGAAAAGCTAGTTGACTTCGACACCGCACTGAGGACATCGCTTGCCAGGAATAACCCAGACTGTTTGACCTCTGCCAAGGCAAGCCGGGCATCGTTTTCCAGGGACCTATGCAGTTGTCAGCTTGGCTTCAATTTCGAAAGCTTGAAAGCACTTACTGGCTGTTCTCGAAGAGGGATGTTGTAATTGCATGTTGAATCATAGCCACTGTCGGAAGACGCGACGGAGTCGATGGATCTTCGGCGCTCGGACGGTGGAAGCTGCTCGATCCCGAGTCTCAGTAGTGTTTCGAAACGTTGGCTGTTGTATGACATCTTGAAGGGTCGTGAGGTGTTATTCGAGAGCTATGGTACAGATTGGGTACCGTTGGGCTGTCGAGAGCGAGGTAGACGATAGGAGTAGCGAGAGACGAGTGATGCAAGTGAGTGAGTTCCTGCGAAGGATGAGATGGCGAGCAGGATCTCCTTTATACATCATCTTGTCACTTTCCCAGAATCGCCAGGTTCAAGCCTCGTTCAAAACGCATTGGCTCGGTCAGCTGCTGGATACCAGCATACGCTGTGAGACCTGTGGAGAACAGGGCGAGTGAGCTAGTCTGTCGTGCCCTCGTTGACCAGTGTGTTGGGTTTGGGACCATCTCTCACAACGTTACCGGGTTTGGTCTTTGTTGACGACAGACTGTGTTGTACTAGTATCAAGTGGAAGCGTTCCAGTTGGCCCACACGCATTCGAGGTGATGCCTGAGATCTTTATCAACCCCGAATGTGTTTTCGCGCCAGGCTGGCGTGGCTTACATCCGGTAGTTCAACCAGCTCACTCGTACCGACAAGGTTGTATATTCGTCCTTGCTCTGTCAATGGCAGCCCGGAACTGAAACCCAATCTGCGAAACAGGAAAATACGGCATTAGGACACGTCAAAGCAGCTTTCCGAAGCAATAACGGCAGGTGGGATACGTGCCGGCTGTATGTTGTGATCCATGCTGGCTGCCGCTCTGAAAGCCGATTGCCAGGAAATCGATCAGATGTTGAGCGCAATGACGGTCACATCTGTCAAACTTCAACAAGGATCGTAGGTCGGTTCCCGGTCTCCACGGCGGCGCAAAGATGCTGTGAACCTGAGGTGCACCTGCTCGTGATCAGTGACAGCGAACGAGCTAACCGCGCGCGCAGAGCGGCAAGAGTTGTAGCACAACGAGAATCCCGTGCTCGACCAACAACCATGGCAACGGCTTGTGGACAAAATTTCGAACCTGTAGCTTGCCGTAACAAATGAGGAAGACAGATCGTAGATCAATCCCTGTCGGCGCTTCTGCAGAGCCCCTGCTTCCGCAAAGTTGATCTTGACAAGGGTGGCCTCCACAAATCTGCAAGACCCTGGTTGAATGTCGAAATCTGCGAGCCATATCACCCTCGATGCATTTCCTCCTGCGAGGGCTCGCACTTCTCGTGAGCTCTCGAATGCGTCTTAGGAGAAGTAGGAATGCCCTGTAATAAGCGCAAGCAAATGCATGCAAAAAGTTACTGGTTGACGTCCGCTATCACCGATTCTGCAACAGCAATTTTGACATTCCGTTCGTCCAGTTGCAGCATCAAGCCGCGCGCGGTAATAAGAGTAACGCATCGCTTCCTGACAAGGATATAGCTAGCCGTTCGAAGTGGATTGCGGTACCGCATGCCTGAGAATTTGGCTCCTACAGAATGTGAGCGCACATGAAGCTGATTTCGCTCATTTGAGCCCTTCATGGCGGACTCCCGTCAGTCCGTCAATGGTGCTCATGGGACCACATGTTGGCATTGCAAAGCAATTCACCTACTGTACCATGAGAGAGAAACTGCAACCTCTAGCGTCCTGCCGCAGGCGCTAGTCCCGAAGTCATTGTGCCAAAGCCGTGCGGATGCATGATTGGTCCATGAATATGTTGAAAAATATTCTGCGATGCTATCTTGAAGCTCAATCCGAGGGGCGCTAACCATCAGAAGCCAGATAACCAAGGCTTGGATGCCAGACTCTCAAGGCCTTGCAGCTGGCTACTCCCGCGATCTTTAGAATAGCGCTCTGAGCAGGAATTATGAGGCTCTTGAAGCTTGATAATCTCTGCACTTCGGATGGCGATCGGATGCGTTAGGCACCGGAACCTCGATGGTGATGAACGAAGCTACCACGTTGTGCGGAATGGAAACTGGCGCAAAAGGCAATTCGATCGGTCCACAGAGCGTGTAGCCCGGTCTATGGTTCATGATAGCGGACCTCCAGAAAGTGCATGCAGGCGGGTAAGTTGCCTCGGGAGGCGAGCTCTGCGTTGTCGTATCTTCTTGGCACCAGGCACATCTTTCGATAGCCAGTTAAACTATCTCTTGCACGAAACAGTGTTTTTGCTGAGCACGGTCTCGATGTGCATTAGAATCTTGCTCTCGTTTGGACGGGAGTCCTCCCCGCGAAGATTGATGAGCACCAGACCCTGTGGTATGCGGTCCAAGCGATAGCAAGCCCATCCAAGGAGGCGATCCTTCTGATAAGATACGTCGTCCATAACCTTGACCCTGTTCAAGTTAGCGTGCGACTCTCGCCGTGGAGCTTTAGCTGCAGGTAAGAGGTTGACGATGTCAGAGAGAAGACGATTTTCCGGCTCTTGCAATGCAGTGTAACGTCCTTGGCCGTCAGTCACGAATGCCGGCAGCAACCCTCTCAGGTCCGGTCAGTGGGTTGCCGCGACCACCCTGATGGATCATACTGCGAGCAGGGTGTATAAGACATCAGGTGCGCGCGACCATCTCCGAAATGATGATCCCTCAACGCTGTCCTGTGTTGCGTGATCGTTCTAGGGCCAGTCTCGGCGACGATTATCGTGCTGGCCAACACATCTCGCAGGCGTACGACGGACCCCGACTGCACAGAAGCAGAGACTAGCTCGTGCACGAAGCCCCGAGTCGCACAGCAAATCAATGCAAAGCACGCGGTCACTAGGGCATGGATAGTAAATGAGATGGCGGGACATACCTCAAGAAAGACAGAGCCGGTACGACTTCTTGTACATCGTCGAAAGCAAGAGGCTCACCGCTCCAGTCAGGTTCCCGACTCTTCTTGACGCTCGAGCGGAGTTTGCGTTCACCGCCTTTATTCTTACCACCTTTGGGTATCTCGCCCTTCTCCACCTCTGCTTTGCTCTCTACGTGCAACTCGCATTTGACGAAGCAGTTAGGAGTATCGTTGATGGCGCCAAGACCCTGAGCTGCGAAGAGTTTGATCTTGAGATTTAGCGTCTTCCGCGTAACAATAGGCTCAGCACCCTCAATGGGAAGGTAGCCTTCAGGCTTGAGCATCCAACCTCCGCTGCCGTCGAACTGAGCTGCGTTAAGCATCATAGCCGCGTTTGGCTTTTGGAAATTCAGCGCGACCTGGTTGAGATTAGCGTAGCCTTGTGCGTTTGCGACGTGGCAAATCAAACCATCTGCACGCCCACTCGCCAAAAGGGAGCAGGATCCAGGTTGCTGCTTCGGAGACGGGTACCTTTCGGGTATGCACGCATTAGATGATGTAGGTTGTGGTGGAAAAAATCCTTTGGGTTCTTCTCACACGCCTCAAGAAGTTTGCTCTCGCCTAACGAGAAGACGTGCGTGGGAATTCGGGATTCAGGCTGATCGAAAGAATGGAAGTGGAAAGCCCTTGTAAAAATTCCCATGTTGCTTAGGGACTCGATGATCTTGCCCTTTTTGACAGCCTACACCAAGTCAGCACCATTCCGAGGACAAAAGCATGCTGCACTCGCCTCATTCTGATCTTCGTCACTAGCGGAATCCTGGTCGTCGTTGGGTCTCGAAGCAGCTTTGGCAGTCTCTGGCGGCGTATATTTGACCTTGACTAAGATTTTCTTCTTCAATGCCTCCAGCGATGGCAAAGGTGTAGTATCTGAAAAGTCCTCTGGGATGCGTTCAAGAAAAGAGCCCCAATAGTCGTTCATCAACTCGACGACAATTTCTTGTTGCGGAGGGCTGCAATGAACTTCCAGACTGACAATCAAAGGGAGATCACTAGACCTGAAGGCATAATCGCGAACAGTGGCACAGACCGCTCGAAAAGGAATCTCTGTCGTGGCAGTGTATCCATGGTACACCACAGGCTCTGATCTTCCGCTATCAGTCCTCCAAGGTGTTGGCATCAACGTCTGATCGCCAGCAGGAGAATCGGTTTGAGCTTCTCGGTCGGGGTTGGAGCGTGACCGTAGCCTGTTGAGCTTTCTTTTCAACAATCCGCCCAACTTCGCAACATCGCTTTCGTCTTTGTCGCCACCTTCAGCCTCTGAGGAAGAAGGTGATCCCCCATCCCAGATGTCAACTTCGATACATCTACAGCTACGCTTGAGAACGTCTTTGTATGTATCAGTACTGGACTTGCTCCAGAGCTGATTGCCCGAAAGATAAGTGTTGTGGCTCGAGCTTATGAAGTAATGGCTCAGTGGATGGGTTAAATCGACATTGATGGGCAATGGCGCGGAAGATGCAGGGTCATCGAGGTGTTTAAGGTATTCTTCAAAGCTCCCCGGATGTGAATCCTTGTTGACCTTTTCGAATTCCGCTTTGGCATGCTTTCGAATCGCTGGCGAGAGTGGATTGCCTCCGTCTCTGTGAGTGCCTGCCATGGCTCTAGACAAAGTGTTGTGCTTAGGTTTTCCAGTGAATCCAGCACTCTTTGGGAGTATTTAAAGTTGCAGGCTGGGATGTGCACAGGGAGGGCTGAGTCTAAGGATCTGTGCGAGCTGAACAAAGGGGCGCAGCAAAGTTCGCAGAAGGCATGCCGAGCAGAGAAGGTGTAAGAGAAGATTGACTTCAGATGCAGGTGGTGACTACCTTAGCATATCTTTCTCTGGCTTGGATGTCATTTGCTTGTTGTTGTCGGTGTTTGAGATAGCGAGCATGGATGGCCGATGTCACCGTGCAGGACCTCAGCAATGCACGGGCTCAATGCCACGCGGCGGCAGCCCCGCTGCAGGGCAGAAGTCTATCAACGACAATCTTTTCCAGCGACCCATTTGCTTTTCTGATCCTCCACCGAGCGCAAAGACACTTCTGTACACGATCACGCTCGTTCATAGACAACCTAGATTGACAGGATGGCAACGTTAGTTCTCCCAGACGCGCTCCAGAATTGCGCCATCTTGCCATGTCGTGGACTTCATAGCATACGAGCACTGTTCTGACTTCTGGTAGCAACATTACTTGGCACGCAGGTCTCACGCGCAAAGAACGAAGTGAGCTGCGCAAGCAGAAGGGGTGCACTGTCTGGTTCACTGGTCTTTCGGCTTCTGGAAAGTCGACCATTGCTACAGCTCTTGAGCAACACCTCCTCCATCTTGGCAAGCAGACATACAGACTGGACGGCGACAACGTGAGATTTGGACTGAACAAGGACCTCGGATTCTCCCCAAAGGATCGTGAAGAAAACATTCGCCGCATCGCAGAGGTACAGAACCATCCAATATTGAAGTAGAGATGAATTGGGCTGATAATGTGTTTCAAAGGTTGCCAAGCTCTTCGCCGACTCCACCACAATTGCCTTGACATCTTTCATTTCACCTTACAAGGCCGATCGACAGCTCGCTCGTGAGCTTCACGCCGACACCAAGAACACCGACTCGCCACTTCCATTCATTGAGGTGTTCGTAGATATTCCAGTCGAAGAGGCTGAGAAGCGCGATCCGAAAGGACTGTACAAGAAGGCTAGAGCTGGTGAGATCAAGGAGTTCACTGGTATCAGTGCGCCGTATGAAGCCCCAGAGAATGCTGAGATTCACATTCACTCGGAAAAGACGAGTGTAGAGGAGGCTGTAAAAATTATCACAGACTACTTGCAGAAGCAGGGTTTGTTGGATGCATAGATTCTGGCTGGGCCAGGTTATGAGAGATGAGCGATGTGCAAGTGCTTATGGAGATAGAGCAAGACGCGAATAGGCTATTCGCAACATGAACAGATTTCTTGGCATTCATTGGTCAGAAGATTCACTTGAAGCATCTCGGACCGCCTGCGCGGATTTTACGTGCAGAGATTCTAATCTACTCTTAGACTCGATCAAGCTTATTTTCACCAACTGAGTCAAACACCCATCCACAGCAAGCCTCGACAACATGGATTTCAAAGAGCTTGCGCTTCTCAAGAACCCAGACCTGCAAGAATGCGACCCAGGTATGCGACTTAAGAAGGAAACTCAACAGCGCTAATTAATTGTCCAGGATGGCGACCATGGTCTGTTGGCTGCTTGTCTCTTGCATTCGCGCACAAAGACCTTCGCGCCTTCCTCGCCGAGGACGACACTGAGAAGCAAAGGGAAGCTCGCGCGCGACTCCAAAATGCCTATCAGAGTTTCGACGAGGCATCAAGAATTTTCGACGACCTTCTAAGACTCTTCAACGACCTCGACCAGCTACTGTTCCAGGGCAAGCTCAAACATAGGGTCTTTGTGGAATGGTGTCGCTGTCCCGATATCATTAACAAGAAAGGCATGACCGTATCGCTTCACCATCCACAGCATCCAGCTACGAGAGTCGGTATACATCTTCACATGGACAAAGCATGGTTCGGCGGGGAGTTCAATCGCGGCAAAGGTGATGTCTGGGGCATACTTATTCACGAAATGCTTCACTGTTACCTATACGTAGCGGTCGATGTGAACGCCCACCCCCTGCTCACCATCGAGAACTGCAGCTGCGGCGCCGTTGTGTGTCATGGCCCTATGTGGGAAGAGACTGCAAAGCTACTGGCTCAGAAACTCAACCTTGACGGCTTGGAGTTGAAGTGCATCGATGACTTTGAAGGCAAATGCCACCGGTGGAATTGTCGAGAGGAGGAGCAAGATAACGAGAGGTTGAAAGAGGAGAAGCGCATTTTCGACGAGGCCTGGAAGAGATCGCGTGGAGAGTCAGCATAAGCGCCGAGTCAGGAGGATCAACCCCATTAAGTTGTTTGATGACTTCCAAAGCGCCCACGACGCTCCAACTCAATGCGAAGGATATTCTAGGTCGAACTTCAGACTCACACAAGCACACTCGCAGGACAATCCTCCTGCTCCCTCCAATGTGCCTCACGAACCTCCCTCATCTCCATCATCCTCAAATAAACCCTCCAAATCCTTGGAAACATCACCTCAACCTCAACCTCAAGCATCAAAGCCTTCCAAACCGCAGCAACCAAACAAACATCAGCCATCGTAACATAATTCCCACAAGAGTAGTTCCCATCCTCTGCAAGCCTCGCCTCAAAAACCCCAAGTCCCTTCTCATAAGCTTTTCTCGACCACTCCTTTGCCGAACCACCAAGAGCAACAACATCCTTACCCACCCGCGTACTCGTCAAAGGTTGGATATCAATCGCGAGAATATAAGCCATTGACCTTACGAGAGCTTTTTCTTCGGGATCAAGTGGAAGGAGACGAGAGTCGGGATGTACTTCGTCTAGGTATTCGATAGCAGCAAGAGATTGCGTGATTAGAACTTTGCCATCTTGGTTTTGGAGACAAGGGACTGTACCACTGGGATTCAACGCGAGATAGCTTTCTCGTCCTTGTTCGTTCGAGTCCAGATTCACGTATATGGGTTTGTATGGAATGTGTTTCAAGTTCAAAGCAATTCGGAGACGACTTGAGCAGGTTGATCGCCAGTTTGTGTGGAGCATGTATGGGTTGGCCATGGCTGATCGATTGCATCCGATGAGTTGAGTTGAATCTCTATATTCTGCTTCATGGTCAATTACTTCAGCTTCGGAGGCCTTGATTAGAATACTTTCGGCTGCCCGGCTGTGAAATGCTCCTTTAGGGTTTCTTGATCACATGCTTAGGGTAAATCTTGGCGCCGGCGACAGTATAATTCCCTCGCATGACTTCGCTTGACAAGTTTACTCGGTCTATATCACAATAATATAATGTTTCATGGTCTAGAGTAGGTTTCGCGGAGGTGTTGGACCATCATCATATACCTATTCAAAGTCGACCATTCTTCAAATGCCCGTTCCAGACCACCGCACAGTATTTGATGCTTTCCCCGTCTAAGTCCTGAGCATGAGGGCTTGAGATCAACGAAATGGGCAAACGAAATGTTCAGTCTACGAGGGATTGGGACGGGACAACGAAGGCGCAGAGATCACACGTCATGCAGAGCTTGCTTTTCAGATCTCTTTCTCATTCTGTGAGCCCTTCTCACCCTTCTCTCACGAGAGGGCGGCAATAGCAAGGTGGTGAAGTAAGTACATGAATCGCATCAGTTTGGTAAGGGAAACTTCCCGATCTGCTGACTCGCCGGCCTCGATCTCATATGCGCTCTTTCGCATCGGACTCAGCCAGCAGTATTCAGAAGCCTATTCCGCTCCACCACATTCTCCCAGCTGATGCGTGATGATAATGGTAGTAGTAGTAGTAACAGAAGAAGCAAGCAATTGTGATGGTCAAAGCCAGAAACGCCTCGCCATCCCAGTCTATGAGCTCGCTATCGTAGAATCGTCGATGGTAGTAAAAAGCAAGAAACCAATCCATGGTATATCCAGATAACGCCCGTCAAATCAGCTTGCGTCATCTGAATCAAGCAAACCGCGTGACGTTCCTCGTCTAATCGTCGTGAGTATGTGCAGAGCAGTATCAAGTCGATATGCACAAAGTCGCTCGAAATCGCAGAAGCAATAGGCGATGGACGTAGATATTAGTGCATATGCGGGCGCCACGTTCGCGTAGGGGTAGAAGCGCAAGCAAAGTTCATGTTCATAGCGCCTCCCTCCGACATGCTCACGACGCGGCTGGCTGCGCTTGTGGCTGCGGCTGCGGCTGCGGCTGGGTCGGGCCCTGTTGCTGAGGCTGGGGCTGAGTCGATTGTGAATGTCCTGTGATGTTTGTGAAGCCATCACGATTGACTCCTGCCAGGGCATCTGCTGGCAGACCTAGCTGTCGCAGGATCTCCGCATTGCCCTGCGAAAGCGTCTGCAGGTACATGTTCACCTCCGAAAGACACTCTGATCGTGACAGGCCGGACTTGCCCTGGGCGAGGGCTGGTACCAGCACGTTGAGCGTGTTATAGCCGTTGTTGATGAGCTCACGGCGCTTCTTCTCAGACTGAATGTGGTTGAAGCGCTTTTGTTGATCAGTCAGATTCTCCTTCTTCTTTGGCAAGATGCCGCGACGTCGAGCCTCCTCATCACCCATTTCAGGAGAGTTGGAGACTTGAGCGATCGGAATGCCTGGGATAGCTTGAGTGCCGACAGTTGATCTGCGTCGCTTGTGGCCTGCCGAGCCACCAGCGTAATCATCGTCATCCTGCTCCTGCTTCACTGCAACCTGGCCTTGCTGCCAGTCTTCCTCGGCCTGACTTCTGCCACGCTTGCGACCGGCGCCATTACTGTATTGCGCCTGTCCATTCCATTGCTGACCTGCTGGCGTAGTTGGAGATTGCTGCATGACCGTGAAGTTGCTAGCACTCTGCTGAGCTGGCGCTGCAGCCTGGGGTGCACCAGGCACACCTAACAGATTACCCGCCTTGTTGCCGTGATTGGCAGCGCCGTTAGCGGATCGAAAATGACCACCAGCGAAGCTTGTGTCGGAACCAAACGCAGCTGACTGGTTTCGACCTTGATTATGTGGTGGCGCGTACTGAGCGGCGTGACCAGGACCTTGCCATCCAGTGAGGTTCTGCGCATATTGCGGGTTGTAGCGTGACGCCATGTTGGCTTGCATCAGTTGCGAGCCCATGTCAGCGTAGGTTGCGCCGGTCGGTTGTTGCCGGTGCGAGTTGAAGGTGTGCGCGTTGTTCCAGTTCTGAGTGTATGTCATTGTAAGATTCGCAAGATGTCCACTCATATCAGTGGTCATAGGGTTGAGAAAGCTACCCCAGGAGCCGATGGTGCTAAAGTCGCCAGGGTTCGAAAGCGTGAAGGCTGATGCGCCGTTGGTTGATGATGATAAATTGTTGCGGATGTTGTGGATAAGAGAGGCAGCATTTATGTCTTCGCCAGTAACGTTGGCGCTGTATTGTTGTTGACCGCCATTATCGCTATTGTCGGCATTCCTATTGTTGGTGTTAGCATGTGCCGAACTAGCATGTGGGTTCACATGCGATGAGTGAAGTGAGGCTGACGTCGCGGCGGCATCGGCACTGGCATCCGTGGCATCCTGTGACGGCATATATCCAAAGGGCATAGTAGGGGCTTTTCCAGTATCCTTGAATTCGTCCGGATGGTCCCAGAAGCTATTGAGCATATTCTGCTCAGAATTGTCCAGTAGCGGCCGGTCGTGAGGTTGATCTAGAAATCCAGCGTCGCCGAAGTTGAAAGACTCATCTAAGTGACATCAGTACCTGATCTACGCTGTCAGACTCGAAACTTACCTCCCCCGAGGGGAAACTGCCTTGCGGAGAGAACTTGTGTCATGTCGAAATTCTGCTGGGACTGTTGCTGCTGTCGCAATTGCAAGTTCTCGTCCATAGCCTGGCACGGGCCCGCCACTTAAAGTCGATATCAACCACCAGTTGTTCACACTTGTACACGACACTTGTGACGCCAAAACTGGGCACTTTCACCTTACAAGCAGTTCTGCAAGGATGTTCTTATGACCTTGGAATGGTTTTCGTGGATGAGAGCGATCATCGTTCGATTACCAGTGTGCGACAGCAACGGTGTATAGCGAAAGACACAATACCGCAGCTGGTTTTGAAAATATGCGCCCACTGGTCTGACTTCTGCTACTCTTGCCCGATCGTGGGTCGTGTGTAGGTGTGTGAGAGCCTCTGTGTGCGCGTGCGGTACAGGGAGCGGAGAAGCCCAGGACGACGGTCTGGACTCGGCCGGTGCGTGCACACGGCAGGGTGGAGGTGAAGAAAGTCGTTCGGCGTGAATGTGCTCTTCGTGAATGCAGTAGAACCGTTTCGAGCAGGGAAGAATCGCTGGTTGTTTTGATTCGCGTGTACTGCCTGCAGTTGAATGTGAGAGTTGAGAACTCTCGCGGGCAAGCGAAGCAGCATGTGAAAGGCGGGAGAGCAGCTGATTCCTTGGCAATCGACAGGGATTGACGCTCAACGGCCGACACCCGAGCCGCAGAGGTCACCTGCGACACGCATCATCATCGTCCTCCTGACCTAACACATCAAAATCATCATCAACATCACTGCTGACCGGTATGGAGCCAGTTCTTCATACACATCGCTCTAGTGCTAGCATGTCGTACTGTGACGTGCAGACCAAGGCCTGACATCAGAAAGCACTTCTCCGCCACAACAGCAAATCTGCTGGAGGTCGTCAAATACTGCTGCTGTACGGCCAGCATCTGTTTCACCAGGCCCTCCAAGCACTCAGCCCTCCATGACCGCCTCTCGCAGATGCTATCGCAGAGCTCTGTCAGGTGTACGATGACATTTTTATACACCTCGGCTACGAAACATGGCCCGTGCTCCACTGTAAGAAGGATTATCCAAGTGCTCAGAAGAGCCAGGAGGCACTCAAAGGAATCTCAGAGCTGAGTGCACTGCTATGAGAACACAATCATCGAAATCACAAAGTGCAAGAACTCCATCATGTGTAGGCAAAACAGCTCGGGCGCCGATCATGCCTACTCCAGGATTCGCTTCACCGTGCTTACTACTAAGCATATCACAAACCCGCACAAGCGGGAATAAACGACTGGCTAAAGATGATCTGTTCCTGGCGTACCACCATGGAGCTCGCATCTATGCCGAGTGTAAAGCCTCAAGAGGTCGATTGAGGAGTCTGAAGTCTAATTAGGTTCCTAGATCGCTCGCTACTAACGGTGCAGGAAGAGCTTGGTATAAGATGCCGCAGCTCCTCAGTACACAGGTCTGCTCGGACGACTTTGCTAAATCACGATGGCCCAAGACGACTCTCCACGAAGAGAAGATACCTATATCTTTCCCAACTCCGATACAGAAAACAGCCGTCTAGACTTTCAACACGAGCTTTTCAACAAGACCTTCGGAGGTCTTCATCGTGCTGCACTAAACGCCACTAACCTGCACAAAGTCCTAGACATTGGCTGCGGCACAGGAAACTGGGCCTCAGACTTCGCCCTTCAATACCCAAACGCTTCAGTCTCAGCCCTCGACATCGAAGAAAAGCCCGGTCGACGAAGCTCCCCATCAAATTATACTTTCCAAATCGCAGACCTCCATTCTCCCGAAGACTGGTCAAAACTAGGAAAATTCGACTATATCCATGCCCGCTTCATCGCAGTCTCAGTCCGGAATTGGCCAGATTTACTCCAGCAGTGCTTCAATCACCTAAATCCAGGAGGCTACATCGAGTTCCAAGACCTACATTTCCCCTTCCAGATCACACCTCCCTCAGACGCCACTTCGTCAAAAGTGGTAGAATGGTCGAATCTCATGATTGAAGCTAGTTCGATCTTAGGACTGGATACTGAACTCATGGCTAAGTTTCCCAGCTATCTTGAAAAGGAGGGTTTCGTGGAGTTCAGGACAGAAGACTTTAAGATGTATACTGGTCCTTGGATGGAAGATGAGAAACTGCATGAGTTGGGACGTATGGGACAAAAGAATTTGATTACTGGCTTTCCGGGCTTCTCGAGAATCTTGTTTCCGAAGGTGTTGGAATGGTCCATGGAGAGGTATGATGCGTTCATGGAGGAGACGTTGAATGAAATGCGGACGATGAAATTCAAGACTTGGTTGCCGATGAAGGTAAGCGTGGCTAGGAAGGCGGAATGAAATCATGTTGTGCGGATGCTGCACTCTGGGTGCATTCGCAAAGCTCAATGCACTGCTTCGAGTAACACTCTTGGATCCTTACGAGCACTTTCCTCATGCGCTTGCCGATCCTGTCGTCCTTCTTCAATACCTTGCATTTCTTTGAGTCGATACAAGTCAAGCCTTGAAAGCCAGAGGTGATGATATGGGCAGCGGTCTCTGACCAGTCTTTCGAAGACTTGCCTAAGGCCAGATCGACAGAGATCAAGCGGAAGTGCAAAGACATTAGCCAGCGACAGGTTGGACAAAGTCGCATTGCAGAGCATTTGGTCTGACCTGGTCTTGCCGAACAGTTGTAGTCAGCGCTCTCGAGCCCTCGTTCATCGTTCGATCCTGCCTGGAATGCGGATGTTACGTTTTGTATAGTCCTGCTATCTCCAGTCATGGATGTGATGCACAGTCACTTGCCAACCAGCCGTTCAGCGTGTCCGCATGATTAATGGAGAGTCGTCCGTCTTGCTGACCATCACCTCTGCGGCTATTTGCTGATAGTGACCCTTGGCTGTGGAATTCATTGCTTACTCTCTAAACTCAATGCCTGCTTGACCTCATGATACTCCACGTGGCGGCCTAGTCAGTGCATCAGATGTACTAAAAAGTACTCTTTTCAAGCCAGGTTCGCATATGGCGGAAGTATAATCCTTATAGGCGTGTCAGAGTTCCGCGAGGCTTTCTGGCGTGCTAGGTAACGTTTCCCTCTCAGGCCGGCGACGACGGAGCCACGCCTCATCAGGAAAGCAATCTCTTACCTGGTCTGTACTGATGCGTTCGATTGCAGCAATGCGGCGGCTTCGAAGCACATCTCGTTTCTCTTGCGAGGCTCAAATTCAGCATTGAGCCGCGTCCACGTCATCAAGCAGCATCTTGCAGAGTCGGCGTGCTATGCCTATTTCGAACCCATGTAAGCATCCCAAGCGCCGACCAGAAGATAGCGCAATCCCTCGAAACCGGTGAAGCATTTGGCGAATCGTGAAGCATGATTCTAATTGAGTTCTCGGCTGTCGCTTTGTCCTTCTTATCTGAACGATGAGAGTCGCACATTCCATATCATCTTTTCACATGCTGTAGCACTCTCGATGACTCCGAAGCTCGACCCTGGAAACAATAAAGTGTTCGAGCGCTTAGCACCGGCAAAGGTGCCTTACCAGACCAGATCCACTCTCGAGACAGGCAACGTTTGCTGAAAGAGTTGGAACGGCCTGAAAGGCTATCGCGTTCTCCGAGTGTGAGAGTCTGGCAGCAACAGACATCTACGGACTTGATCGCAACTGAGTCGATTGAAATGCTCGGAGATGCCTAGGAGCAGCATCTGGCTATGGCGATGGAGATTGCCCAACCAGAAGCTCAACCACGCGGATGCTCGCATAGATCCTGCTTGGTCAGTCACTGTCGTGGACCGTTGCCAGTCGTCGGAGAAGGTGTCCTGCTGTATCCGCGTGATGTGGTTAGCGATACCTGCACCCCAGAAAAGCATGGCATCTCAGGGTAAGTCGGCGTTCGTAGCGCGTCGTGAGGTTCTGCGCGGGCGAACCAGGAGTCGCGCAGACAGCCCGGTGCCGCCGCCGAGCTATGCTATTGTCGACACAGCGATGATCTCCACTCATCCAATGTACACTCTATGATGAGATCAGCTTTGGAGCCTGTTTTCTTGATCAACTGATGAGTGCCAGACTTGGCAGGCATGTTCCGCAGGGCATTGGAGAGCATAAGAACGGGACCACTCCCGAGCGTGATGCTCATGACTCGTCCTTGTTGTTCATCGCAACAAGAAGAACTGCCGCCTCATTGACCTTTTTGAATCAGCCTATACTGATCTAGCTTCACAATGGATGCCACCAGTTACTATACCGGCGATTCCTCGGGCAGTGACACCGAGCCGAAGTATACAAGCACACCCGCAGGTCATGCCAGCCCAGGGCTGCGGCGAGACTCTCGCACAGATCGACTGGATCGCTGGTACAGCAATGACGAGGATGGCTTCCACCAGAGAGTTTTAGTTCCACAATATCGATATTCAGATGAGAGTCGTCCACGCTTTGAGCCCCGGTCGCCAACATCTGATACGTCGTCGTTGGCGATGACAGCAGGATCTCGGACCACCTATTTTGATTCTCAGTCATCCAGTCGACCTCCATCTTTGATGAGCTCGAGAGGAACAGATCGGCGCTCCAGTGTTTCCACTGCTCGCACAGATTCCATTGCTTCTATGCCCAACCAGTATATCTTGGAGGAAGACGAAGATGGAACTCCAGTCCTTCGAGGCACCAGCGCATCCCGAGGGCGCTTCCAATGCCCATTGGCTTTCCTTGGTTGCCATGAATGGTTTGAGGATATGAGATCATGGGAAGGCCATCACCGGGCTCACTATAGAGGTCAGTTGCCACGCTCAATCCATTGCCCGTTTCAGGATTGTGGCGAGAGGTTCCAAGAACAGACCAGTCAGGATGCCTGGGCCAGACGAGGAAACCATATCATGGCTTGTCCATACCGAAGTCTTGGAGTCGATGTGAGACCAAGGCGCAGCTTAGTCGACCACCTGCAGAGGATTGGAGTCATCCCGAATGCTCAAGAGCAGGTTTATAGGTTAGTCTCTTCACCAATGTCGGTTCAACCTGGCTATGCATGGCTGACAAGTGACAGGCAGACCGGGTCGCTAAGCTTTCCCGAGGCATACTTGGAGTCTCATAGCAGCTCAAGAGACCGCCGCCGAGAAAGAAGGCCTGAAGACTACCGAAGTCCTCGCAGCGCTGGACAAGGAAGCGGCGGTGGCTCTTACCTCCAGAGTCGCTGAGTTGGTTGTCGACAGCTGCTTACGAGTAACTCTCTGCGTACATCCTGCCGGTCGCTGGCGACTTGCCGCTGTATTCTTGTTTCTTTGGCATCAACGTTTCTCTCCCAGGTTTGTGGACCTTGCTGGCGTTCGAGCGTGCGGTTTTGCTTCTGTTCTGTTTTGCTACCACTTGTCCTCAATTTGCAATGGATGCTATGTATGCGGTTTGGATGATCAGTGAACCGCTTGTTGTTCTACGAGAAGAGATGTCGTGGTGAAACAAGAATGACGACAGAAGGAGGAGGAGTCTGAAAGGTGGTTGTCGGAAATTAGGGAGGCAGGTGCGAAGAAGCCGGAAGCCTGAGGCAGAAATCGCGCAGCACGATCGCTCCTTTGACTATCAATGCAGTCGTCTACTTATATACGAGTTCATATCACATCACATGCATTTGCACCGGATCTAATCCCATTCGCCACTTTATCTCGACCCGAGACTAAGGACGTGGCCTGTCGATACCCACGCTTGCGTGCAGCAGGGCGAACTGCGCCCCCTTCCGAGGCTAGGCGGGCCTCTTGACGAAGGCAACCACAAGCATGCATGATGGTTCGCATCGTTGTGCACCGCCATGGAAAATCCTGCAGGTACACTCAAACCGACTCAGTCCACGTGCGGCATGTATCCGTGTTCTGTCACTTCAGCTCACCCGCCTCCAATTCCGCAATCCTCTTCTCCCATTCCGGCACAGCTCTAAGCTGAAGATCCAACTCCTCCTTCTCATCTTCAAGCTGCAACCTCGCATCCGCATCAAGCTGCGTAAAGACATAGCCACCTTGACCATCGAACTGCAAAATCCAGCCATGGTACCGCCACAGCGAGCGGCGATGAGACACAGTCATCAAAGTGATCCCGAGGCTTTTCGCTTCGTCATACATAATCTTCTCCACTTCTGGTGTCAGCGAGGAGGTGCATTCGTCTAAGATGGCGTATTTAGGCCTATGGTAGAATAGCCGAGCAGCTGCGATGCGTTGTTGGAAGCCAGTACTGAGGGCGTCGGCCCATTCGTGCTCTACATTTAGGCCACTGACGTCGCTGGTGGCTTGACCTGATCTGCTGTCTATTGGGCTGTTTGGCTCGCTTGGATCGTAGCCGCCTCGTGAGCTGGATGTGTCTAGCAATGATTCGAGGCCGAGTTTGCGCATGATGTTGATGAGGTGCAGATCGGTGATACCTTTGGCCCGCATGTCTAGAAGGTTGTCAGGGTAGAGTATTTGCTGGCGAAGGCTCCCTTTGCTCAAATATGGTCGCTGAGGAACGTAGAAGATGTCTTCGTTCGGTGGCTTGCGCACCTTACCACCATAGACTGGCCATAGACCGCCCAGGATGCGGAACAGGCTGCTCTTCCCGCAACCATTTGGACCAACGATGAGCATATGATCACCCTGCGCGATGTGGAAAGATAACGCCTTGACCAGGATATCTCCGTTCGGCGAAACGATCGGCACATCTTCAAACTTGATGTCCTCGCCCTCTTCTAGCTCGCCTCTGCCTGCAAGGATGGCCGCATTCGACTCAGTCGATGCTGAAGACACGAGCGCTTTCTCAAAGTGTCCTCGCTGAATGTCGGCGATGACATCTAACAGCATGCTGACTCGGCTTGTATATCCCGCCAGCTCCGAGATCTCCTTGTACGAGAACATCAGTCGACCGAAAGCGTCACTCGATGAGAGCAGCAAGCGTCGATTCGTGATAAAGGTCTCGGTCTTGTCGCCAGTGCTTTCTCCACCAGGTGCCGCGCCTGGCAGCTTGAAGAACACTGGCACCGAACAGAGCAGCAAGCCCAATGCTCCCCAGAAGTACTTGACCACAAATTCTTCCATGATACCGTGATAAAGCCTTCTCCTTAGTATGCGATTGACATGTTTGATCAGAGTGAAGTATCCTCGATCAACAGTGTCCTTCTCCGCCTCGTGACCGTTGTATAATGCCACCTCTTCACTGTAATCGATCAATCGGGTGTGTGCTGCCCTGAACTCGCCCTCTAACCTGGCCTCTTCAGCAACGTACTTGCCAAATGGAGGTGTCAAGGCTCGCATCAAGCTGGCGCTGACTTGGACCAGCAGACTCATAGCAAATAGACCCTCTCCTCCAACACTTCGCGACAAGCTCCAATTGTAGATGACGAGGTCCAGCATGGGTTTCGACAAGCTCGAGTACAGCTCAGCCAGACTGTTTGAGAACTTGGTCACATCGACCGTGATGAGCTGATCGGCATTCTTGATCCGATCATCCAAGGCCGAAAGCGTGTAGAAGGTCATGTTGCCTAGATAGAGATTATGGATATGATTCGTAAGCCGTGTCCGGTACGCCAACGATAATGTCGTTTGATGATAGGACAGCATTGAGTTCGTGAAAGTCGCAGGTACAGCAACGAGCATCCACCACACCAAGCCCTTGATGAATGCCTTCCCCTTGCCTCTGACCAGGGCACTGACAAGCTGACCATCTAGTTCGGCCACGTACAAGCTGATCAGCGTCCGTAGGACCAGAAACACAGAGTGGCTCGCGAGTAGTCTCGCTTCCTTGCTCTTCCATGACGGTATGCATATCTTCAGCAGTCTGCCCAAGCTGCGGAAGAACTCTCTGTTCAACTCGACTTTCTTCTTCCTCTTCTTGCTATCATCTTGCCCCGCGAGTCCTTTGCGACGCGCCTCAGCAGCTCTCGCTGACGCAGCTTTCTGCTCCTTGATGGCACCACGTATTCGCTGTATGAGCGCAAGGACGAGCGCAAGGTATATCGTTCGCGAGATCTTCGTTCGATGTTTCACGTAAAGGGAGGTCAGGTCGCTCAGCAATTGCTTCAGCGAGCGATTGCTGATGGTCGCTGAGAGGGATGAGACCGCCATGTTGACGGCTGGCGATGGAGAAATGCGGCGGACAAACGCTTCATAGAGGCGACGACAACTACATGGTGCCAGCTAGGAAGTGCATGTGATAGACTAGGAGGCTAGGGTGAAAGATGCAAGATGACCGTCGCTGCGTTCGTGGCTTTCATGTGAACAAGCCGAGGTCACAAAGCGAGCAAGGATACGCGAAATGCTTATTCAGCGCCTTTGCCTTTGCATAGAAACACTCTTCGTTTCCTTCTATATCCTAACATTACTACTGCAGTAGATGTCGTTATGCCATGGTGGAATCTTTTATTATTATTTGAGCAATCTCTGGCGTCGTCGCGTCTGGTATCTTAATAAAGCAAAATTATCGTATCCCTCCCTATCCCTATGCGTACTCTTGTCGACTGTGCTTGCTACGGGCGCTGCCAGTCTCAGATGCCTCCTTATAGGTCGGAGGAGCGACCTCCTTGACTCTGCTCCGACGCCTCTCGCCGATGATCACCGAGATGACATACAGTAGCCACATGACACCAGCCGCAACGGAGTATCCGATGATTGCACCATTCGATGGTGGTGCGAGTGGGAATTGGCGAGCGAATCGAAGCCCGAGTCCTCCGTTAATGATGCCCAGAGTGATGATGATACGGCCTAGCCACAAGTGACCGTAGCTCCAGAATGTGCGCCTGCTGTACTTCTTGAACATCAAGTGGTGCAAGAAACCGAGAATTGGCTGGAAGAAGATCAGGACCAAGAGGATAATGCCGATGATCGGGTGTACATTGTGAAGCATATTGTCGATTGGTGATTGAGTGACCATCTGCGGTTTCATTAGCTCGCTGGTCTGCTATGACAAGATTCTCAACTTACGTAGACACCAAGAGCGAAAGCAGCGATGTATAGGATGTATGCGAAGATCTGGAACAGACCGTGGATCCACCATAGGCCACGAAATGACGCCAGTCGGATCATTATGCCGCCAACTGGGAAGAAGAAACCAAAGGCGAGCGTAGCAAGCACAGCGTGTGCTATCAGTTTCGTTCGGTATGTTGAAAGTTCGAAGCCTCCAAAGTTGCCGCGTCCAAACCCACTGTCTCCATCGCCATTATTGTCACCATTGCTACCGGAGTACGGATTGCCTCCATAATATCCACCGAACCCTTGAGCATGTGTCGAAGCTGCACTGAGCACGAGCAGTGCTATGCTATCGCTGAACTTCATGATAGGTTAAAGTGGTCCAGTAGTTGATGTGCAGTCAATGCAGTCAAGGTGTTGTGGTTGACCAAGCCTTAGGATGAGAGTGCTGGGTTCTTGACAAGCAATAGAAATGAGTGTGATTACGACAAAGGCCTCGCAAGCAGCTGCAGTGACAATAATATCAGATGAAGAGGGTCACAGCACCGCCGCCAAATCTTGCTTACCTACCCGAAGCGCGCAGCAGCTTTTTCTATAAACGCAGCCAAGTCGGCAAAGCCCTGTCATATTTCGAAATATCTGGGGCTGGAGAGGGCTGGTGAGCTGGAGATTGACGTCTTCACCTATCGGTTATCGGACAAGCTTACGTGGTTAGCTGTGTGCGTGAGGCAGAGAGGATTGTGATTGTCGGAGTTGGCAGCTGTGTTCTGCGTTCTTCGGTGCCGGAGAGGCTGTGCCGAGTTGGGGAGCCGAACGCCAGCTTCATGAATAGAACAAGGATCCGTGGATTTTTGCAGTGCCACCAGCCGTGCATATTGTGCTGGCGATCGCCCAACTGCACAGTAATAATGCTGCTCACAGCTGCTCTTTATTACTGGGTAGCTGGACGAGTCTGTACGACATGAGATGCGCTATGGCTGTTGAAAATATATGTTCTTGGCGCTCAGTCGACCGACCATCACGAAAGACTCGTGAGTCTTGCTATCGACTTCTCAGTGAACGTCATGCACGTGCGGACTCGGTCAAGTTGAAAACAGAGATTTTGCTGGTCAAGACCAAGAGCTTATAACTCGATGCAGAGAGACGCTGACCAGGAAGACTTCTCCGCTTTCCCGACGTTTGACAAGAGCTCAGCATCGCAGCATCTTGCAGCTGTGGCAGATGTCATCGATAGCCACATCCAGGTACTGCCTGCTTCGATCTTGATCGACTATGTCAGCTGTGTCCGGCCTTGCAGAGAGAAAAGCCGTGAGTCGTACGGCTGTCGAAACAGCACGCTAGAGCATTCAGGTCCGCAAAGATGCAGAAAGGCACTATGCCAGACCTTCGTGGCAGTGGTGATCCTGCTGTAATATGTCTCGAAGCTGTTGTGCGATGTGTTCCTGGGCGTGTGCTGTGTCGATCCGCTGTGCGTGTGTTAGCCACAGCAACAACATAGACTCAGTGCACCGGCAACTGGGTAACTCCAAGGAGGAATTCACCACATGTCCATCCAGGAGTTCCGGTTGAACAAGAACAAGGCGCGACGACCTCTTTCGTCTACACCTTCATGTGGCTTCCGAAGGGTTGACCTCCGGTTCCGACGTCTTTTGGGACCGTATCTCGAGCTTTCGCGGCTTCTTTTTCTGCGCCGAAACTCCATTCGCTGGCTCAGCTTGGATGTCATTTCTCGCGGAAGAACCAGGCGCTTGTTGTCTCTTCTCCTCCTCCAGCGCACTGACCACTTCTTCAGGCGAAGCATCTTCAAAGCGCTTTTGTATGTTGCCAACTTTTATCTACAAAAACCGAAAGGTACGAGGTTAGCAAGTGTCTCAGACATGGTGCATGCCTTGAAACCAACAGACTTACCCATGGCCCGTGCCATGCACCTACACCTGCTCCTGTCAAGGCGCCGAGAGGCACTGTCGCGACAGAGGCCACTCCGCCTACGAGCGTTCCTAGAACAGCACCGAGACCCATCCCGAGGCCAGCACCAATTCCCCCTCCACCAAATAGACCTTGCCATGTGCCAGACTGCATTCGTCGTGCCATCTTGGAATGCCCATTAGCTTCCACCTCCTTCTCATATGCTTCCTTGAACAGTCTTTCTCTCTCTTGCGGGTTTGAGACGGTAGCTGCCTTGTCTTTCAGCCGTTGCGCCGTCTCTTGTAATTTGGACATTTTTTGCATAGCGCTGATCGTCTCAAGAAGCTCTTCTCGTGAGGGTCCATCTTTACTGGTGCTGGTCGCCATGATGTAAAGGTGGTAGCGAAGCGCGTCTGCGCGTCGATGTCCTTCTGCGTCGCACAGTTTGGTGCCTTATAGAGTCCTGTCACTGCATTAAGTTTTCACCAGGCCTACCTGTGGTTTCGTGTGGCAGCATGTGCTTGTCTACCAAGCAGAACACAATGCATACGTCCATTTTGGAGCATAGAAGCAAGAGTGATATCATGTGTGCAACCAAAACAAGTTCTCGTGATCGTTCTTGAGGTTCGATCGGCAAGCTTTCAAGGATCCTGGGCTCCTCCGCTCCACTTTGACAGCAACAACAACAACAACAACAACAACACCACTGCCATCATCAATATCAATACGAAAGACATCAGCACTGTGGACATCAGACCTCGACAGTCGAGGTCAAATTATTGCTGGCCCGTCAGTGTGAGCCATGATCAATTAAATCCCTTAAATGCGTCCCATCGGTGCTTTTCGAAGAGCGGCAGAACCTAGTAACAGGCCAAATGGCCGCACACTGCCTCGAATGGACATCTGAGCTGAGATTCCACATGCCCGCCCCGAGTGGCTCACAATCGACTTGCTTGTAGCTTGAACCCTTTGCCTTCATCACAACCCCCACGATGACTACGCCAAAAGGCAAGCATACGTTCTTCCCGACTGACGGGGGCTTGAAGATCATTTTACCAGGCGAGGAAACGAGCGGTGTCAGTTATAGCCCACCCTTCAGGATAGCTACGCGCAACACCAACCCACTTCCATATGAGAGCAATGTCACTTTTGGGCCAGGGAACATCGAGTATCCGGCGGATCCTGGCGTGGCTTACAATTACCGCCGCAATTGGGACCTCGATTTTGACAAGCGGAGCTTGCGAGACTTTCTTGAGTCGATGCAGCCAAGATCATGTAGGTCGCCAATGTCGGCAGGATTATACAGGACAATCGACAATGGCCTAGAGATGAGAGTGCTTGAGATCGATCCCGCCCAGAGTGGGGAGCCCATCAGTGGCAGACTACGACACTTGACACTTGAGTTCGAGTTTCCTCCCGAGTTCAATGTACCAGAACCAAATGCGAATTATGAGATTCTTGGTCCAGGTTTGGCGACTACCTCTTATACAGCACCGGCATCATTTGGCATTGATGTGGAGAGCAGAGAACTTGTACCCTACACTGCCCTCAGCTACGTCTGGGGAGATCAAGTAGAGACATGTTCCGTGGAGATAGAAGGCCATACAATTTCAGTGACCTCTAGTCTCCTGGGTGCACTCCAGAATCTACGTCACGAGAAAGAGCACGTCATACTTTGGGTTGATCAAATTTGTATTGATCAAAACTCTGACCGTGACAAAGAGAAGCAGATTCGCTTGATGGATCGTATTTACAGACGTGCCTGGACCACAGCGATCTGGATCGGAGAAGAGCCAGACCAGGGTGCATTTCGAGCTCTACAAGGTCTGTATGAAGCTACGCAGGGCAGGACAGATCTGTCAGCGGAGGAGATAGAACTCATGAGAAACCCAGATCCTCGTCTTGAAGCAGCCGGGACGTTCCTCAAGCTAGAAGCCTTATTCGACCGCCCTTGGTTCACGCGTACTTGGGTTATACAAGAGGCCGCGTTGTCAAGAGCAGCATATCTGGTCACAGGAAACACGTATGTGTGCTGGCAAACGTTCTGCGGTTGGGCCGATGCTCTTTTGGACTTCGGTATATTCCGCGAAAAGGTGGTTTCGAGTAGTCAGGACGACGAGGCCCCCATTCACGGCTGGCAATCAGCACGCGAGATATACAAAATTGGGGAAGCTAATTACATGTTTGTAGGAAGACCAAGTGTTCTTCGTATCCTCGCTGATACGCGATATGCGAAAGCATCAAAGGCTGTCGACAAGATTTTCTCGGTACTTGGCCTGTGCAATCTTGACATTGAGCCAGACTACTCAATCACTGCTCCCGAGCTTTTCCAAAAGGTGGCAAACCACATTGTCGACAACGGATACGGTCATAACGTTTTCCGGCTTCTCAGCTGTGTGGATCATGAGCCGCAAGTAGATTTGCCTTCCTGGGCTGTGGATTGGTCGAAACCACGAGTCACGGCTCCGCTAGCTTTCAGCACTTCCTCATTCAATTGCTTTGATGCCGGTGGCTATGGTATGTTGCGTGGTGATGTGAAGCAATGGCTGTGTCGTAGGAACGATCGTCAGCTTGTTGTCACTGGAAAGCCATTCAGCACCATCACGGTGCTATCTGCGAGCTTGAAAGTTTTTGAACTCATACCTGATGCAGTCGCACTTTCACAGTCAAGTTGGAAGGCATGTGTTGACTTCGCCACTGCGCGAGAACAATACGGGGCGGCGACCTTCGCTAGCTTTGTCAGCACAGTGACAGCCGGCAAAGACAGTACACTGAGGCAGAAGTCCCCGAGCGAATTCGCAAATGTGGCCAGCCTTTTGTGTGACACAGTATCCGGTCGAAAGCCAACCTTCACCGACCAGATATACTCCAAACGGCACCAACAAGGGCATTTCACCTTAGAACACCTCAAGCAGCGGAGTATGGGACGCCATTTTCAGGGGTTCAAGAAGGCCTTCGCCGCAGCAGTGAACAAGCGAAGGCTATGTTGGACCGCCAATGGAAACTTAGCCCTGGTACCAAGGACTGCGAGAACTTCTGATGAGATATGGGCGTTCCCACGCTCAGCTGTAGCATTTGTTCTAAGGTCGGCGCCGGAACACGGCCAATACCTTGTGATCGGGGAGTGCTACTGCCATGAAGTCATGGATGGCAAGTTCGTGAGAGATGAGCTTGTGCCACTGCGCGATGTCAGACTGGTGTAGCAGTGGCTGAATGTCAGAGCATAACTCAGGAGCATGACACTCACCTCATGACGCTGATCGATACGGAAACGAACGCAATCGACCCTAAAGTATTGCGAATACTTCGATGATGGACTAAAACGGCCAAGCCATGATGTGCCACAGTGACACTGCGCGGTATCGCGCCTGGCGGGCTTGCATGACGGCCGCCATTTGGCATAGTCTCGCTCTCACTCTGAGCTATGCCAAAGCGATGCTCATAAGGAGGTAAAAGACATCTAGTTGCTTTAGCCCAACACATGGAACAAGGTGAAATGGCTACCACGACGACGCACATGTCAAGCCCGCAGTCTCTCGTGGTGAACGCGCTTCCGACCCATTTCATTTCATGGCTTCTCCGACGATAATTGACAAGGGGTTGCCAAGTGGTGGCAGAGACTGTGTCGACGAAAACCCAAAGCATATAAGGAGGCGATGACATCTAGAGAGCAGGAAACAGCATATCTTGGTTGCGATCAGATTTTAAGGCTTCTTCACTCTGGTCGGTACCACATTCAATATGCTCAAAGTATGATCTGCACGCTACGATGGACGGATCAAGCTGACCGTAGCAGTCTATTCTCGCGTTGCTGGCAGCAAGCGTCACAATTCAAGCGATTGCTTTTCCCCAACAGGCTGGGCAACAGGGTGATGGGCAACATGGCCAACAAAGTAGCGATGTCGAGGACATGATCTTTGATGATGACGACGGGAACGCCAGCAACTTCAACAACGACAATACAGGCGTGAGAGACTCTGCAAACCGCCAGAACTACCCTTCAACCACTATGGCCCACTATCCAACATCCACTTGGAAAGAGGAGAAGCCCAAGACCACCACTCTCAAAGACTACGACCCACCCAAGCCCACAACCTACCATTCGGACGATACGACTTGCCCTCGCAACTCTATAGCAACACCAGGTGTCCTCACCGTTCGTCTCCACAACGAACGAAAGTGTCGTTCCGACAGACGCAACGATGGTCGCCGCGTGGACTACGATGAAGAGATCTTCATAGACACATTCCTCAATCGCAACGACAACAACGGACGTAACAACGGACTAGACAATGACGACAGACGAAGCGAGTGTATCGACGTAGACGACGAGATCAACAGTGCCTCCTTCCAAAGATTCTTCGACAGCAATGCTTTCGACAGATGCAGGCTGAACTTCTACAATGGTCGCAGCTGCTCGACAAATCGCTTGGTACGGTCGGTACGTATCAATGATAACAATGAGCGGGATTGTTTGAATGTGGGGAATAATGGTGATGGGCGTGCTCGGTCGCTGCGTGTGGACTGTGATAACTAGAGTTGGTGCGCCTGGACCTGCATCTTCGTTCGAGCAGGTGACAGCAGGCTCTGTTTCTGTTTTGAGATATCTGTACACTTAGTACCACTCACTGTCATTACCGATTGGATACTTCTAGATTAGCTTTCTTGAAAGAAAAATAGCTGACGCCCGTCACATTACTCATTTCCATGTCACAATTGTGAATGTGTACATCTTGCTGCAACGTAAGCAACGTGATGATGTGTAGAATCAAATGACAACCGCTCGATTACGATTACGTGGGAAGGACAGGAATTCAGATGTTATTCTCAGCAGCCACTTGGCTGGTTCTGGCACATAAGCCTATCGATATTTGACATGTATGGCTCACTATCGACTCCAGTGAGCAGATAGTCGTGGCACTGCTGAGCTGTCGTGATTTCTATGCAGCCCGCCAGGCTTGTCGTTCTTCTTGAATGGTGCAAGTAGAACACTGCCTGAGAGCGTCATCAAATCCATTTGGTCCATCCTCTTCGTGAACATCGCCTTCGACCCCTTGTCTGCCGTGTGGAAACACTTGTCTCTGCTTACACTTCTTGCAGCTTCTTCCCCAAGGTAGTATAGGTTTGACATTATTGAGGATGACGACTACCGTGAAAGTTAGTCAGGGTCATTAAACGATGGGAATGTCCCGACTCACCAACAAACAAAAGAATCGCCACCGATGGGATAAGCATTGGACTTCCAGTATATTTCTGAAAAGCTTTGGTATGTCCAAAAGCCATGCTGATCATGCAGCAAAGTCCAATACCTACCAGCATACTGCAAAGGATTCGTGCCTTGTGGTACATCTGCTTCTCTCTTTGGCTCAAAAATGCAAGTGCCGTGCATACCAAAACGACCACACCCAGAGAGATGAAAAAGTAGATATATGTGAGACGGAACATGTCTGCCACTTTTTCCAGTTGCTTCACGCGGTCCTTGTCGAGGCTCCAATTCGGAACGTCAAGCGTGCCTTGGACAAGTTTCAAGTCTTGAATTTCGTCATAGATTTTCACTTTGTTGAAGCCCGTGATGGTCATGATGGCGAGGTAGTCGGTGTAGAATATGAGTTGCATGGCGTTGGGCCAAGATTCGTTCCGGTACGTCATGTACTTCAAAGCTTCTTGAATACTGTATTCATCGTTTAAGTCGCGAAGAACTGTTGCAGGGTCCTTGGCAGCGTAGCCTTCGTCTTCAGTAATGTTACGACTTAGGTCCGTCCATTCACGGACCGCTTGATTGAAGTTCTCTCTGTTGTAGCCTTGGCCATTCAGTATGTTTAGCCATTTTTTGAAGGTTGCCGTGAGGTTGTTGGCTTTGTGGGTGAGCGCACTCCAAAGAAGACATTTTCCCAGACCTTGTCCAGCGAGGACGACGGCTAGATGGAGGATGAAATGCAGACCAGCCCAGACTTGTTGCCGAATGGAGCCAAAGTGGTGTCCTTCTTCGATCCAGTCGAAGTATAGCATGTAGATGAAGTAGAGGATGAGAACTCCACAAAGAAGTCCAGAGACAGTAGTCGGATTCCAAGTAATGCTGTGGACACGTGCAATCGTCTGACAAGACTTTGTCAACGTGATGATACCTTCTCCGATGATGATCAGCGTCAGAAGTGACATTCTTTGCACCAGGTGGGTTCCCTTGTAGCCTATCTTGCGCCATTTGCAGGATATGGCGGTGGCGAGGATACACTCTGCGAAGCCGACTAGATACCACGCGACCCAGCCTTTGTTGCTGGAGTGATTGTGTGACTTCCAATTGGGGTCGGCATGCGCATCGACGTTGCTGATCTTGAAAGTGGCAGCCAGTGAGCCGTAGATGATGGCTGCAATTGCATACAGGGCAAGCAGCAGCAGCATGGGCATCCGAGTTTCTTTATATTTGCTGATGAAGATACCAGTCTGAAAGTACTGTAGGACCAGAATGAGTCGGCTCGCCATCAGGACCAGAGTCAAAGCGTGGAGGTAATTGTCGATTGGAAGACCTCTTTCGTCCCATTTGTTGCCGAGCTTGAACATCGGTCCTAGAAAGCGACAGCTATAGGTTAACGAATGTCTCAAGCATTGAGATTGTTCACAGCCATGGCTTTCTTACCAGTCGCTGCCAGACCCATCATGATACTGCGGGCATCAGTGCTAGTCAGAGATGAGGGAGCATGATGTGTCAAGCATACCAGAAGTGAAAGGCCTTCCAAATGCGGCTTGCAACGCAATCGACAGCAAAGCGCACATCATATAGTGTGACCTTGGCCCTAGTCAGCTTCTCGTTGTGGTAAGAGTGTCCTGTCAATAACCTTACCTGAAACCAGGTGAACCTTTGATACACGAGATTCAAGCGTCAGTAGGTATTTCTTGCTTATTATCGATCGATTTCTTCACTCACCATAGTACGCAGAAGAAGCAGATGTACTGCTCCAGAGTTCGCCCATCTGTTACGGAATGAACGTAAGTGAAAGCTGCCAGGTTCGCAACGAAGAAGAGATCGTAGAAGAGCTCCGCCGGGGTAGTTTCTTTGACAAGCAGGACGTGAGGACTCTGACGCAAAGAGTTGAGAGAGTTCTGATCATTTTCGTCGCACTCTGGAATAGTAGCCTCTGTGCTATGAGATGTCTCATGAGTAAGGTGCTTTCGAGGAATCAGAGGCAAGTTCTTCTCTGACATGTTGAGGAGCAGTGACCAACAGTCCGGTGCTAGGGAGAAGCCAAGAACCAGACCGGCCCTCCAGATATATCAGAATGCGGGCTCCGACATTTTTCGCCGCAACACTGGCCAGAACGCATATAAGACCGAAATATTATCCTGGAATTCTCAATCAGTCTTCACATGAGTAGTTTACTCTAACCATTCGTGATCTATGCTACAGGCATGTTCGAGTAGGTCGCCCTGCCATACCATGCTCCCGGTAGAGCAGGTGCACTACAAGGCATCGGGTACCGACAAACCCGAGCACATGGCAAGAGACAGACGCATTCGATCAATCGTTTCGACGTTTCTGTTTCAGATAAGAGGTGGCGGCTAAGGGCTGACTGAATATTCGGATATTTCGAGTAGCTTGACGGGCTACGTGCGTCAAGCCTGGATGCTTGTTGCTGTGCCAAACCATACGCCGGAATTCCGGACCATTAAGCATAGGTGATAAGAACTTCCGCATCAGCGACGAGACTCCCACGAGCCGCAGGTGAGCTATGGAATGAACATCGCACCAGACACGACATCGTCGACATGCTCCATCTGATATGCGATGTGCGATCAGATGCTTGTTTGAGTGGGCATAGGAAGTATCCGATTTTGCAATGACATAGCCTAGTCTGCGACAGTCTTGCTAGCATCCTCGGGCTCCTTCGCAGCCTGCTCTTGAGTGGGCTTCTCGTCTTCCACCTTCAGGTCTGACACGCCTTCGACCGCCTCGGTATCCTCTTCATCCTCGTTCGGATCCTCTTGTAACGAGTTCGACTTCTCAGTCTCCTTGACTTCCTCCGCATCCGCAGCAAGTATATCACTCCCTCGATGCTTTTGCTTCTCCTCGCTGGTTGGCACTTCTTCTGCTTGCGCTGGTGTCACCGTTCCCGACTGTATGCGTGACGCAGGTGCAGAGAGATGATCTAGCGCTGGGTGACTGCTCTTGATATCCTTCACCGCGTCTATGCTGTTCTTCTTCTCTTCTGGAGAGGATGTATGCGTTTCCACATTGATCGCCTCGACGTTCGTGGGTGACTGGGGTTTGTTGCGTGCTGCAATCTCGGCTGCGCCGGGAAGTGCAATACCTTTTGACTTGTCGAATGAGGGCTCAGGCTTCTTGCTGACTGGTGCATTCGAACTGCTTGCTGGGCTTG
Organism: Pseudocercospora fuligena; assembly: GCA_014298035.1. Lineage (NCBI taxonomy): Eukaryota > Fungi > Ascomycota > Dothideomycetes > Mycosphaerellales > Mycosphaerellaceae > Pseudocercospora > Pseudocercospora fuligena. Next base: position 170,182 of record JABCIY010000258.1, on the reverse strand, counting down.
GGGATGCATTGTGCGAAAGCGGTGGTGCTGTTTGTACGCCAGCACGTCCTCCTGCTGGTGCCGCATTGCTGGCAGGAACAGGTCCGATATTCTCCTTGAGTTCTCCAAACTCATTCCACTCTTCAACCTCTGTCAAGTCCTAGATGCAACGTCAGTGACGAGGAGAGGCTCTCAATTGCAATTTCGGCGCACCTACTCCAATCACGAAGCCATCCTTTACCAAGCCCGGAAGCTTTCTCCCTCCTGCTCTTCGCTGCCATAATCTCCGTGCCTTCTCGTCTGTCGCAGTGTCCAACGCTTGGAAAGGTATCTTGTTCGCTTTCAATATAGTTTCCATTCGAGAGGTAGCAGTGATAATGTGTGATGAGCCGGCCGTCAACGAAGTGAACAGGAACAGCCTTGGGTCTTTCTCGAGCTCAGAAAGATCGTGTGCAGACGCCATCTTGTGCGCTTCGATACGTGATTTCAGCCTGTCCTAGCATGTACGAGTGAAAGGGCCAAATTTCAAGGTTTCGCGACTTTGTAATGGTGGAGATTGAAGGTGCGTGGTGGCCAGGAGTTTGAAGTCGTTGTCAAGAAGCTGGATTCTTGAGCTTGACAGAGAGCTTCAGCACAGACAACAAGGTTCTACAGCCACGGACTAGTCAGGCTGAGGTCTAGACACAACTCGACATGACGTGAGAGAATACATGAATCGCGCAACCAAGGTAAGAATGCCGTGGCATTGCTCCTGATACTACTAATCTACAATCTTGATTCATGATGGCGTGGCCGTCACGCAACCTTGCCATCCTTGGCCGACCTGGATATCATACTGCCCACCGCAATGCTTGCTGAACGCTTGGATGAAATGCGACAACCGCCATGTAAACACAAATGAGATAGCACCGATAGTGCTGGTAGTAGATAATTCATCAACGCCCGCGAAAGCTCTTCCAAGCCCGCTTGAAACCACCTTTGGAGTTACGCTGGACTGCAAACGCCCCTTGCGCGCCTGAGTGATCTTCGCACACAGGCAGCGCATCGAGTGCGAGAGGGTCTCTGGTCTCCAAATCCACGCCGGACACTTCTCTTCGCTGGAAAGAATACAGTTCAGCTTCTGGTGCTCGGAGTTCCGGTTTGGTCAGAGTCATGCGCAAGGTCATTTCCCGACCGCCCAGTTCAGGTGATAGGCTACGAACCATAACTTTGTTCGAGGGCGGCAAGACTTTTCCAGAATCAAGTGAGGAGTGTGGTGTTGCATGACCACCAAAGTTAGCTTCAGATCCAGCAGGTGTCCGCGGAGACATTGTCGATGACATGTCTTCGTCATCCTTGCTATTGGCAATCGAAAGCTCCTCCAGATCCTCGTTGAGCTCGTCTCCATATTCGTCCATGGACGTCGCTCGTTTCCTGCGATCAGGACGAAAACCAAATTCCAGCACTTCGTCGAATTTCTCAGGCGAGGCCACATACTCCCGTAACTTCGAACGGGCGGAAGTGTCCTTGTAGTACTTGGTCTCTGTAGCAGAATCGACAGGTGATGGAAGAGGAAGCGGCGACCGCACATGCTCCATGGACCGCAAGGTGCTGGGCGATGGCAAAGGTGGTACGGCTGGCAGTAGAGTAGGTGGCGGTAGAGGTATCGGAGCCAGCGAGATTGCACGTTTGCGTGTGAAAGACTTGCGTCGTGATTCGGGTCGTGGCTCCACGACCTCAGGCGCAATTGAACTGTACGTCGTGCTCTCAGATCCCTGTCGTTGTCGAGCATACAACTTCAGAATTTCCAACTCGTGAGCTCCCGGTTCAGAGCTCATTATCGATTCCGAATCCATCCCATACCAATCCTTCTCGAAATCCTCAAATTCCTCAGAAACTGATGATTGATAATGATATGAGCCTATGCTCCCATTCCGATCGAGGGTCGTCCTTCTTGAAGCACTGTCCTCCGACGTGATGGAAATACCCAGTGCTCGCTCTGAACTCTCCGTGAGCAGTGTAAGCTCCTCTGGAGTGAAGTTGATTCGTTTTAATTTATCAGGTAGGGCAAGGAACCACAACGCCTGACTTTCATCTACGTCTGCTTCAGATCGAGATTGGCTGGATTTCCTGAATCGTGAAAGCTGCGACAAGGAAGGTGAAGGCCGGAATGAGTGCGCAGTCTTTGGCCTGACCGAATCTAAAGATGGCTTAGGCGATAGCCATGGTTGGTCCTTGGTGTTTTGCTTCTTGCGTCTTTGAGAGGCGGCCTGTTGTGCAATGCGTAGCCGCTCGACAGACGAGAAGTACTTCTTCCTGCATCCACACATTAGCATTCAGGCAGAGACATTGACATCTCATGGGAATCGTCATGTGAGTGGGGAGGATAGTGAGGACGGTGGTTTCAAGTAAGTCAGGCTGGTGGACCTCACGTGTCCAATTCTAGAGTATTGACATTGTCTTCATTTTCCACTTATAGAAGTGCTCGAACGCTCTTTCTAGAAAACGGGGAGATTTGGTGACACCAGAAACGTGACAAAGTGGATCAGGGTGAAGACATTACAAGGTGTGATGGAAGGTACTCACTGAATTGATGGTGGCAGCGCTTCATACTCCTCCGGCGTGACCATGTTTGGTTTCGGTTTCGAACGTGGTGTGTCAGAGTGTTGATGCGAGAGAGGTCTTGAAGTGCGCTCAGTAGATGATCGCCTCGGCGGTGAAGGCCTTCGAAAGTGAGCTGCTTCTTCTGGCGGAGAAATGCATCGAGAAGTTCCGAGAGATGGGGAGTCGACGGCAGGGTGCATGCTGGGTTTGATATGCCTTGCAGATGAGAGGAGCTCCTTGTAGAAGGTGAGCCGTGGTCGAATGCAGGTTGTCCCAAGCCACTGTGCCGCAATCGCACAGTGGAGGCGGTTGTGTAACCGGCGAAGCAAACGGAGCGTACCAAAGTTGCACAATTAATTATTGAAGAGAAAGGTCCAAGACGAGAAACAGCCTTCGACGCGCGAGGGGAGATAAGCGGTAGATTCAGGTACCCTGATATTATTAGCCCTGCTCTCACCAGGATGAAGGATCAACGGAGCTGATGAGGACGATGCGTAGGCAGTCAGCAGGGCCCTGGCCCTGGCTAGCGACAGCGACACCACGACCGCGAAATCCCCGCCAGGAAGAGAACCTTACGGGAGACACATTCGATCGGCCCCCGGATGGCCTCCCATCACGAAGCAAGTGCTTCCATCAGTCGTATCCTACCGCGCTCCCATCCTGTATCCAGGATCATTCACGTCGCAATGCACCCATTGGGATGGCCAGCAGGTGAGTCCTTCTCCGCCCTGATAGCTCGCGCCACCAGCCCCGACTTTGGCATTGTGCTGCGTAGAAAGAGCTCGCGAAGGCGCTCCGTTTGTGCTACAAGAGCTCATCGACACACGGTTGTTGTAGAGAGGAACGGGTTAGCGCCTCGCCACGTACCTGGCGATCGCCATAATATGGGACTGCGCGGGCCTTTTTTCAGAACTAGTCTTGCAGCAACCGCAGAGCCGACCCATCAACCCTGGCTCAGCCAGCACATCCGTCCTCCACCTCTTGCAACTGTCTAGTTCTACGCGAGCACAACAAACGGTATGCGACAGACAAACGGCGTTCTGCGACGGCGAGACGAGACACTGGTGTTCAGTCGGCACGCAATGCTTCCTTGCTTATGCACGTGTTTGAGTCGCACACGGAGCTTGTTCAGCAGGAAGCCACACACGGTCATCTTCCATCCTTCGCGCTCCGTGAACCGCAGGACGATCTGGTAGCGCAACTCTGCTCTCTGGCACAAGCAAGCACTTGAGAGCCGAAGATGATGTTCTCATCAGGACCGACGTTCCGAGATTGGATCTGTTCTGAAGGCATTCGTCTCAACTGCAGCCCTCCAGAAAGCTTTATCGTATCGTGAACGAAATGTCGCGTAACCATGTCTACCGGGATGTCAACCGACCTCAAACCCTGGTCCTGATTGACGAGTTTCAGCATACCTGTCAAAAAGACTCAAAACGCTGCCGGCGCTGCATCCAGATTTCTCAGATACTGCAAAGCCCGAACAATAGCGAGCTGCCCTACTAGTAGTGCACCTACTCTTAGTGCCCGTGGAAGACAAGGGATCTCGAGGGAGGCTTGGTCGAAGTCCAAAAAATACCCCTGGCTTTTGCTTAGACGCCGATCCTTCTGCAGCTCGCGTGTGCAAATCAGCGCGGGCTTTAGCCGCTGACGGACATCGACACGCTACAGCTAACGACACTTCATAGACATTTGCTGTTTGGTAAGCATATCTCAAGCTAACTCTCTGAGATGCAGGAGGAGTAAACCAACTGACACATCATGTCGAAGATGTTTCGCCATCTGTCACAAGCTACCATGCAGCAAACTATGCTCGCGTGGCCTGCGCATGGTCAGGGCCTTGGTAGGTTATGGTGACTTTCCGCCACGGACCGTTTTGCTGACAGGGAACGGTCGCTCAATGCTGGTCGATGGGCAGGAGTTGACCACTATGAAACAAGAAGTAGTTGTCAAGCCCGGCTGGGATTTCCCAGAGCTTCACATGAGCGTTTGGTAGCTCTGACATTCCGCCATACAGTCCGAGTGCTGAGAGATACACATCGAGTATACGCAAACGAGCCAAGACTAAAGCGGCCAAATCGATTCTTTCCTACCAAGGATATAGTAAGCCTGGCGTAGACACTACTTCCAGCAAGGGTAATTGCGAAGTTTGCCGTAGGCATGGATTGTTATGAATTGGCGGAATTGGCATTGTCGTCCAAGAACCCCTCTTGAAGCCTTCTGAGGAGGATATCGTGACTGTGAAGCCACGATTATGAAGCTGGCTTCAACATGCATCCGTTCCAGGGCCCAATACTTCCAGAACCTTGGCAGTTACGGAATGGATCACGACAACCACCATTCGATGCCCTTGGCCAGAAGTACAACTGTTGCGAAGTTCTATGGAAAGCAGTCTTGGCCTGCCAGGCACGCGAGAATCTACACGAATGCTGTTACTGGGCATTATGGCTTTTCTTGAGCTGTGCTCGCTGCTTCATACAGCTGATGAATCGATTCATGCCATTACAGCTCGGCATTTCGCACGCTTGGCAATTCTCTTTTGTGTTAAATTCTGGCAATAGATTCCGTGAGTGCTCGTCGTCCTTGAGCCTTGTGCGCAACCATCCTACCTGAGTTTGTGCCTTCGATCCCAAAGTTTCTCGGCGTCCGACGGACGAGGGCTCATCTTGTTGGAAGGACTGCCTCGCAAGAATCTGCTTGCACAAACCATTGCGATCCAGTGCACGACAACTTCAACTACCGAAAAAGCAGGCAACAGCAACAATGCACTAAATAAGAAAGGAGACTGAATATTGCGAACGTGCTCTTTTCGCCGAAAACCGCTCCGGACGAGCAAAATTCTGAAAGGAAGCCAGGGTGGCCCTACAAATTCAGGAGATGCCAATACGATACGGCAAACGCTCGATCAGTGATTCAATCAATCAATAGATAGGTAGAGGTCTAAGCTCTTTCCTTATACTTCATCAGGCAAAGCATACCAATAATCATCATCCAAGCCATCCCTACTAGGTACGGGCTTGACAGCATTACCCTCACCACCTTCACCCTTGACACTCGCCTCCAAAGCCTCCCAATCGACATCTTCCCACCTCAAATTCAGCATTCGCAACCTCACACCCCAGTCTTCCATCATCTCGATCAATCGTGTAGTATCCTTTGTAATGGGTTGCTGGTTCAGAAGCATAAGAAGCCCATCCAACCATTCCGATGCCAAGTAAGAAGTCACAGGGAACAATTCAAGCAAGACACGCTCCTCTTGATCTTTCGAGGTTTTGGACCAAGTTCCTAGGATCGTGATCTTGGTCGTTGAGATTTTGGTATTGTTGGCAGCAGAAGAAGATTCTCTTGCCGTTGCCGAAGTTCGCTGAGTTTCCGAGCTTTGATGTTTTTCGTGAATGCTCATAGGCTGTTCGGGCGCCGAAACATTACTGTCGACGGAAGTTACGAGGTTGAGGTCGATTTTCTCGTGCAAGTCGGTGAGAGGTGGTTCGGTGTCCCCTTTCACGGGGTAGTTTTCGTAGTGTAGCCATCTTCGGTTATGGCTTAACCTTACATATCGCCAGGATACTTCGTTTGAAGAAGAGGAAGAAGTGGGGAACCAGGATCCTTGGAGCATGCATCGAATACGTTGCTCTTTCATGAATTGCAAGCTTTCGTGGTGAAGTTGTTCCCGTACTTGGACTAGATGTGGACCCCAGGCGTCTTGGTAGACATCGTTGAGGTTCTCCATTTGCCAACGCCGAGCGGTTTCGAGACTGACGTTGCGAAGTTCTTCCTCTACTTTGCTGACATCCGTCTTCCGGCCGACGGAGCCAACGATCCGCTCGACGACAATTCGGACTAGTTCTTCGATTTTGTAAATGTCTTGTTGCTCGGCACCTGCGTCCTTCCACAGCCGGATGAAAGCATTCAAGGCAGCAGTATGCAGACGTCCCCATTGGAGGAGAAGTGGTTTATACAATCTGTCGACGCTCTGATCGCGGTCGAAGCTGCTGTCGTAGAAGCCATCCACAGTGCTATCATCGATCTCGAAATGTTCGTACAAGACCAGAGTCACGCTTAAGCTGGCACGTGCAATAGGGCATCGCAATTCTCGTGGTTGCGTGGACTGCTCCATTAAGATCTTCTGGTATGTGTCTTCGTTGCGTCGAGTGTACTCCACCAAATCCATCATTCCGAGATAACCCGTCTCGTCAAACTCCCAAGCAGGCGATTCAGTCTCAAAACCAAGTCTTCGCCACTTCTGTGGATGATGTTTCCTGACCTTGGCTCCATTCACGCCGACCGGCGGAGTATATGGTTCTGGCTTGCTTAGCAAGTGGATTGTTTTCAATGCTCGCTTGTGCTCGGAAAGCTCAACGTTGACCATGACATCTCTCCACTTCCGCAGAAGGACTTTCGTCAGGCCTTGAAATTCCAAAATGGCAATCGCAAGAGGACTATCTGCATAGTTGGCAGCATCACCGCGCATCAGCATACCCACTCCGCCAATCACACCAAGATCTTGCAATTTCTTGATGAACTTGGGCCATTCGTGCTCGCCTCCATTTGTGATCGCATCTCTCATCAAGGCATTGACGAGCTGAAGGGCGTTTGCGCAGAGAGTATGGTCGGAAGCACTCAGCCGCTGTACCAAAGACTCTAGAAATTGTGGGTGGTTCTCCAGCGCCGGCTTCAAAGCACGGAATCCAGAAGCATCCTCATCCGAGTGTCGTGGATCCGAAGGTCGTGATACCACCAGAACCAGGAGAGTGAGCGCGTTGCGGACAATGTTTACGAGGGGATGTGAGATAGCTAGAGACAGTGCCTACGGCCGTGGTCAGCTTTCCGTCACAAGACCAACCAGTCTGGACTTCGTATAGCTATGTCTACCTTCTCCAGAACATCTTGATCGCAGCACTCCCAGCCCATATCCAGCTCCAACAGCGCATCCAAGCTGCCCAGCGCATAGGCCTGTGTATTGCCCGACGTGTCCAAAACTGCCTGGCGCAGGGCGGGCAGACCGCCAGCTTGTATGAAGGCATCTGCGAAAGACGGATCGCTCAGAAGGCCCTTGAGCTTGAAAACCGCATACTTTCTTGCGCTTTCACTCTCAGCCACGAGTCCAGCAACCAAAGACTCGACATCCGGGCGCTCCTCGAAGTTGTGCCGCTCCTCCATGATTCTCGCTCTTTCTACACTTGGAAATTCCCTTTCTCGCTAAGATCTTGCGAAATTTTGCAGATTACGATGAAGAGTAGTATGGAGAAGAGGAAGCGTATGTGCCGAAACATCCTCAAAGGAGGTTGGTTGGCAGGAACCTTGAACGCTGGCAGCTGGACGCGAGTAAGGCGAAGGCTTAAATTGAGATGAGGAGGTGCACGGACGGACAGGGCGCGACTGAGAGATAAGAACGAGAATACATATTGCACTTTTATGTGCTCAATGAATGAAACTGAATTCCTGTGAACCTATGCAAATGCCCTGAACGCAACGCTGAAGCTGAAAAAGTATCCCTTTCTCCGCACTAGTCCGTCCCAGTATTCGTATTCCAATTCTGCGTCTGCCCATTCATACCTATCTCACTGATTGTGCTCCTTCATCATACCGACCGCTGCCTTCTGGTTCGCTGGCTTTTTCCAATCTCGTGCCGGTCCCGCTGGTGGTGGAGGAGGGGGAGGCATGTAATTTTGTTGCCCCTATGAAAAGTTAGAAAAACCAATATAATCAAAACTAAAATGAATTCCAATTTCAACTTACATTTTCTCTTGCCTTCAAAAAGTCAGTCAATTCCTTGATTGCTTTTGTCATAGCAGAAGTGGTGATCGTGGCGACAATTATGGCGATGATAGCGGTGAGGATAGCTACGCCTTGCAAGATGACAGACACCTAGTCAGGAATCGACCACTGATCCATATTGTATGGTGTATGAGTGCGCTCATTGGGTGGAAGTTGATATTTTGTTGTACTTCAATGTTGTGATGTTGTGAATGTTGTGTGAAGAGAAGAAGAAGATGGACTTACAGGAGAGTATTGGTTGCATGGTTGCTACGGTTTCAGAAGTAGGAAGCTGTGGTCAAGAAAAGGAAGCTGGAGTGCGCGATGAAAATGTAAAGAACGACGAAGTTCGGTAGCTTCGCAGTCCGGACCCAAGCGCGACGTCTCTGGGTCAGGCTCATGCCAGAGCATCCATCCTCTATTAAGTACTCGCCAATATCCCTGGTCTATGTGCACAGTGCCAGCTTGGGCTAATTACATTTGGTCATTTCGTCATGATCGTGGTGGCCTTGCATGCTTGCTGGAAATCCTTTTTGTAACCATAGCAGACTCCGATACGAAGTAAGATTTGCAGGCAGCGACTTTGGCATGGGAGACGGCGTGTCGAGTCGATGCAGTTCATTCCAGATGACTGGACTCATCATCGGGCTAGGCCAATACTCCTGTGGCACACATGGTTGCTTTACAGCATGTACAGTGAGTCGAAATTTTTAGCAGCTTTATTTTCGCCAGCCAACATTCCTATTCCTTTGTTAGCAAAAATGATGAGATTCAGATGTGAATTGAGTATACATACCAAATGACGTGAGCGATGTCTCTGGCCGTGTTGATGGTCTCACTCACACGGCCGAAGAGTCCCGCGGCAACAATGTCATCCTCATCCTCATCGTAGGGCATGAACATACCACTCTCGGTACGTCGCATGCCTTCGATTTCGTAATGACTTTGAGGCGGGCCTGGCGTGCTACTTCTGTTGCGGCTGCTGGGACCACCACTTCGTCGAGATGTTGGGCTACTTGCTGTTCCAAGAGAGGATTTGTTATTACTCGCGCCGAAAGTCCATGAGGAATCTGAGTCGATGTCGTCTTCTGCTTCATCCTCGTCGCCCGGGAGTAAAAAGTTGCTCGAAGGACGAGTCGGTCGAAGAGTCTCCTGCGAGGGGCTTGGGCTTAGTTTGCTGGAGTTCCATGAGCGGCCAAAGGTATGATGTTGGGCTTCTTCAGTCACATCTGGGCTGTCTGTTCGGTACTTGAGGGTCGTGGCAGGTAACGTTTCGATGATCTTTCGACCATTCGCGGAATTACTTCGACTCCCGTTCTTGGCTTTCTTGGGTCCTGAGCGTTTCTTGCGTTTCATCATCACAACTCCATCGTCACTGCTGGAATCTGAACTGGAAGTCTGACCATGTACCTCTTCGTCATCGCTTTCCTCTTCGTCTTCCGGTCCTGGATCCTTGCAATCGACGGCGATGCACTGTTCTACCCGATCATCGAATCGAATGTGTCGCTTTTCATGAGTTTCGCATGGCGTACCGCCACTGCTGTTGCTCCAGCTTGTGAAATAGTCAATTTGATCCCGGCTAGGAGTTTCGGATTGCAATTTAGAATCGATGACTTCCGGACCCGATCTCCTGCCTTCTCGGCCCTGGGCTTGGACTTGAGCTGCTGCTTGCTTCACCAACGAAGAAGTAGAAAGCGACTTCTGTAGCATCACTTCCGATACACTGCGTTTCTTCAGTATAGGCTTCTTGTTGATAAAGGAGTTGCTCTTCGAAATTTGTGATTCGGGTTGTGAACCACTGCGTTCAGAGATGGGATACGATGGAGCCAGTTTTAGCGGTCCATAGAGCCATGTTACGTCTGATTCTTTGAGCCTGTTTCAAATTAGCAATGCCGAAATTGTAGCCTTGAAGCTATGTACTGACCAATTTAATTGCTCAGGAGATACAGTCCTCAAATCGAACTTCGCTTTGGCCCATGTCCTCCAGGAGGCATTCTCAAGTCGTGAGCGCTCCCCATACACAGTCTTTCTCTGTGAGACAATGTTTCGCCATGACGACCAAATGTCTTCCTCTCTCCATTCATGACTCAGAAAATCAACCTGACGTGACGGCTCTTGGCGGACCGCAGAGTCATCGACGATGGTCGGTGTGGGTAATGGTGATTCTGATATCGTTGTGTCTGTAGCTGTGGATTCATGTGGCTCGCTGCAATTGTCGTCGACGTCGCAAAATGCAGGAGAGGAGGGGGGCACGCCAATGTCGCCGTCGTAATTTGGGAAGGTGATGTCGGTATCCAGAGACAAATCACTGCTTACCGACGATGTTGTGCTGGCCGTTGTTGAGTCGTCGGATATTGAGCTTGAGAAATGCGAGAAGGAACTGGTGGTCGAGGATGGCAGTGTGGTAGAGTCCGACGTTTGTTCTTGGTGTTCGGCGTGAGGTGTGCTAGGGTTCTTTGGGCTTGATGACAGTGGAGTCGCGTCCAAGAACAGCGATGAGGAAGATGGTGGGGAACGATTGAGTCCAGAGCTTTCGTAGAACGACTGGCCGTCTGGTTGTCTGGGGATGCCCAGCACTTCGGTCATTGCGCAAGTGTATTGGACGACACTTAACACATAGGTAGCGAGTGCGACTCCGACTCCAGACACCACGAAACGAACGTGCAGGGCGCTCTGGCCGTATGCAGATGCAGCAGCAATAGCAGTGATTGCGGTAGAACCGTGGGCAGCGAGAAGGTCCTGCCTTCAGAATGACCTGGCCGCTGACCCCGTCTCACGCTACACCGCTCGCCAAGACCCCTGCGAATATCAACCTGCTCAGTAGGCAATGGGGTGCCTGGTGTGGAAGAGATAGGGTGTGTGCCAGACCTGTCGGCGTCGAGGTAATACTGCTCGTCGATGTGGGCGCAGATAGGAACGCGCGGTGGGAGACCAATGTTGAGGAGTGAGTATGAGATGATGTGGGTAGGAAAGTTGCTCTGACGCTCCCTGTCCCTAGACGCTGCTGTGCAATAGAAACTCGGGCAAGATCGCAATGCTGGTACTAGCAGAAACTCTGTGGTGATGGCGTCTGCCGGCTGTGGGGAGACAGGATCTCTCAAAGGGACAAGGTTAAGAAGAGAAGAAAGAGCTCTGTCGCAGTCGCACACACAACGTGGCCGCCGGCGTCTATTGATTGTCGAGACTGCAGGACGTGATACGTGATACACTGCTCCACGCTGACGGCCAACACTGCGTCGGTACGAGTGAATCTATGTACTGATAGCGCCCAGCAGCAGTAGTTCTCTGTACGCCCGTGCCATGTTCCCGAGCAATTTCTGGTTGGCATCCCGGGGTGGAGAAAATCGAGACACAAAGGGTCCCTGCTACTGGTCCTGCAGCGCTCTCGATCGTCCAAGTCTCGATTCTGCTTTCGATCGCAGCCGTCTCTACACTACTGCTGCCTTTCGTACTGCTCCCTATTCTCGCAGCAGGTTCTGGTTTGCCACGAGGCTATCCACACCGCGATTTCCTAAAAATTCCTCCCGAGCAGACTTCTTAGTGTGAAGACATACCTTTCTATTACCTTATGCGCCCAGCGCCACGCTCATCGCACGCGTTTTGACCCGCCCAGACTTGGCCTGTCCGCAACGGCAACCTCGGATGCGTGATCGAGAGTAGACCGCTGCCTGCCTGCATCCGTCCCCGTCTCAGGTATCGCGATAGAGCACGAATCGAAGGTCGATACCTCTGCCCTCGATAAGCTGTCTCGAATGCTGCAGCTGCGGCGGCTTCGTTGCAACGGTAGATCGGCATTATTGCCAAAGCACAGCAATCCCATGGGCCGCGGTGCTGGGCCTTGTTCATTCGGACCGGTAGAGCAGGGTTGGCGACTCGCCTCAACCTGCAGCTAGGCGCTGGCTGCAGCACATTCGCATTGAGCCTTATAGGTACACTTTCAACGTTTTTCAGAGAACAGCTAAGATACGTCAAACATGTCTTCTCGATGTCTTGACGCTACGACGACTCGACAGCTTGACCTCACTGACGCGACTCAGAACGGCAAACCTTCTCACGTCTAAAGCCCTTGGAACGCACTGCACCGACCAGCGTTGACATCCGGAGTCTCCACAAATGTACGACTTATCTGCGTCTCCAGGATGCTCTCCAAGGTCCACTTCTTTCTCCAGTGCAATGCACGCCCAGAGCTTATACAGAACGCGCAATTGGCGAGTTCATGCCAGTGCCCTCCTCCACACAGTGCGGAGAGGCCAATGAACAGGCGCTCGAGCGATGACGCAGAAACACATCGACATGATCAAGCATTTTATTGCTCAATAGAACCATATCGCTAGACATGATGGCGCTTTGCTTTGCATTTATGCACGACAGCCAACTGCTCTGATGCGCCACTTTTCGTTCTCACCACGCAGAGTTCGACAAATCAGAGACAATGGCGCTATTCCTCTTGTCTTCAACATGAGGCTAGTGTGGCGGAAGGTATAGGTACATACCACAGAGCTGGGAATCTATCTGTAATCATTTCACGAGTCTTTTGAGGCCATTGACGCTGATAATGTGCTATAGATGATAGTTGCTTGAATTGGACCGGCGAGAATGGTTCTCGCTCGGCAGTTGGCCGTTCGGGGCTCGAACAACTGTCGTGTAACAAGCGGACCTCATTTCATCTTTGGTATGAGGAACGCATGTATGGAGCTCCTGCATGGTGGCTGCCTCTTGACAGCCGTCACGCCATGCGCTACGAAGGAACATGCCCATAGTGTGCTTTGCATGTGAAGGACAAGCCCTCTCTCCTCAACTCTCTCTGTGACATCGAGCCTGCCACTTCAAGCGAGGATTCCAAGATGCCACGAACTGGCGAGGATAATAATAATTGCGGCCCACTCACCAACATGCAAAACATGTTCCTTCCCCCACGCATCTCCTGATCGGCTCGGCCCTGTCTCGATACGCTGAGCTGTCAGCCGCTGGTTGAGCACTCTAAATGTCAACAGCTCAAGTGCTCCACCACGTAGAGGTACCAATGTTTGGGAACCTGACGACGGCAGCGACCGGTCCTATATCCTGGAAGTCCCGCTCTGGTCTCAGGAAAATGCGGGTCTTATCGTTCAGCTTGCAACAATAATTTCACTTATCGCAATCTCACTCCCGTGCCTCCTATGAAGTCGCGACAATCGCGGATCGCTTGATATCAGAGCAGACAAGCATTCAAGACCCTAATACTCCACACTTGTCGAAGTCTCAGCATGGAGCTACCCCAGCTTCTGCAATTGCTGGCATTGCAGACTTGGCGACTGAACGAATGAGGCCGGAGCATCATCAAGATTGCTATGCGCGACATTCGGCAAGCTGACCGGTTACGGTCCGATCATCTCTTGTTGCGAAGCCGAATTTAGTGCTGGCAATTGTATGCAAGTAATATGGCAAAGAGCATCTACGGCGAGCTTCAGGCCAACCACGGCGCTGGCCAGTACACCCTGGTCGTACAGCTGGGATGCCTCGCGGAGTGACTTGCCCTCGCGCAAAGTGCGACCCTGTTCTTTCCGATATAATATACCGAGACTGCGAAGCGTTCCGATGGTGTTTGTCTTATACCATGTTCTTACTGATACGGTCTTGTTCACCGAGAGACACCGAACGCATGTTCGCTCATACAGGAACAGAGTCGGACAAGCAATCGTTTGAAAACATTCTCATCAAATCGTCCTTGACAGTCATGGTCCGGGAAGAAAGCCACTGTACTGCTCCATGCCGTGCGCTGTATTCAATGATTGGTTATGAATACATGCCCATTCTCATGGTCTTGACAGCTGCCAGCCGAGCCGATACCTGTCTTTCCGATGGTTGTCCTTTGATATGTGATCGAAGCCCAGGAAGATGATGCCTGTCAAAACAACGGGAAAACCGATGAAGGGCACAGGCGAACTAGTGTCTACATGTATCCCATCATCATTCGCACTGCTGGGGCAAGGTCTGAATCGTGAGCCTAATATGATAGTGAAGAGCATGCCCGTTACCTGACTTCAAACCTCGTTCACGGGTCGGGTTAGCCAGGAAGCTGTATCGTTTGGGCAGGATTGCAGACTGATGATCTCGAGGCATCGCGAATCCTGGAGAACAGCAGATCATCGGACTCATCTGAGCTTCTTCATTGTTGATTGAAGGGTTCAGTGAATCCCAAACAGACTGATCGCTTTTGCAAAGGTTTTATGAACTCTACGATGTTCCGAATGCTCGCCGTCAATCGTTGCGGAGCTCTCACTCGTCCAAATCGTTTCCTAATAATGAAAGTTCGACGTGGCATTTTTTTTTGTGTTATTGAAGGTCTCTGAGCGACCATATGTCGTGGAAAATGGGTTTCATGTCCTGTTTGTGAAAATTTGCTTGAACATTACAGTCCATCCATATCGACACATCTTTGCTTGGCAAGACAGCCAAACGAGATTGCAGGATCCTTCTTCCGTCATTTATTGTCCTTTCCGAAGTGTTTTTATTATCTACAATTCAAGTCTGGAGCCGGAGAAGAAGTATGAAGTTCGCAAGCTTTCACCCGGTCAACAAGTGTTGCCGGGCTGAAGAAAACCGAAGTCAAGCTCTGGATTTATCGATCGATTGACAGACCCAGTCGATGTCCCGAGAAGCCAAAGTGAGCCTCCACTCACAATGGCTACATGATATATGCCTACACAAAGAGAATCAACCATAAGCCTCGATCTGACCGACTTCCTTTGGACGAAGACTTCGAGAGCCGGACTGTCGCTATCGAGAACAAAACTGCAATCATATACAGTGCGTGACATCACCTTTCATCCAATCAGATAACAGCATTCGTGGTTTAGTGTAAGAAGCCCGACCACACCATAGTCACTATGGTACTGACTGTTCATCAGGGTAAAATTAGCCGTTGCCATTGCAGTTCACTGCTTCCAAAGTCGGCTAGCCCCGGGTTCGATTCCCGGCGAAGTGAGCATCGATTCAATTCAGGTTGTCGTGATACAATTGCTAACAAGTCTCCAGTGCAAAAACCTCCGACATAGGTCATTTTTTGCTCCTTTTCTGCTCTCTACCCGTCACAATGTTGAGCGTCTCTCTTCTCTATGCTCTCTTGATCAGCGAGAGAATGATCGCGTCGGCAGATTATCATTGTGGTACAATACCATCGTGGATTCTTTTTTTTCGTGGTACTTCCTATTTGGGAAATGCCAAGACCACAAGCTTCATCCACCCTCACTGCGCTTTCTCTCCCCCTCTTTCTCTTCAAGCAACATGCCTTCGCAACCTCTCATAGAGCGATCGTGCGAGAAGATGACATTCACCAGTTGCGACGGTAACAGCATCTCAACGCGCATGCGCGGCTGGATGCTTGAAATGCGCCGACCTCCTGAGCATTCATGCTGACATCACGACTCTGTTCATGACGCGTGAATGACTGGCGCGACCATTACAATTTGTGTCGACAGACTGATGGAACTGTGCAAGGTAGGTGCATATACACACAGATGTCTCGAGTATTTCTTATGCGTGCGTTCTGCGCTCGGTCTACACTTACAGCAGCAACAATACGAACCTTCAAAACATCAGCCGCTATGACATCTGCGATCAACGCCGCCGCTTCGACACTTTCCGAGAATTTGGGAGGTGTTGCACAGAAGATCGCTCCATCTCACACGAAGTTCAGTACCGATGATGTTCCAGATCAGAGTGGGAAGGTAGCAGTCATCTCCGGCGGTAGCGAGGGTCAGTCAGTCGCTCACACCAGTCATTCACACCATGTACTTTAAGCTCAGCCACTGACACTCACCATAGGAATCGGATACGGAGTCTCTTACACCCTGCTTTCGAAGAACATCGATCGCGTGTTCATCCTCTCTACATCCAAGGAAGTCGTTGACAAAGCGCGAGATGCTGTCCGCAAAGAGCTTGGAGATGACAAGGCAGACAAGACTTCATGGATTCAGTGCGACCTCGCTGCCTGGGATAAGATCCCTAGCATAGCGGAGCAGATTAAGAACTCAACGGATCGGATCGATATTTTGGTGAACAATGCAGGCAGAGGAATCATGACTGCGGAGCATACAGACTATGGCGTGGACAGACATATGGCGCTCAACCACTTTGGTCATGTTCTACTTACTTCACATCTCCTACCTCTTCTCAAGGAGACGGCAAGCAACGGAAACGTCGTACGCATATCCAATCAGGCATCCAATGCCCACGAGTCTGCTCCCAAAGAGACCTCATTCGCGGACCTGAATGAACTCAACAAGGATTATGGCCCGCTCGCACAGTATGGCCGCTCGAAGCTAGCCAATATCCTCTACAGCAAATACTTAGCCCGCCATCTGACAAGGGACAACCCGAGAATACTGGTCAATGCTACGCATCCTGGCGTGGTGTCGACAAAGATGAGTAAGGACGACATCCACGAACCGTATCCACTTGCAGGGTACGGAATGTCTCTGGTGTTGGAGCAATTCAAAAAGGATCAATTCGATGGTGCTCTGTCGACTCTTTACGCAGTGACCAAGACTGAGAACAGCGGCGAGTACATTTGTCCGCCGGCCGCAGTTGAGGCAGGCAGCGATCTTGCGAGGAACGAAGAGCTAGGGGAGCAACTCATGAAGCTGACTGGTCAAGTGATCAAGGAGAAGACGGGTCAAGAGGCTCCAGCATTCTACTAGACGTGGAAAGAGCGCTAGCGAGCGATGGCTGCGCAGTCCGGACTTCTCTTGTACAGAGTGAGGACGGTTCGAAGTGCTGGTGGAACTGCTGAAGAATCCAGTCTGACATGAGCTGCAGCGAATAGCTTTGCTTAGAAGAGACGGACCGCGTTTAGGGAGGTGGATTCCAATGCGCCCACACTCTGTATCAGATTATTGTAGTGAGCACGTTATCCAATGCCGAGCTTGATAGTGTATCACTCAGCACAGCAAGACATTGCTTACAGCTCAACATCGTCTTCTCCCTCTCATTCCGCGGGAAAATTCTAAGCATAACATCAAAGCGAAAAGATTGCAACCTGGCTCGCTCTTTACACGTGATAGTAGCATGGAATAGCTCGCTAAAATAGTGAAAAGCTGCTTAAGTGTGGGGCTCTCCAAGCATTTAGCCTTCATATTTCCACTCGGCAACTGCATACGGAGTCTTCGGACGTGTTGGCAAGGACTAAGCATGGCTAATCGCACCGTGATGAAAGCATAGAGATAACGTGCTGGACATTTTGGCCTTTGAAACAGTAAGATATATGTAGACTTGTGCACTGCTGGACGAAATAGGACAGCCGCTTATTCGCGCCACCTCAATGGCAGCATCAACAGAACATCTAACCAATGGCGAGCCTCCGCAAGGTGACGCAGAAGTCGAGACGACTTTCCTTATCGTGGGCGCTGGACCTGCAGGAGCATCACTAGGCTCCTTCCTGGCTTCCTACGGATTGAAAGGCATAATCGTCGCCGCCGCCCCCGGAACTGCAAAGGAACCTCGAGCACACATCACGAATCCTGCGGCATTAGAATGTCTTCGAGATATCGGCTTGGAGGAAGAAGCGAAGAAGAATGCTACTCCGGGAGATTGTATGACACACACGCGATGGTGTCACGACATGGCTGGCGAGGAGTTCGCTCGGATCTATTCGTGGGGAAATCAGCCTGATCGTAAAGGAGACTATGAGGCTGCTAGTCCTTGCAGACACGTTGACTTGCCTCAAACTTTACTGGAACCTATTCTTACCAAATATGTCATCAACCATGGCTGGAATGTCCGCTTCGACACTCCTTTTGTCAGTTATGCTCGAGAAACACCTACTGGTCCCATTATCTCTACGGTCAAGGACAACCTGACCGGAAAGACCTACAAAATCAAGTCCAAATATCTGTTTGGATGCGATGGAGCTCGAAGCCAGGTGATGAAGCAGCTTGACCTGCCGCTGATCAAACACCCAGGACAAGGGCTTGCTCTGAATATCTTGGTCGAAGCAGATCTTTCGAAGCTCATGACAAACCGCGTTGGCAACCTTCACTACATCACGACTCCAGACATCGAACATCCGCCCTGGGGATGGTCCTGCGTCTTGCGTATGGTCAAGGTCTGGCATGAATGGATGTTCATCATGCTTCCTGAGCCTGGCTTTACAGACTTCAGCATAAGACCGAGCTATGAGGAGTACGAGAAGCGGGTGAGACAACTGATTGGAGACGATTCCATTCCGATCAAGATCTTAGACGCTTCGAAGTGGTACATCAATGAGATTGTTGCGGAGAAGTACAGTGATGGCAACATATTTTGTCTAGGAGATTCTGTTCATCGACATCCGCCTTTCAACGGTCTTGGGAGTAACACTTGTGTCCAAGACGCTTGGAATCTTGCCTGGAAGCTGGCGTATGTCGAACGAGGACTTGCAGACCCCAGTCTGCTTGATACATTCAATCTGGAGCGACAGCCCATCGGAGCAGGCGTGATTAAAAGAGCAAACCAGGGTCTTCGTGATCATGGACCAGTCTGGGATGCTCTTGGTGCCCTGTGCCCAGATGTGGAGGAGCGGAAGAAACAGCACAATGAGTTGAAAGCTGCCACACCTGAAGGTCGAGCGAGACGAAAAAGACTGAACGATGCGATAGCGTATACGACGCATGAGTTCGGGGGCATCGGGATCGAGATGAATCAGAGATATGAGTCGAATGCTGTATACTTTGAGGACGAAAAAGAACCTCCCCGACCTCTCCCGACAGATGCAGTGCTTGAACATCAGATACTGACATATCCTGGCTCCAGACTCCCACACGCCTGGCTCAATACGCGTGCCCCTCAGGAACGGATCAGTACCATTGATCTTGCTGGTCATGGAGCATTCTGCGTCCTTACTGGCATTGGAGGCGATGCTTGGAAGAAGGCGGCTCATGATGCTGTGAGATATCTTGGCGTCAAGATCAATGCATACTCGGTTGGATGGACTCAAGATTGGGAAGATGTTTATGGTGATTGGGGCAGACGAAGAGAGATCGAAGAAGATGGGTGTCTGTTAGTGAGGCCTGACAGGACGATAGCCTGGCGTAGCGTGACCATGAGGGATGATGCCAGTGCAGCACTTTTGAAAGTTCTCAAGGCAATTCTCGGGCGGGCAAAGTAGGCATTGTAGATGTTAGATGTCAGAGATATACGATAAACTTTACATTACTCCTCGTAGGACTGGTTGATGATGTTGTCGTGGCTACCAATCTGGGCCTAGCTTGGCCTATTTCTCGGGCACTCGCGGTTTATCCTCACGCGACCCACTCTGATTCTATGGCATCCATTACAACTCTCAGTTCACCGGGCCGGGATCTTTTGGTATGCCAATGGATACGCTGAAGCTATGCTGCCACGGTCATCCTGTTCGCCGGTGCTGCGAAGGATAAGTAGACCGCATTTCCTGACGTCGCTGCTGGTCGCTGCTCCTTCCGCATCTCAATCATCATCGAGATCTTGGCCGGGCGGCGTACAGGGTGGCATATCTCCTACTTGCTTCAACTCTTCTGCTACTTACAAGACAGTGCGACACTTTTCGATCAATATGGCGTATGGTACTGAGCAGAAGCAAGCCAATGGCACGAATGGTGTCAATGGCTCGAAAAGCAAGATTAATCACTGGGCCTCACCAGGCATGACCGCGTTCGATTTTCGAAGTATGTACTATCATCTTCTGATTTACATGCTTTCGTGTTCTGATCGATCATAGGTGATACTATTACGAAGCCGAATGGCCGCATGCTGGAGGCTGTCGCAGCCACCACCCTCGCCGACGATGTCTTTCAAGAAGATCTCACCACGAACGATCTCGAGAAGCTGATTGTCTCCATCACGGGCAAAGAAGCTGCCTTATTCGTCCTCTCTGGGACCATGGGCAACCAAATCGCGATTCGTACACATCTTCAAGGCCCGCCTCACTCCGTCGTTGCCGACCACCGAGCACATATCATTGAGTGGGAAGCGGGAGGAGTAGCCTCTCTATGTGGAGCTATGTGCAAGGGAGTGATTCCAAGCAATGGCAAATACTTGACGTTGGAAGACGTTCAAAAAGCCGTCGATCTAAGAGATGATATCCACGGCTGTCCGACAAAGCTCATCAGCTTGGAGAACACTCTTGGAGGCGTAATCTACCCACTCGACGAGATCAGGAGGATCAGCGATTGGGCACACTCACACGGCATCATAATGCACTGCGACGGTGCACGGCTATGGGAAGCTGTCGCTGCCGGAGCCGCCAGCCTCAAAGAATACTGTGCTTGCTTCGACAGTGTCAGCTTGTGCTTCTCGAAAGGCTTGGGAGCACCTGTTGGAAGCATGATCGTTGGCACAAAAGTCTTCAGAGAAAGAGCTCGCTGGATTCGGAAGTCCATCGGTGGAGGCATACGGCAAGCTGGAGTGATCACTGCTGCCGCGAGAGTAGCTGTCGAGGACACATTCCTTGGAGGCCAACTCCAAGCATGCCATGAGAGAGCACGACAGATCGCAGCTCTCTGGAAGAGCTACGGCGGGACCACATCACACCCCGTCGAGACCAACATGGTGTGGCTAGATGTGGAAGCAGCCGGGCTCTCTGTCGACAAATTCATCGAGTTAGGTCAAAAGGCAGGCCTTCGACTCTTGGGCGGCAGACTTGTCGTCCACTACCAGATCGGCGAAGAGGCAATTGAGAGATTGGACAACTTGTTCCAAGCCATCTTCAAGGGCACGGAGCTACATGGTGTCGTCGAATTCTCGCCAGAGTCGATGAAGTCTGCTGTAAGATTTGAAGCCTATTACCAACCCGGAAAGTGATGGAGGGCCGCAGAAACAGTTGCGTGCGAACTTCAATACTGACCAAAAAGCTCGACATGGAAAGAGTTTGTTACCAAAGAAAACCTCAAATGCTGACTCTTCCTTCCTAGATTGAGCCCGATGTCAAACCCACCGCCCACACTTATGGGTAAGCCTGCTGTTCATGAAACGCGGCTGTACCAGTCAGCCGACATAACCACCACATCGCCGAATCGAAAACGATCCGAGATCCCTCGCTCAACTCGAGAGGAGCCCGATCTAATAAGCTTTGCTCCCGTAGCTGAGCAGAACCAGTCTGCTCGCGCGTGAAGATAGTGCTTGTCAGCGTCAACGTCGAGTGATCCTAACACACTCCCAGCAGACATCCTGCCCGGACGCGGGCTTCGAGGCTCTAGGACCATCTGGAGACTTATCTTGGACGAACCACACGACCAGTGGACTGGACCTGAATTGGATCTGGACTGGACTGGACCTGCACCCGATTTGGACTGACGAATATCGGATCACCATATCAAATATTGTGGAGGAGAGATTGCGCAAATGGAGAAGTATGGGCAGAGGCAAACAAGAACAATTGGGTATCTTACTCGCTTTCAATCTAACAAGCTTCTACACATTTCTTCACCCTCATACCTTTCAGACCTCGACCCTAGTCCTACTCTGCCTTGCAACCCACTTCTTCACGCCAACCCACGTATCCTGCTTCGTGTCTGCACCACCAAGTTCACTGCCAACCTCGAATACTGTCGTAACACCATCCAGTCCTCCAACAGCTACATGTCGACCCTGATTCTTCTCCCAAGCCAGCTTATTCAAACTCTTCAGAGCATAGACATCTTTTTCTTGATTACTCGGCCGTGCACCGCCAACAGGCACTTCAGAGCTAGCATTGATGTCGTAAATGTCCAGTCTTCCACTGCCATCTACGCAGCCAAAGACTCCAGGTTTTGTGGGTGACCATTTAGCATCGTAGACGGAATCTTCTCGTTGGATTTCGAGGAGAGGCTTGATGATTTCGGCGTTGCCTGAAATTGTGCTGGAGGTGGTTGAAGGTGGTCTTGCGCGCCAGACTTTGACGCTCCAATCTAGACCGCAGGAGACGAAGAGGTCGCCGAGATCGATTTTGCCTCGTGCTGGGTGAAAGTCGATTCCTGTTACGGGTGCTTCGTGACCGCGGTAGCTTGTGCGAACGTCTACGCCGGATTTCGCACCTGCTCTGTCGTAGCGATGCACAGGGAAGATTGATCCTTGTTCTGTTCCTGCTAGGAAGTAGGTTGGATCCGAAGCTGGAAAGGAAATGCAGGTTGGTGCTACATCATCGGTCTTGTAGAGTGAGGGATTAGGTGCGTGTAGCTCGAGGTATTCTTGAGGTTGAGTAAGGATGTCTGTTGACCAGGCGCATACTACGCCGTCCGTGCTGACCGAAACAACTGAGCTGGCGTTTTGTGTGCCCACCACGGCCAGGCTGTAGACTGGATGTGCGTGACCAGTTCGACCGCCAGTGAGTGGTGTCTTTTGCACGGGCTCGCCTGTGCGTTGGTTTCGAGCTCGTGTATCCCAGAGACAAAGCTGCCCTGAGTATGTGCCACCAAGGATCAGAGATGGGTGATACGGGTGAAATTGGCAGGACAGCAGGTCGGACGTGGCGTGCAAGCTGTACTCTGGTCGGCCTTTGAGGTGCATGTTCCAGACATTCAGAAGGCCAGGCGGTGTGTGAGGTGATGATTGCGACTTTGTGTAGGCGGTACAAAGGAGTTCGGGAAACTTTGGGCTGAAATCGATGTCGCTGATGGCACGCTTCTTGCCCATAACTTCGCTCAAGTCGAATTGTGCAACTTCTTTCACCCTCCTCCCTCTTCGTCCAACATATTCGTCGTCGTCTTCCACTTCTCGAGCCTGCAATGCGTAGTCTGCCAAAACGTCGTATTCCTCATCCAGTGCTCTTTCAATCACTTTACTGCTTCTCTCCACAAAGTCCAAGAAGTCGTTGCTGCTCGTCACAGCATTTAGCTCTTCAGGTGCCAGCGCTCGTGCAGGAAAGCGCTCCTTCTCAGCTTCGACTTTCCCATCCAGCTGCAGCGACCTCAACTCCTCCTCGATTTCCTGGCGTAATCGTTGACGAATCTCCTCTTCTTCCAACTGCTGCTCGCGTTGACTGAGTTTCCTGCGTCTTCGCGACGGACTTCGAGAGGTGGCATCAGCTTCACTTGACTTTGCGCCATTTGGTTCAGGCTGCGTCCCACTATCCGAGGTCTGCACGCCTTTGCTGTAGGTGATGTATTCCGGCTTAGACTCAACAGGTATCTCGAATACAGTCGTCAAGCCGGCGAAAGATAGGGTCTGCGGCTCACCGGAGCTCTCCTGAAACCGATTTGAAGATGATGCGCCATCCTCAGACTCTTGCTCTGAACTACTTATGCGCTTCTTGCCAGTCGGTGTGCTGGGAGTCGCTGATGAGGGACGGTCGACCAGGGAGGAGATGAGAGATTCGATGTCTTCTCGCTTGGCGCTGCTACGTTGAGGTGAGGGTGCTACTAGCTGTGTTGTTAGTTAGTCAGAATGGCAGTACCATCAAAGGATACTACACTGTTTATGGCATACCTCTGATGCATCGAGACTCTGCCTGTTACTGCTGAACTCCTTGGAGCGTAGTTCTCGTTGTCGCTTGAGTTCAGCGAGCTTGGCCTTCTTGGCCAGGATCTCCTCCTTCCGCTGCTGAAACGACGACATTGTTGTCCGGCGAGTTTGTTTATGCAGGAGTGTGTACCAACAAGTGCATCACCGTAGTACTTTCACGCGTGGAGGTGAGCGGCGCGTCAATAGTTGATTCGGCAGGCGGAGGAGATCGGAAATAGGGAGGCCCAAATCGACTATGTAATTAATGCTACTTTCTAACTTAATTTTCAACCTATATACGTATTTCTAGTATTCTATATCTTCTATACTCGCTAACTACTCGCTATCTACTCGTAAGAATAGGTCTATATATAGATCTATCGCCCTAGAAGGATTAGATTATAATATAGGTCTATAATAGTACTTCGAAGGAAGAGATTATCTAATACCTAGAGCGAGAGACTAGCTATACTATATCTCTAATAATACTATAATAAAGACTAAGAGAGTAGGAAGTCTACTATAACTACTATAAAGACTATTATAAAGTTAATAATATCGAGGCCTTAAAGCTTAACGTTACTTATACCTTCTACGTTTTATAATTAACTAATACGGATACGATTATAATACTATAGGTAGATAGATTCGATATTAGGTAGTATAGATATATATATCTACGTAAAGAGCTTAGTCTATATAAGAAGATATTATCTAATAGGATTAAAGAGGTAATAGAATATATAGAAGTAGTACTAAAAGAGGAATTAGAAAGGTCCGTAGTAGAGATATACGGCCGAAGAAATCTATATACTTATATCCGATCGAAATATAATATTATAGGTAGATAGATCTACTCGTAGTAGACTCGCTAGTAGTAGTCGACCTATAAGCTATTTCTAGATACTTCTACTTACTACTAATACTACTAATAGAGACCGAATATATCGGATTACTAGTAAGCTAAATCCTAATAGGCTACGAGTCCGCTATAAGTATATACGAGAGTATTATAGTATAATTATAACTCTAGGTCTAGGCTATATAATATCTATAGATACTTACTATAAGCTTAAGTATTAGAGTATATAGATCTACGCTACTATCGACGTCTATTTACGCTATATCGTCTAGATATATATAGGTATTACTAGTCGGATAGCTATCTCTATACTCGCTTAGTATATCGTAATACTTTATAATACTAATATAGTACCCTAAATTATTCGATCGGACTATAGAGTAGAAATAATTCTAGCTACGGACGCTTACTATAAGATTCGCTATACGACTCGTAGTAATAAAGATCTACTACTTATATTTCGAGAGGTCTTTAAATATAGTTATAAGAGGCTAGATATATAGTAACGTATAGGATACCCGTTAACTAATAAGTCGATAGTAGGTAGAACTAATAAGTATATATTCGAGTATATATACGACGCTACGTAAAAAGCCTACGCGTTACGTACGCGGCGTATACGCTAAGGCAAGCCTTAGTAGGAGATATTATCTCCTCGAGGTCTTTATAATTATCTCCTTCTCCCTAGTATAGCTATCCTTAGCTATAGATATAGCCTAATCTTATATTAAGCTCCCCTATCTAGCGTATTCGTTACGCTTCTCGTACGTTCTCGTCGCTCTAAACTAGTTACTATATATAAGATTTCCGTCGCTATATTATTCTAGTACTTAGCCTTTACTATTTATAGTAAAGGCTTTATTACTATATTATTTATATATATATTCGTAATTATATAAAGTAAAGCGGCTTTACGGATAGTCTATAGTAACGGGTTTAAGTATACGTAGCAAGTATAAGTAGCCTATAAAGTCTACCTAAGAACTCTCTCCTATTCCTAAGTATCTCCCTTATTTATAGTCTACGCTATATATACGCCCC
Source organism: Pseudocercospora fuligena (assembly GCA_014298035.1). Classification (NCBI taxonomy): domain Eukaryota; kingdom Fungi; phylum Ascomycota; class Dothideomycetes; order Mycosphaerellales; family Mycosphaerellaceae; genus Pseudocercospora; species Pseudocercospora fuligena. The sequence goes on along the minus strand of JABCIY010000258.1, from coordinate 144,552 downwards.
TCCTATACCTAGTAACCTACTAGTAAGTACCTTTTTCTTCTCTTTAAATAACCTTAATATCTTTACTATAGCTACTATAGGTCCCTCTAATACTCTAGGTAAGCGCCGCGTAACCGCTACGCCTATACTTACTACTTCTAAGAAGCGTACTAAGATTATAGCCGAGGGTTATACCCGCTATTACGACTATATAACCGCTAACCGTAAGCTTCTCGCTCTCGTTATAGTTACGCTATATATACTAATCGTTTACTAGTCGACCTAGTCGATACTTATACCGAGGGCTACTTCGACCCTAGCTAGGCCGTCCGCTATCGCCGCTATAAGGGTATTAACTAGAAGTATAAGCTAGTATTAGCTCCCGCCTTCTTAGCGCTACTATCGCGCTTACGCGATATACGCGCTACGTATAATAAGTTCGAGCTAGATGCCTATAACGACTTCGAGGAGCGCTAGTAAGTCTAGGCTAATATCGATAACGAGCTCGCTATAGCCGTCTCTAGTATATATATCTTACTCGTCGCTTACGCTTTATATACTAATTATATATAGCTATTAAGCTAACCCTCCGCGCCTTCTACTATAATAAGAATAAGGTCTCCTCCGATAGTACTCTACTTAAGAGTAAGTACGCCGGCGGCGCTATAGCTATACTTAGCGGCCTCGATACTATCGGTATGCTTAAGCGTATTAATACCTCCCTTACCGCTCTCGTCGAAATTAGTCGCTATATAAGTTACTACTCCGTATCGTATATACTTCGTATACTAACTACTCTAGTATCTAGCTAACGACGGCCTTACTAAGGCTATCGATACCGTCGACGAGATTATAGGCCGTACTATTACTTCTAGTAACGACTCCGACTAAATACGCGCCTACGCGGCGTATACGCGTATCCTCCTCTCCTACTACTTAGTACCTATAGGCCGCTAAGCTCTATATAGTTTTTTAATAGCGAAACGAGTATATACTATTAACTTATCTTAGTCTTATTTTATTTCTATCTACTCTTCGCTTACGCCTCGAAGGCGTTAAGCGCTATAGTATCTTTAATGTACTTAGCTAGTTCCTATATATTATACTTATCTAGCTATCCTATCTACTTAATAAGGTAATATACCTTCTATTTCCGTATCCTCTTCTTTATAATCTCTTCTACTCGCTACTTATCCGCTTCCTCTACGATAGGTATACTTACTTTATATTCCTTATCCTTACGGCCCTTCTAAGGCTCTAGTAGTAATATATAAAAGATATTATAGATCTTCGTACTTAACGGTAGCGCTAGGCGATACGCCTATATATCTACTATATCGATAATACGAAATAGTCTAAGAAACTTCGGTCTAAGTTTCTTCTTTAGTATATCTAGCTTAATATTCTTAGATACTAGTAGTACTAGGTTACCTATACTATACTTCTTTGCTTTATAATAAGCATTATAGTACTTCGCTTAATACTTAGCTATAGTTTTCTAGCGTTACGTAAGTATCTCGTATACTTATTATAACCTATCTATAGCGTCGATTACTACTAGTATCCTTCCCTTAGATAGCTCGTTCTAAGCTATAGAAGTCGCTAGAGTTAATATAGATACTATATTTAGATCGTATCCGTATAATATCCTAAAGGGACTTATACGTAGCGTAGGGTATATACTATTATTATATATAAACTCCGCTTATACTAGCTAAGACGCCTAGTCTTCTTAGTCCTCTAAGTAGTAGTACCGTAGGTACTACTCTAGCGTCTAGTTTGCTCTCTCCGTCTAACTATCGGTCTACGGATAGAATATAGTACTAAGCTTACGCTTTATATACGTCTTATAGTAGAAGTCGCTCTAAAACTAGCTAGTAAATAGCGACCCTCGATCGCTAATAATACCGCTTAGTACTCTAAACCTCCTAATTACCTCCCTTTATAGGATCTCCGTAAGCTCTACGGCTATATACTTCTTCGTCGTTAGGATAAAGAGGCTTATCTTTATATAGCGGTCGACTATTATAAGTATCGCGGTATAGATATAGGAGCTAAGCTTACTTAGCGGAAGATTAGTAATAAAGTCTATTATTAATTCTTACTATAGTCTTACTAGTATTAGTAGCGTAGATAGTTCGCCGTAGAGGCGGTACTACTTCGCCTTCGACTACTAGTAGATACTATAGGTAGAGATATACTTAGCTATCTCTTAAGATATATTAGGCTAGTAGTACTTCCTATATATTAACTCTACTATCTTTATATAGCCGAAATACCCTACTAAGACGTCGTTATAATATATATATATAACCTACGCTCTTAATATATAATCCTTTAGTACGTAAATTATATTACCCTAAAAAAGGATATTATCGCGAAGCGAATACCCTTTAAATATATCGCTATTACTCTTCGTAGCCTTATATAACTCTTTAGCTAATAGCTCTAATTACTAGAGTATCCGTATAAAGCTAAGTAATAGGTCTAGTATATAGTAGTAAGGGCCGTTATCTTTAGCGACTATAGCCGCTATCCTTACTAGATAGTAAACGAAGTTATTACGCTATACTTACGTTACTTCTAATCCTCTTATAGAGATATATATTACCGAGATACGTTTTACTACTAGTTCTTTACTTCTAGTTAGGTCTAACTATACTAAAAGCTTAGCTTAGAGTATAGGTAGTAGGTTACTTATCGCTTATATTTCGCCTTCGTAGTCGCTTCTCTTCGATAGTATATTAGTAGGATTCTTCTTTCCTATCTAGTACTTAATCGTAAAGTCGAAGGATACTAGGAATATAGCCTATCTTACCTACCTACTAACTAGTTACTTTATAGTTATAAATCCTTTAAGATTAGCGTAATCGACGAGTACGTATACTATATACTATAAGCCGTCGAAGTACGGTCTCTAATACTTAAAGGATTCTACTACTACTAGTAGTTCTTAGTTATAGGTCTTATAGTTAGTTTCTATAGGGATTATCTTTCTCGACTAGAAAGTAATAGGATACTAGTAGCCTTCTTCTCTTTATTACGAAAGGATACCTACTACTACGAACGTAGATACGTTAGTCTCGAGATATAAGAGCTTTATAGAGTCGAAATATCGAAGTATCGATATAGAGTAGAAGGTATCCTTTAGGCTCTTAAAAGCCTACTCTTCGGCTACGTCCTACTTAATCTAACCTAGCTTTTTACTATTCTTAGCTCCCTTAGAGAGAGCTATTAGAGGTATAACTATCTAAGAATAGTTAGGGATAAACCTACGATAGAAGTTATAGAATCCTAGGAAGGACTAGACTTTAGTAAGCGTAGTAGGTCGCGGCTACTCTATAATTATATTTACTCTATCCTAATCTATCGATACGCCTTTAGTACTAACGATATATCCTAGGAACTCTACCTATTTCTTCTAAAACGAGTATTTCTTCCGGTTCGTATATAGAGAGAATATCTAAAGACGCTTAAGTACGGCGCGTACGTCGCGTATATAATCCTCCTATATCTTACTATAGACTAGGATATTATCGAGGTAGACTATATAGTAGATATTAACTAACCCGGCTAGGGCTCTATTAATATATCCTTAAAACGTTATAGATACGTTAGTTAAGCCGAAAGATATAATATAGTACTTAAAGTATCTATAGTATATACGAAACGTAATTTTCTACTTATCGCCTCGCTTAATCCGGATACGATAGTAGGTATCCTATAGGTCTAAGGACGTATACTATTCGGCGTCCTTAAGCCTATTAAGCGTCTCGCTTATAAGGGGTAGAGGGTAACGATTCTTAATAGTAATTTCGTTTAACCCTCTATAATCGACGTAGAGTTAGAGACTACTATCTTTCTTTAGTACGAATAGGATCGGCGTATCCGCTTCGCTTATACTAGGCTAGATCTAGTTATTATCTAATACCTTAACTAGATACTTACGGAGCTTACGAAGTTCTCGCTTAGACTAGTAGTAAAGGGCTTTATATAGTAGCTTTTTCCCGTCGATAAGATCGATTATATACTTTATATCTACGTATAGCTAGCGTCGAGCCTCTAGAGTTATAGTAAAGATATCTATAAAGTCCTTAAACTCTTCTAGTAGATTTATATTATTACCGACCGTAACGCTATATAGGTTAATTATATATACGTAAGGTACGTTATATATATCTTTCGAAAACTATTATAGTTCCTATACCGTTACCGAGCTTACTATACTAGGCTTACTATACGTCTACGTATCGGTTACGCTATCTACGATAACCTTCTAATCCCTTCTCTAAGGCTAACCTAAGATAATATCTAGATTAGGTATCTCGAATATATAGAAGGTTCCGCTCGTAACCCGTTCTTACCTAGTCGTATCTACGATACGTAGGCTTAGGTAGTATACTCTATAGTAGTATCCTCTTTCTCCTTAAAAGCCGCCTATAGAGGGAAGCGTAGCGTCTACGATTTACTAGGGTTAATACTAAAGGATAAATTCTCGAGAGATAATATTAATATCGGTAGTATTATCGAGTAAGTATTCGACTTATACGTTACCCTCCTACGTAACTATTACGCTATATACTCGCTTCGATAGTACGTAGACTACTAAGCTACTAGAATTAGTTATAGTACTTACTCTTAGCTTTTAGGTAGTACTTTATCTTTTCCCTCTTCGGCTACTTTAATCTTACGTATACTATATAAGTCGTTATCTTTCTATAAGTAGTAGTTAGGGTAGTCGGTTTTATAATAGCCCTTCCTATAGTACCTATAATATTCGACCTTATTAATATCCTAGTTACCTTTCTTATTATTACTTCGCGACTACTTATCGCTTACTTTTCGATCGCGAATAGACTACTCCTTACTACCGCTACTACCGCTACTATAGTTATCGAAGCGACGCTTCTTCTTACTCTTACTATAGTTATCGTCGTTACGCTCTCGTCGCTTACTATACGCCTTATCCGGTATTTTAATACGAGCCGTAAGCTCTACGAGCTCTTATTATAATACTAGGACGGCGTAGTACTTAACGATTACGCTACGTAGCGTAGGCTATAGCTTTACGAGTAGGTATCGTACTCGTTATATCTTAGTATAGTCGCTTAGCTAATCTTCTAGTACTATAAGCTCGAGGGTAAAGTTCTAAACCGACTAGTTCTTACGCTAACGAATACTTTTATACTCGAGAGTTATATTAAGTATACGGTTTATAGGATCGCCGATATAGTTATAGTAGAAGTCCTTAAAATCCTAATATATATATATACCTAGGTTCTCGATATCGTAGTTATTATACTACTTCTTATACGTATCGCCTACGAGATATATAATACTATAAAGCGTCTTACTATTATTCGTACGATAGGTATCTCTAGGTAATATAAAGATTAAGGCTAGTTCCTATAGAAACCTCCTTACCTTCTTAATAGTATTACCTCTAAAAGGCTTAGGTTCCTTTAGTCGTAGCTTACTACTCGTAAGGCCCGCGACTACGTCTACTATATTTAGCTTACCTATATCGCTTAGGGTATATACTAGTATAGAACGTAGACTTAGTCGATATAGAAGGGTACGAGGTATAGTCTCTATAGACTTAGAGTCGGAAGAGTTAGAGTTATTAGTAGTAACGGGCCCTATAGGCTCTTACTCTAGTTACTCGTTACCTACTTCTCGACTAGCTCTTATCTATACTCTTCTAGTATCGCGCTATATACGAAGACGTATATTTTTACGCTCGATCTCCTAAGCTTAGACTTCTTATTTTAGTAGTTTCTATTCTACCTTTTCGTATACGAGGCGCTCGTTTAGCGTAGCCTATCGCTTATTAAGTATAGCTTATCGTTCGGTATCCTATTAGACGTATTCCTTATCGGTCGTAGATATATTATTATTATTAGTTTTACCGTCTAATACGGTCGCTTCGCCTACGTCTATCGTACGAGGTCCTATAGGCCGCTACGATAGGTAGACTTATTAGAATTATAAGGGGCTAGGTATATAGTAATATATAGGATACCCGTTAATCGATAAGTCGATAGTAGGTAGAACTAATAAGTATATATTCGAGTATATATACGACGCTACGTAAAAAGCCTATACGTTATATACGCGGCGTATATACTAAGGCAAGCCTTAGTAGGAGATATTACTTCCTCGAGGTCCTTATAATAGTACTAGTAAGATAAACTAACGGATTAAGATATAGTAGAACTAGTAAGTACCTACTATTACTAGATAGTATAGTTACTTCTACGAGCTCCTATACGAGTTACTATACGATACCGACGATCTAGCCGATATTATTACCTTCCTTATAATCTATATATTAATTATCCGTATAGAAGTTCTAGACTTCGTTTACCTCTAGAATAGCTATCGTATCCGGAAGTAGGCTAATCGACTATACTCTATTCTAGATATTCCGTATATCCTATACTATTATCCGTAAATAAGTAGGTATTCTTAGTAAGGTATTCCTATATTAGAAGGTATACTTAATAAGATTAAAGAAGACCTATAAGGATTTAGTATATACGAGACTTATTAGTACTCGCTATAGACTCGCTAACTAATTATACTATAGATCTCGAAGCCTTTCTATCTAAGGAAACGCTTATTTAGTATTAATAAGTACTACTTACTAATAATATAATATAGCTAGTTAGCGCTAGTAGAAATACTATCTATAGAGACCGCCTTTACTAAGAGATATACTTACTTCTTCGGTAAGTAGCGAATCTATATATAGCTAGTAGTAATTAGCTACTATTAACGGAGCTAGAAAAGCTATTAGTAGCTCGGAGTTAGTTAGTACGGTAATAAGAGGGGCTTATTAATAAGGATACTAGATTAATCGAGTTTACGAATAACGAATAATTAGGTAAAATAGTTAGTTAGGTAGCGAGTCGCCGCGAGTTATATCTTATATAATTCCTATAGTTCCTACCTTAGCTTATTAATAACCTCCGAGGGTTACTAAGGATACTAGATTAATTAGTCTACGAATAACGCTTATTAGGTAAAATAGTTAGTTAGGCGGCGAGTCGCTACGAGTTATATCTTACCTAATTCCTACCGTTCCTTATTTTCTTCCTTTATATACTAATCTTCCTATTCTTCCTATTCTTTACTATACTAACTATAATAATAACGATACCTCCTTCTACCTACTAGTAGATATATTACCCTAAGACTAGCGCTAACTATACTAGCTTATATACCGATTATCGCTTCTATAGAGAATACGGCCTTTAAAACCCTTATCTACTAACTACTTAATTTATTCGCGAGCGATCGGCGGCTTTATAAGATACGAGTCCGCTAGCTAGCGAGTCTATAGCGAGTAGCTATAGATTTAATATATTTACTTCTTTACCGAGTTATACTAATACTATACGTAATACTATAGGCTATTAGCTTTAGTAATAGTAACCTCGTAGACCTAATACTAGATCTCGGAGTCTCTCGTAGCGAGTACTAATACTATTAGCTCTACTATAGCCTATCGCGAAAGTAGAATCTCCGATATAATTCTAATACCGTTATAAGGTCTTTATCTAGCGAGTCGATATTATTATTAATAAGTACGACGTTAAAATCTAGATATATACTAAGCTAGTTAGCTACGGCGCTATATACGATACCTAGACTAATTATAGCTTTAACGATACTAGAATACTAGTAATAGACTTTATCTTAGACCGGATTAATTATAAGTACCTACCTTATATACCTATCTATAAGATAGACGATTACTATAGCTATTTTTTCTATAGTAGATTCGATCTAGATACTAACTAATCGGTTAAAGTATTAAGTAAGGTAGTTAATACGCTATTAATTATATAGGCTATATATATCTTTAGAGTAATATATAAGAATAAGCTTAGATACGAAATAAATATATATATCTATATCTAGAAACGATAGAAGTAATAGAAGCGGAAATACCGATTAAGTACTCCTAACGCGAGTCGTAGTACGAAGTATATTCTAGCGGATAGAAATATAACTCTAAGTATAGAGATTAAGGAAGAAAAGGCAATATAGACTAAGAAGGTAATTAATATAGGTAAACCGCTAGAGTTTATTAATTTAAGCGGCGAGTTAGTAGCGAGTATAACGAGTATAAAGCAAGATTAAAAGTAAGATTAAAAGGATACTAAGATAGTAATTAAATAGTCTAAATTTATAGATATTAGTAGTAAGTCGACCGCGAGTCTATAATAAGGTAAATCTATAGTAAAAGATTAGGAACCTAAATAGCTAAAGGGTATAAGAATATAGTTAAAGAAGGATTAGAAGGAGTAATTAAAGGAATAAGTAGATATAGACTCGCGGCGACTCGCGCCGTACTTATAGTATAATTTTATTTATTTAAATACCCTTAGCTAGCGGAGCTCTATCGCTATCTAGCTATAATCCTTTCTATAGTATATATATATCCTTAGACTTAATAATAGCCTTATTCTTAAGCTATAAGAACTACTATTAATAATATAACTTAAGTTTAACTACCTTACTATCGAGAGTAGTTAACTTAGTCTCTAGTATAATAATACGCTCTTTAAGAGCTATATTTTTAATCTCTATAGCCTCGACTCGCGCCCGTATCGCTACTAACTCGCTAATATCCTTATCTATTTCTTCGTCTTCTTATATAGCGCTAGTAATATATCCTAACTTATCCTTATACTTATAGTAGATATAGACTATTTTACCTTTAGTATCTTTTATACGGTACTTATATATATCGCTATCCTTCGTATAGTAGTAGTATAGCGATAGGCTATCCTTACTAGTAGATATTTCTATAATTATACTAGTAGTCTTATACTTATAAAGTATATTTAATACTACCTTCCTCTTCTTCTTATTATTAGTATTATTTAATAGCTCTTACTATCTCTTCTCGCTATAGTACTAGAAGTCTAAAGTATTCGTAGTTTATAGACGGTAGAGAGATCTAAATTTTAGGAAAATTAGCTATAAGTCCTTAGCGATATACTATAAGTAAGCTTATAAAAATAGTAACTCTATCTCTTTAGTCTTCTAAGGATCTACCTTAGTAGCTCCTAAAGCTACTATAAGAATATCTACGCGCTAGACGCCGTTATAATCGTTAGATATTATAGTAGAGTACGCTAGCGTTAAGTTAGCTCTTAGAGTATAATATAGCTAGAAGAAAGTATAGTAGATTAAGCGCTAAAGATATAGCGAGTATAGGTAAGCTTTACGGCTATTATTAAGGTTATTATTATCGTATATAGAGTAAGAAGTAAAGAAGAAATAATAGTAAGTAATGCTAAGTACTATTAATTATATAGTCGATTTGGAGCTCCGTCCGGAAAGTCTGCCGACACTCCGAGCTTCGACAAGACAAGCGAGAAGCAGAGCAGAGAGCGATGCTTTGAAGCTTGTTGAGAAAAGCAGCGCAACCACGGCCGACGACCCCTTCCGCCCTCTGCGCATCCTCCGCCGCCTGTTCGAGCAACGATTCGCGAGTGTACGGTGCTGACAGTAATCTTCGCCATCGTCATTTCCGCCGCGACGAGCCTGCACCGACAATGTCTTCCACCGGCGTGAATGTGAGCCTCTCCCTGCCACCAAAACATGCATTTCGAGCCATTGAGCTTCGCAAATGAAGGGAAGGGGAGTTCATGTGAGGAACTGGTCTAATATGTGTTATTCACAGGTTCTCCGATGGGGCGCGCTGGTCTTTGGCGTCTTATACGGCTTTTCACACCAACAAGCCATCAGCTCTAGAGACAAGCAGGCCGCATATCAACATGAGTACGACCGAAAAGCCAAGCTCATATCAGACGCGAAGGCCAAATTCGCAGAAAAGAGCAGACCTAGCGCTGGTAGCGGTGGTAAGTGGCTGGATACGGAGCATTGTAGCATTGGACATTCCTCCTGGCAGCAGCTGTTATACGGTGTATGGGAAACTCCACTAACGCGCGGTCGCAACAGTAATAACGAACCCTGATGACCCGAAATTCGATCTTGAAGCATACCTGACACAAGTCGCGAAGGAGAGCCCGTAGACGTGGAGGGTGGAGGATTGAGGTATGCAGGGGAAGAGCGAGACCTAGTTCTCCAGAAGAGCTATCTCAGAGCAAAGCTGTCAGTACTGCGGATACAGGTGCCGCATCGAGTCAATCGGACCATCAACACTATTAGAAGACTTGCATTCAATGCTCTACAAAATCAGCTGCCCCGAGCTGTTCCAAGACCGACGAAGGCAGGGCAGTGCACCTTCGCCAAGCAAAGAATCTTGTATATACCCTGTAACAACAAATTCTGCGTCACCCAGCCTGCCGCGCCATTTACTACATTAAATCTCTTGGGCTGCCATGGACGGCACATAAAATGTTCAACGCGACACGCTTGGAGGATTTCCGGACCTCAAACACGTGACGGCCCGAGAGAGCTCCAACCAGCTATGCAATCGCGAACAAGGACTCCCGGGAACTTTATATTCCGTCTCCAGATCACCTGTGCTGGCATCAAAACTCTTTGGAACAACTCCATCTGGGTCCCGTTTGCATGCCGGCTATTCCGGCTCAGGCAGTTGTCTCGAATCTCATCCTTGCACACCACCTCGGATCTGTAGCGGAGGTCTATCGGTAAGTGGGACCATGACAGCCTTAAGACTTGCCATGGTCCGACGTCTCCCCCTTTACTTCAGGACTGTGGACTGTGGACTTAAGATCTTGATGTTCAGCTAACAATCTCACGATTGAACCCCATTGACTGATTCGCGGAAATGGTCGCCGTCATCGAAGTCGCACATCCAACCATTGGGAGGATTAAGGGCAAGCCGCAAGATAGTGTCGTGCAATTCCACGGCATACAGTTTGCTACTCTCAAGGATCGCTTTGCACCTGCAGAGCTGGTTAAGTATGATCAGAATGCGGCGGTAAATGCTACAAGACTTGGGTTTGAATCACCCATGATAGTGCCACCGACGCCAATGTTGACCCTAAGCCAGCCCTCAAGCTCTCTGCCATGCGCCAGGCCCCGACTTTGAGCAGCAGGTATTGCTGCAGCATACCCTCGAATACGATCGCAGTACACAATACACCCACGATCTCGACTGCTTGAATCTCAGCTTGGCCGCGCCACTATCAGATGATCAAGATGTTTCTTCCGATGCGAAACTTCCAGTCTTCTGCTTCGTACATGGAGGTGGCTTCCAGTCCGGTTCTGGTTCCTTCCCTCAGTATGACATGAGCAAGCTCGTAAAGCTTTCGATAGGGGCCGGATCTCCCATCATCGCAATATCGATCAAGTGAGCTGAGCCAAGGCACTGATACCAAGAGTTGTACTTACATGCTATGCAGCTACCGTCTCAACGCGCCAGGTTTTCTGACATCGCAAGGGCTTCGAGCCGCTGGATACGAATCGAATAATGCTCTGAGAGATCAACGAACGGCGTTGCACTGGATTCAAGCACACATTTCCGGCTTCGGTGGTGATCCGGAGAACGTCACACTGATGGGCGAAAGCGCAGGCGCGATCGCGGCCAACTACCACCTCCTCTCCCCAGAACCCTTATTCAAACGTTTAATGCTAATGTCCGGCACCATCCTTCTCATCCCACCCATTCCGTTAGAAGCAGCAGAAGCAAACTATCAAAAAGCGATGCAAGTCCTAGGCCTAGGAACAGCCACACCTGAGGAACGAATCAAAACACTCCTTACCATGGACGGCGTTGAGCTGTGTTCTAAAATTATTACATCTGGCATTGCCAGCGTACCAGTTCATGACAGCGACATAGTCGACTGCCTCACAACCCCGACCTTCGAGAATATCGGAACCGCCTACTTCGAGATCCCCGGCCGAACCTGGTGTCAAGGCGCAATGATCGGTGACTGTCAATTCGACGGAAACATCCAGTTCCTCCGCCTCGCACATAAGGAGAAGGGCATAGCCCAAAATATCCACACCTCATTTACCAAATCTTTAGGTCAAGAAACCGCGAAAGCTGTCCTCGCAGCCTACGACATCTCCCCAGAAACCCCAGACCAAGAAGCTTTCCACCAAGTCCTAGAACTCTGCAACGACATACATTTCTACGCCCCCACAATGTCCCTCGCTGCAAACCTATCCCAAGTCATGCCAGTCTATATGTATCGGTTCAATGAACCTAATCCTTGGCCTGGAAAGTTTACTGGCTCTGCGATTCATATTCAAGATCTTACCTGGCTTCTCCAGAACTTCAATGAATTCCTTGACGAGAAGCAGCAGAAGCAAGCGGAGGAATTTGGAAAGAACATGATCGAGTTCGTGAATGGGAGACATCCTTGGAAGCCATGGAGGACGTCCGATAAGACTGCTCGTGTTTTGGGGCCGGAGGGGAAAGTTGAGGTTTTGAAGGATGAGGCGCCATTGAATGGGAGGAGGAAAACGATTAGGGAGTTGGCGGAGAGTTTTGGAATGGATGTTTTGAATGAGGCTTTGACGAAGTTTATGAATGAATAAGGGCTAAGGAATTTCTATGGTCTACTACATATCATGATGCTGAACATAGGTCATCCATCGTTATCCGACATCTACCCCGAACAGTAATCTTACTTCTCGTCCTCATCAGTCCGTTCAAGCGAAGTCTCAGCCGAAGCTTCTTCAATCGTATTCTTTCGTGCCAGACCCATCATCAACCCATCTTCTCCCTGACTTCTTGTCATGCTTTGGCTTAGTGAACTCGTACTACGTTCCAGCCCACCAGTGCCGTCCTCATCACCAGGATTCATCGACCGTGCGACGGAAGACTTTCTACGTCTACTGACCACGCCCGGAAACATTCTTGGCTCGGAGCCGTGGATTAGCGTGCTGCCGAAAGCGGATTGATTGCCAGACGGCATAGGTGGCGGCAACTCGGCACCTGTTTGTAGGAATGGGAGTTGAGCGCCTTGTAATTGGTGTGCTTGCGATTGATTCAGATCGATGTTCGATGTTGATTGTTGGAGGCGAGCAGCTTGCGCATTGGGCTGATATGCGTGCGGTGTAGCCACGCTATTTGGATTGGTGTATTGAGAGCTGCCAGGTTTGAAGTTTGACGAGTCAACTGCGTGCATAGGGTTGGTGGCTGAAGGATGTGTTTTGACGCTTGCGGTTGGGCTCGGAGGGACGGCCGAAGTGTTAGTAGAATGCCGTCCAGGCGCAAGTGCGGTTGTGCTCAGTCGACCACCAGGAGGGGCATTTGTGTAGCGGTCGATCATTGCTAGCTCCTGTAGCCATGTCTCGTGCCTAAAAGCTTCTCGGATATTTGGCACGTTGACTTTGGCCATGTCATTTCCAGCGACACCAGGCAGGTAGTAGTTGTTGCCTAGCCATCTTTGCTTCATGGTATGCTCAAAGCCAGACTGCGTAACCGAGTTCTTGGCAAGCTCGCACATATCCACTGCGGACAGTTTGTAAATCTGTGCTGCGACAGCGTATTCTTCTATCAATGGCTCCTTTGTGAAAGCAAATTGAAGCGGGTCGTCGGTCGACAAGCTTACGTTCAGGCCTCGTCGGAAGTATTGCAAGAATGGGTTGCGTTCGTATGCCAGGAACAGGGCATTGTTGCTCAGTGGACTCATGGCAACACCTATCTGCTCAAGATAGAATATGTATTGAAGCAGAGGAACCTTGCGCAAGAGCAGGCCATGGCTAATGCTGTGGCAGCACAACACCGCGGCAGCCAGATGATCCGTGTCGCCCGCTTCACCACAGTGAGGTCGCAGGACAAATGTGTTGAAGCCACGTTGTTTCCGCCAGACATTGAGCGAAGCGATGTTGGCAAACAGATAATAAATCCAGTACGTGTAGGGGGGATTCTGCTTAGTGTCCCAATCCTTTGGAAGAGGGAATTTGCGATAGATGCGGCGCTCAGTCTTGCTTTCATCATCGACAGAATCAAAGCCAATGACCCGATGCAGGAAGATATGCAACTTCGGATGACTGCTCGGATCTTGAGTCACTTCGAAAAGAGGTTGGAAGAGGTTCTTGAGCACTTCCTCAAACCTCTCCATCGTCTTCGAAGCTTTGTAGACATCGTACAAGCGCGGGACTTGGATGAGCCACCTGACGTTGGGTGAGTAGAGCTTGTTGTCGACCACCCACGCTGCAAGCTTGTCCCATTCATCCATGCTGCGACCGTAGATGCTTATGCGCCACTCCACCATTTGATACTTGCTGCTCTCAAGATCCGAGATCACTTCCTTGGTTATGTCTGCCAAATATCGTCCTTGGATGTGGTTGTCGGTCTTCAAAAAAATTGTTCGCAGCCTGCTCTCACCCACAGGATTGTATTTGAGATTGAACTTGTCGAAGCGATGGAATGAGTCTGTGTGTGCATGCATGTCGAGAGTGTCGATGCTGAGATCGTAAGCCGTGAGATTCAAACTCTCGAAAACTTCCCGAAGAGTCAAGTATTTGCCGTCTCGGTGGATGACAACCTCGTCCGGGCACTTCTTCATTTTGCTTTTGATGAAGCGGAGTAAGTGCTTCTGATTCATGCAAGCAGAGTGGTGGACGTGCGTGTCGACTTTGCGGACATTGTAAAAGTCACGATGAGGCACTGCTTTAGTATCGGCAACCTCCTGATACTCATTCAACAGGACATACAAATTAAATTTGCCCTCGAGGTATTGGAGGCGGCGGTACGCAAACGACTTGCTCGGGCCATCTGAGCTGATCCGCAATATCTCGTCCAGATCCATGAAGTACTCTCTGATGTCTGGAATATGCACAATTGGTTCGCCAAGCTCTGCAGATGGAGATGTCTCATACACTTGATACACTCCCTTCGAGTCGAGCTTGAAAGTCATTTCAGATGCTTCCGGTAGTGGAAGGCATTCGTCAAAGTCGAAGTCCTCGCCGATATCTTGACCCATCTTGCGTTGTGGTTTCTTACTGGTGGCAGTGGTTGGCGTCTTGAGATCAGCCTCACCGTCTTGCTCAGTGCTGTGGTCTCTGCGCTCCTTATTGTCATGCCACACTGGCTCTGGCGGGGGCGGATAGATCTGCCAGCCAGGCTCGTCACGCGGGTTATCGTGAGGCCCTTGCAGAGAGAGGCGGATGTATTTATGTCGCAAGTCCAAAACTTTTTGGATGTTCGAGTAGATGGCATTGAGTTCAGTGGTGACGCTCGACTCGTTCTGCGCGTCCTGACCAATTCCTGCACCAGCACCATGAATACCCTCTTGCTCCAATAACGGCTTAGACTCATGCGGCAGACCTGGATGGTGGCTGTGAGCTCTTGCTTCCCTGTCAGCTGCCAGTAATGGATCTTCCTCAGCATCTACAGCGTGTGAGTGCACACCATTGAGGCCCTCGAATCTGCCTATACTTGGTGACTGTACCGTTGAAGCATCTGGATGCTTGCGGGGATCGCTCAAACCAACAGGAAGTGCTGACTTGTACCCAGGTTCCCTATATCCGGCTGCGCCCTGCTTGCTTTTGATACTCCCCGTACGCGAGAAAGAATTGGGATCACCTCCAAATTGTGCTGACCAGGTCCTCGCGTGCAGAACGGGACTTGTGGCCATGCTCGGACTTTGCGACAGTCCCTGTTCATCGAGCGTATTCTGTCGCGACTGCTGAAAGAATTGCTTGGCTTCCACATGCGACATTTGTTTCTCGAGCTTGTAGCTGTAATGAGGTGTTCGGCGCTGCTTGTCTCTTGGAAGCATACCATCTGGCTCCGGCTCTTCTGCTGCCGTCTCAGGTTCTGCACCGGCTTCCTCTGAACCCTTGAGGTCCTTCGAAGCTCTCCGCATCAAGCTTGACGATTCGTGAGCGTGGTGTTGAGGGTAATCGTCACTACCATCTGCGTCTTCCGAAGACACCGCAGCGTCTCCATATTCGCTGTCATCTGAGTCTTCACCTCGCGATATATGGTGCGGTGCGAAAGATGGTGGCATGGGGCTTCTCTGCATCATTGTCGTTGGTCGTACTATCTATTCCAGTAGTCGTATCAGTCGTGGTCGCGCGGTCGCTAGCATAGCCGTTTCAAGCCGTCGGAGTCAGGAAAGTCGCCAATGGTTCTACAAGTGACAGGATATCTAGGCGTTAGGAGACTGTCGGACAGCAACCGTGCACAGCTAGGGAAACAAACGATCGCTCATGCGCAATCAAAAATGGAATGAAGATCTATGGTGCAACAAGTCGGAAGCACGACGATGTGTCGCTGTATCGCGTCTGCTCACCGTGTCTGCAAAGCCTTTGATCTCCACAAATCGCATGTGACCGCTGTCTGTCATGAGGTCACGGCTGATTGCGATGCAGCAGCACTCATTGCTTGTTCGACGGCTTCAAGAAGCATACAAACTGTCATCTGAACACAATGTGATATCTAGATGAGAAGTGTAGTTGTACCTCAAATCGCCGGCGGCAGAGCGCGTCTGAGATGGTGCAAGGTCAATGTCGGAGCAGCACGGGCCGAGGTGACAAGGAGACGTCGCTTCGTCTCCTCTCGGCGACAACCTCTCTCACTTCCACTCCATCAACTTCATCTTTGGCATCAAGACGAGCTTCAGGCACAGTCTCTCGAAGCAAGGTTCGATATGCGAATCGTAGGTTGTGAGAAACAGGGCCGATCATTTGCCGCCAGTCACACTCTGTCGCCAGTAACGCGGGTGACGACTGGCCTGAAAGCAAAAGCGCTGGATCTGAGCGCCCACGGGTAAACTATATGTAAGTGAAGGTAAAAAGAAACCGTTTCTTGCATGTGAAAACGGCTGCTGCCGGTCAGCCGTTTCTAAGCCAACGCTTCACCGCGTCAATTCTCAAGTCTTCCACGACTCAAAGCACACTCTCGCAGCTGACCACTAGATCATTTTTCTGCGGCGACTGCTGCCTACCTGGTGGCACATCATGCCGACCCTCAAGCAAATCAGTTGCTCTTTGGAAATTGGCCCGAACAGCACGAAGCTGAAAGAATATGACCACCGGTACACCGATGGAGGCGTGGAGGCATTCGTCGCTGTGCCCGACTCGGACATTCCATTTCATGTTCGCGTCATCTCGAACGGCTACATCGCCCCAGGACTAGCGGCGTATGTCTTCATGGATGGGCAATACCAATGCAACCGCAATCGTCAGAGGCTGCAGCTGCCATCACCTGGCATGGACCCACGCGAATATGAGGTAGACTTTCAACTGCGCCAGAGAGAAGAAAAGACTTCCGGAGGACAGTTCGTAGCGCGCGAGTGGACATTCGCGCAGCTCAAGACAGGTAAGCTGCGGCGCATCAAGGTAGCGAGCTTTCTGGTACTAACTGAATTGCTCAGGCAACGCCGACAGTGCGCCAGACGTCAACAAGCACTTCGCGCACAATGTCGGCACCATTGAGGTTGTCATCCTCCGTTGCAGGGGCGCCCATTACCAGAGTCTGCTACCTCCGCCTGTGCCACCGCAATCAAAGCCAGCATCAGTGGCAAAAGCACCATCTGCGAAAGCACCGTCTAAAGCGCCATCTAAAGCGCCGTCCAAAGCACCGTCCAAAGCAGCTTCTGCTGCGGGTAGCGCCGGTCTCGGTGGCATGTTTGGGCTGTTTGACGGCGCTGGCGACGAACCAGACCGTGCATATATGACAGGATTAGATGGCGCGTTTGATGAGCCGGATTTAGATGAACGCTATGCTCCCGATCACTTTAGGAGGCGTCCTCTCCGACCTGATTACGATTGGGACACCAAATCTGGCATCTATCGACGTAGTCGAGCATGTGATGAAGCTCGAAGAGTCTACAGTCCTGACGACACACCAATGGGGTATGACCGTGTGGGTACGTTCCAGCCCCGAGTCGAACGTCATGGACGCCAGCCGCCAATACAGCCACCGCATTCACGTAACGACTTTGACTTCATCGAAGAAGCCTGCAGGGAAATCGAGGGCTTACTTGAGCAAGGAGTGGCCGAGGCCAAGAAACATGCTAGTATGAACGAAGAGGCCTACGCGCGGCGTGGTGATCCTGATATCTACCCTGTCATCCTCCGAGCCTTACAAAGAAAAGCGCAAGACGTGCGAAGAGCGAATCAGGAGATCGAGGCCCTTTACAAAGCGGTAAATGCCCGCATGATGCTGATGGATCGGCAATCATACGAGCGAGTTCGCAATTTTCTGCTCAACAGGCGCTTGCTACCAGAAGTACAGATAAATCTGCCGAATGCACCATTTGACTGCCCAATCCAGGAACAACGACCACTACCTCAGAAGTATTTCGAACGCCCATCCCCAGACTTCGGTATTGCACCACCACGAGAGCGCGACTGGCGAGAGATTGGACAAGGTGACATCAGCGGGGAACGTAACATGCCACTGTGGAAACGAAAGCAGCTTCAGTATTCTCAAGAGCACACTCCACAGTCTAGACCCGATGCTGGCTGGCGAGGACAACTTCAGTCCCGCCAGAACTCAGACCAGACCGCAGGATGGGCACAATCTCCGCGACGTTCGTCCGATCGGCCTTGGGGTGCACCCGCTGACGGGTGGGGAATATCAAATCAACATGATGACTACGACATGGATGGCACGAAGAAGCACACGACTCCTCAGGGCTCAAATGGACATCGATGGGGAGAACCGGTGCCGGGCAGTTTTCCGACACCACCAGCAGACGAGTGGGCCCAGAAGGACGATCAGTGGGGTTCTGGCAAAGGCAATAGCCCTCAGAAGAACGACACCGCTCAAGCCGGAAACGATGGTTGGGGCGGCGATCAGGGTGATAACGCAGGTGGAGGTTGGCCAGATGATCAAGCCAACAATCAGCAGCAGGGCAATGATACTTGGGGAGATACGAAGCAGGATGACAGCGGTGGAGCTGATCAGGGAGGTTGGAATGATGCTGCTGACAAGCCGCAAGGTGACTCTTTCAACAACGGTTTCGGAGACCAGAATGCGGATGAAAATAATGGTGGCGGTGATGGATTCAAGCAAGATGATGCTGGCGATGAAGCAGGACAGGACGATTGGAACAATGACCAAGGTGGTGGAGGCGATAACGGATTCGGAGATCAGGCCCAAGATGAAGGCAACGGCGGAGACACATGGGGTCAAGAAGAAGCCAAGGACGAGGGCAACGGTGGAGATGCCTGGGGTGGTGAACAGGCCAAAAATCAAGCTGACGGCGGAGGTGAGTGGGGTGGTACCAAGGACGACAAGCCTGCGAAGAGTGCTCCTGCCGCCTGGGGTAACGATGGTGCTAAGTCCACCCACTCGAGAAACACCGCGGCATCAAGTGCAAGTGGCCTTCGACCAGTCATCAAGGAATACTGGTCCAACTGGAACGGCGGTCCACCAACCTCAAAACCCAGAGTCCAACCTCGAGACGCGTACGTCTATCCAGCTCCACCTCCTCCAGCAGCCTCGAAGAGCGTAGCGGACGCCGCAAGCCAATATATTCAGCCTGGAAGAGGCGCAAGTTACGCGCACAAGATCGACAGACCGGAGCACCTCGACACGATGAATCAGCCCTACGCGATCTTCACTTTCAAGTATCGCAGCAAAGGTGCTTTGGAGAAGATTCTCAATCGAAATATTGACACGAGCAACATCAAGAGGGCTGTGCAAGAGGCAGAGCAAGAACGTTTGATGAGGCTCCCGAAGGACGAGCTGGTCGCGGAATTGATGAAGAGACAGACTATCAGTAAAGCGCCATCTAAAGTCGCCTCGAGTAAGCCAGCAAGCAATGGTGGAGGCTGGGGCAACGATAACCAGAAGACACCGCAAGCTTCGAATGCTTGGGGCAAGCCGGCTTCCAAAGCAGCGACTGAGCCGGGATGGGGCGCTAGAGGTGGTGAAGAGGTGAAGCCATCTGATTCCGTGAGCCAGAAGGGTGATGGTAGTGGATGGGAGCAGATCGGCCAGGGAGAAGTCAACAATGATGGTTGGGGTAACAGTGCTGGCGGGAAGAGCAAGCAAGGCTCCAAAGCAGGTGGCTGGTCAAACAACGGCGGTGGAGCCAGCAAGAAGGCCTCTCAGAATGGGGCTGGTGGATGGCCTGCTGCGGACCAAGGTGGTAATGCTGGCTGGGACAAGAAGAGCAGCAAGACGGTGGAGCACTTCGACGCTGCGGATCCGGCTCTGGAGGGTACTGGTGGTAAGGACGAACAAGCGGCGTGGAAAGCATCGGGCTGGTAAGAACGAGATTGCCGTAATACAGTTACTAGAAGTCTCATTGAGATCACTTTCTCATGACGTTGTTGAAATCATTGGAACATCCTTTGCATGTCACAGAGCATCTCTCCCTTCCCGATTGGTGAATTCGTCCCCTCCAACCTAACCTATGATCTGCAAGCACAGACCAAGTTTTACAGTTCTTGCCAAGTCTGCGGCGTACTGTATCCCATTACACCTTGACACAACCACAAGACCATGTCAGCCCAACCTGCTTCAAACATCAACATCAATGCGATCACGGCTGAAAACCTGTCGGACGATGCCCTGATCCCACTGTTTACCTTGTCGCAGGGAGTCTTCTCTTCGCCGGGAGACGATCAGAGGCCGTCCCACCGGCTAGAGGCATGGCGTGGCTCCCTGCAACAGCAAGGAGCCATTCTCCTCTACGCCACGAGTAGTGACTCGCCCCGAAAACCATTAGGTCTGTTGTTTATTCAACCGAGAACAGCACCTGAAATCGGACATTCTTTACCGCACATCTGGATTGCAGCAGTAGATCCCGAAAGCAGAGGTCAAGGGATTTTCGCCTTGCTTATGCAGCGAGCTGTCAAGCATGTTCGTGAGCTCGAAGAGAAGGAGATGACAGTGTGCACATACCCGGCACGGTTCAAGAAGATGTACAGGATTCTGCAGCAGACCGGATGGAAAGAGGTCGCTTGGCGAGAGAACGGGGATCAAGTGTTGATGAAGCTCGATATCTGAGCCAGCGAGCTCTGTCTAGACAATATTATACTCTCGCTACCTCGTCCAATACCACGCTACAGCCATGACGCTCAGAGCGGCCGGCACTGCTGAAGTCTTCACTACCATCTTCCCAAAAGCCAACCACCACATCACCCGATGCGCAACAATGAATTGCCTCGCATCATTAATCCTCGGAAACTCTCCTTCAGGAACAGGCACACCCAGAAATTCACACAGAGGTCCCCAACCATCCTGAACCTGATACTCAAGTGTCCTCTCCGGTGGTGCGGTCTTCCTAAGTCTCCGATAATGCTCGAGAAAAGCTTCTCTAGCAGGACTCTCGGGTGAGAAGTCATTCAAAGTCTTGTAGAAACACACCATGACCATTTCCCCAAATCTCCAGAACGGATCGACA
Source organism: Pseudocercospora fuligena (assembly GCA_014298035.1). Classification (NCBI taxonomy): domain Eukaryota; kingdom Fungi; phylum Ascomycota; class Dothideomycetes; order Mycosphaerellales; family Mycosphaerellaceae; genus Pseudocercospora; species Pseudocercospora fuligena. Next base: position 123,301 of record JABCIY010000258.1, on the reverse strand, counting down.
AGCTGCTGATCCCAAGGTGCGAGCCAAGCCCAATTCCACTTCCAGATGACTCCTGCAGTGTTTCTCATACTGATCAGCCACTTATCCACATCCCGATGATTGATGATGATTTTTGCATCAGGATATGCCTCGATGAGTTCTTCCGCAAAGCATATGACTGGGACATCAGAGCACGTATCATAATCTCCCATGATAGCATCGAACTCCTTCCGGCCGAAAGAGATTCCTTTGCCATGATATTTTGCATCGAGACCTTCTCTCCAGACATCGAGATTGGATTTTGGAGCCTGCAGGGCTTTGGCTAGGTGGTATGGTTGATAGCCTAATTTCTCTAGAGCTGCGAAAATAGACATGGTACCTGTGCGAGAAGCTCCTAGGACGAGCACTTTCATGGGAATGGTGCGTTGGCCGGGATGATTGTCGATCAGTCTACCTGTGACTGGATGAGGTGTGAGATTATAAGTCTCTTTGGTAGTCCTAGCGTTGAAGACATCCGTGAGCTTCTTGGGTTCTGCCATGGTACTCCAGATATCGGCGGAATATATCAGATGCTTGGTTAACGATTCAGTCAAATATTTACTTGCTGCTTTGATCAGTGTTCAGACAATGGTTGAAGGTGTAATAAGCTGAAGGATTCACCTGCGATTCTAGGGTCTGTACCAATTGGATTTATTCGTGTCAACAGATAACAAGTTCATTCTGCAACAACTTCGCGAGACTAATGAGCCTTTTCGACCCTACCCATCTTGTATGTTGTTTGCATGGGAGATAGCTGTAGCCTTCTACCTTCGTGACCATATCGTCTGTCACGAACTTCGTATACTCGGTAGCATAGAATGTATCAGATCTTTCTGTTCCTATCGGCTCTCTGCCTCTATGGAGTCTACAGCTGCTAGTATGGGATGGCATGGGAACTAATGCTGGAATTCGTGCGATGAAAACCACATCCGATCTCATGTATCGTTCCTCGATTTGCCGCCGGGTGCGTCAGGCGCCACGATATGTTGTGAACTCAAGCCATTCCCAGTTTGACGTGATTCGAGTATGGCTGAGGAGCAGAGAATCTTGAGGTGTACTGTACATCGAAGGTTCAAGCAAGCAAGTCAAGTGCATCTCCGGCGGCATCTGCAACCTGATCACGTGTCCCCGAAGCTTCTCGGGCCGATTTGGCCGAGCAATTGATTCTTCCACTTCTTGCGCGTCGGAAGCCTCATCTCCCTCTTCATCCCGACACTCCCTATCGACAACCAGCGACGATGTCGTGGAGACAGAATCTCGGTCAGACTGGTGCTAACACCATTCCGCTTGGCCCACGGCGACGATTCGGTGGCGACGATGATGGTGCGCCCACTGATGAAGCGCCGCGCGACATGAAGCGTGGCCGCAGCCCAGAGCGCAAAGAACCAGAACTGAACCCGGATGGCACCAAGAAGCGTCGCAAGCGCAATCGATGGGGTGACGCAGCTGATAACAAGGCCGCTGGTCTGATGAACCTGCCGACCGCTATCACTGCGCCCATGACTGCTGAACAGCTGGACGCCTACGTTACCCACTTGCGAATCGAGGAAATCAGCCAGAAGCTCAGGATCAACGATGTTGTTCCCGCTGATGGCGACAGGTGAGTCCTCTCAAGACGCCCCTCCTTATTATTCCCTGATATACTGACTCCTGCTCTAGATCTCCCTCTCCTCCTCCACAGTACGATAACTTCGGTCGACGTGTCAACACTCGCGAATACCGCTACCGCAAGAGATTGGAAGATGAGCGACACAAATTGATTGAGAAGGCGATGAAGATCATTCCCAGCTACCACCCGCCATCTGACTACAGGAGACCTACCAAAACCCAGGAGAAGGTCTACGTACCGGTCAACGACTATCCGGAGATTAACTTCAGTATGCTTTCTAACCCACTAACCCTCTCTTTTGCTCTGCAAATATTCGTTCTGCACACTTTGTTCACGGCGATTAAAAGTCGTACTAACCCCTTTGCACTAACTCACTCTGCACACTCCAAAGAAACAATGACTAACACTTAGCTTTTTCTACTAACAGTCGGTCTACTCATTGGTCCACGTGGTAACACGCTCAAGAAGATGGAAACACAGTCAGGCGCCAAGATCGCCATTCGTGGAAAAGGATCCGTGAAGGAAGGAAAGGGCAAATCTGATGCTGCTCACGCTAGCAACCAAGACGAAGACCTTCATTGTTTGATCATGGCAGACACCGAGGAGAAAGTCAATAAGGCCAAGGAGCTGATCCACAATGTCATTGAGACGGTAAGTGCGACCAATATTCCCCACTTCATCCGCGATGCTAACACGCAGCAGGCTGCCTCGATCCCCGAGGGACAGAACGAGCTTAAGCGCAATCAGCTTCGTGAGCTTGCTGCGCTCAACGGTACCCTTCGTGACGATGAAAACCAGGCATGTCAGAACTGCGGAGAAATTGGGCACCGCAAGTACGACTGCCCACAGCAGCGCAATTACACTGCCAACATCATTTGCCGCGTCTGTGGCAATGCTGGTCACATGGCTCGTGATTGTCCGGATCGCCAGCGAGGTAGCGATTGGCGTAACATGCCACCGCGTCGCGGTCCAGAGAACGCACTCGACAACGACTACGAGAAGCTCATGAACGAAATCGGCGGAGGAGGCGACACTACAAATGCATCCAGACAGATCGCCTGGGATGGCGGCAACCCAGAAGCAGATGCCAACGGTGGCGCACGACCGGCGGCCCCATGGCATCGCGGACCAACCGGTGCTCCTGCTCCGTGGCAGCAACGTGCAGAGCCAGGTGGTGGTCCAGCTCCTTGGCAGCGACAGAGCCGCGACGACGGCAATGGATATGGAGGAGGCTACAATGGAGGCCCACCCACCGGTCCTGCTGGTGGAGCTGCACCTTGGGCTAGAGGAGGTGGAGGCGGAGCTCCGTGGCAACAGCCTCAGCAGCAACAGGCGCCTTGGCAACAGCAGCAACAAGCACCATGGCAGCAGCAACAGCATGGAGGCTACGATGCGCCACCACCTCCGCCACCAGCTGACGTCCCGCCGCCGCCACCACCTAGCGATATTCCACCTCCACCGCCTCCGGCATAGGATGCTGATGAAGCTGGTTTGAAGGAGAAGTATGCCGCTGGAGCAGGCAAAGACACCCCACTACCGATTCGAAACAAAGAGACGCCGTCGAGCGCACGCGTATAAGTGACGCTGAGTAGCTACTAACACATAGGGCTTACGCAAGACCGCTTTGAGAAAATGCATATTGAGATTGTAGTTAGTCCTTGAATGAAACTCTCAATTGAGCCTTTCGTGTACTGTCACTGTCATTATCAAACTACTGTCACACTGTCATCCTGTTCCTCCAGGTCACATGCTCGCCTGAGATTTTCGCGTTGGATGACCTCATCTCAGCGTATTGAAGCCTAGACGGCTTCGAATATACTCCCTCTTCCACCGCAACCACTTTCATGTCATACCCGGCGGCAATGATATTGGTCGCATACTTCTACAATGGGTGTCACAGGCCTGTGGCAGATCCTGCAGCCCTGCGCGCGGCCCATCAAGATCGAGACGCTGAATCGCAAGCGGCTTGCTGTCGACGCCAGTATCTGGATCTACCAATTCCTCAAAGCCGTGCGCGATAAAGAAGGAAATGCACTACGTAACAGTCATGTCGTTGGTTTCTTTCGGAGAATTTGCAAGCTGCTCTTCTTCGGCATTAAGCCAGTTTTCGTTTTCGACGGCGGCGCGCCAGCGCTCAAGAGACAGACTATCCGAGCTCGCAAAGCACGACGAGAGGGCAGGCGTGAAGATGCTGCGCAGACGGCAGCCAAAATTCTGGCCAAGCAGATGCAGCATGCCGCCGAAGAGGAAGAAACGCGGCGAAAGGCCGAGCAAGAGCGCGGCCAAGGCACAGCGCAACAAGAGGAAGAGGCCGTGCCAGACGAGGGCTTGGTTTATGTTGACGAACTGCAGATGACGCAGCAAGAACGCCAGCAGAACCGCAAGTTCCGCAAGAAGGATGCATACCATCTGCCCGACTTGGACGTGTCAGTGAGCGAAATGGGCGGTCCGAACGATCCTCGTGTTATGTCCCTCGAGGAATTGCAAGCCTACGCCAGACAGTTCGATACAGGCGAAGAACTCAATGTATACGACTTCTCCAAGATAGACTACGACAGTGCTTTCTTTATGTCTCTTCCTGCGTCGGATCGTTACAACATATTGAACGCTGCCAGGCTACGCAGTCGTTTGCGTATGGGATACTCAAAGGAACAGCTGGACACCATGTTCCCAGATCGTATGGCTTTCTCTAGATTCCAGATTGAGCGTGTTGCCGAACGCAATGAGCTAACGCAGCGACTCATGAATCTCGAGAACTACGACGGCATGGAGTTTGGAGGTGGCAGGATAGCTGGCGAGAAAAGCAGAGAGTATGTCCTAGTCAAGAATGATGGTGTCGAGGGCGGCTGGGCTCTCGGCGTGATTAGTGACGAGGGCAAGGAGGAAAAGCCCATTGATATTGATCAGCCTGCACCACGGATCAAGGCGGAGGACGACGAATGGGAAGAAGATGACGACTTCGAAGATGTTCCGATCGAAGGACTGAACCGCTTACCAAAGCCGAAGCCACGACATCAGCAAATGATGGACGAGCTTTCGAAGCAGCGTCGAGCAGTCTATCAATCAAAGAGAAGCGGTGGGCGGCGAAGACCCAGACGTAAGCCTGCGCAGCCGCGGAACGAGCTATTCGTGCAAAGTAGCAGTGAAGAAGAAGCCGAGGAAGCTGATGCATGGGAGGAGGTCGAACCTCATGCCGAGCTCTTCGGAGAGGATGAACAGCAAGGCTCTGAAGACGAAGAGCTGCAGAGAGCCATCGCCATGTCCCTTGAGAAGAATGGCGAGGATGACCGCGTCCAGACCAAAGCACCTGATCAAGAGTCGGAAGACGACGATATGCTAGAGGTGTTCAAACAGACTGCCGCTGCTGAGGCTCGACCAATTCCGAAAGGCAGTGGCAGAGACATTGCGAGCATTGTCAACAAACGTGCCTACAACACCGCGCCCGAGAGTAGAGAAGTCACCTCTTTCGGCGTGCCTACACAGAAGTCAGATAGCAGTGACGAAGATGACACCATGGACTTCCAAGCCGCGCTCGCCGAAAGCCGCAAGAACAAGCGCAAGACCAGTCCGCCTCGCCGCCAGAAACCAGCACCGGCACCTGCAAAAGCAGAGACTGCCAGCGACATTGCGAAGAAAGCTGGCTTTAAGGGACCACTGCCCTTTGAGAAGCTAGATCTTGGAACTTCGTTGCTCGGAAAGAAGAAAATGCAAGAACGAACAGAAGAGGCAGCCGGCGGGTTTGAGAATCCGGCTCTTGCCCAGAAGGAACAGAAAACTGCTGGGCCTCTTCCGCCTTGGTTTTCAGGCGACGTGGAGAAGGACATGAAAGCTCAGCGGGATCTTGAGCTCGAAGATCGACAAAGGGCAAGAGAATTCAATAAGCAATTTATGTTTCAGGAGCGAGATGCACCGACGATCAGGAGGGGTGATACTGGAGAAGTCATCGATCTTGATGTTGACGATGAGAACGAGACGAGTGGTCCCCAAGAAGGCGCAGTGATAGATCCCGAAAGGGCGGATGAAGATCATGCATCGAATGATCGAGAACATGTCACCATGGGCAACATGGCTGACGAGGTGCGAGCAGACCCTCCTCAACCAGTACAGACGGCGTCGCCTGCCGCAAAGCCTCAAGAACTTGCGGACATTGGAAAGGCTGCCTCGAAAGGCACGAATTCGGCAGCGCCAAGTACCATGAGCACGAATACAGCGCAAGAAGCGCCATCCATTGGGCACGAAGAGTCAGATGAAGAGATGATCGAGTGGAGCGACAGCGATCGTGAAGATCACGGGAGTCACAAACCTGCACCTTCTAGCGACCTTACCGCCGAACATACCGAGGGGAGTCGGGCAAAAGCTGTTGCAAATTCAAGGTCTCGCTCTCCATCGCTGGAGTTCGAAGATGTTTCTGCGCCCACTACAGTGGAGCAAAGTGCAAATCGCGCGGCTCAATCTCGCACACCGTTAGCAGAGCCAGAGTTCGAAGATGTTGGCATTCACGAGGCATCCAATGTAGATGATCTCGGTGAGGTGGAAGAAGAAGATGTGCACCCTCGTCACACTTCAGGCTTGGTAGCTCAAGAGACGATTCCCGAGGACGAAGACTTCGAAGACTTCTCCGATCCGGAAGAAGCAGAAATGCTGCGCAATCTGACCATTGAAGCGGAGGAGCATGCCCGCTTTGCCAGCACACTGAACAACAAGTCTCAGGCACAAAATATTGCCGACTACGAGAAAGAGCTTAAGCAGCTTCGCAATCAACAGAAGAAAGACCGCCGTGACGCAGACGAGGTCACTCAAACCATGATCCAAGAATGTCAAGCTCTTCTAAGGCTGTTTGGACTTCCTTACATCACTGCACCGATGGAAGCCGAAGCCCAATGCGCCGAGCTCGTGCATCTAGGACTCGTCGATGGCATTGTGACCGACGATTCTGATTGCTTTCTCTTCGGTGGAACAAGAATCTACAAGAACATGTTTAATCAAGCAAAATTTGTCGAATGCTATCTCACTTCAGACCTGGAGAAGGAATTCGATCTCACCCGAGAGAAGCTGATATCGATCGCACAACTTCTTGGCTCCGATTACACAGAAGGGCTTCATGGCGTCGGCGCTGTCACTGCTTTGGAGATCATTTCGGAATTCTCCGACTTGGAAGCGTTCAAGCAGTGGTGGACCGGCGTCCAAACCGCAGTTATACCAAAGTCCGCGGATCAAGAACATCCCTTTCGACGAAAGTTCCGAAAGAATGCCACAAAGCTGTTCTTGCCACCTTCGTTTCCAGACGCGCGTGTTGCGATGGCTTACTCGAAACCGGAGGTCGATTCTAACCCCGAGGCTTTCCAGTTCGGCGTCCCAGACCTCGACGCTCTACGATCATTCTTGATGGCAACGATAGGGTGGACACAAGAGCATACGGATGAGGTTCTCGTGCCAGTCATCAAAGACATGAATCGAAGATTAGACGAGGGCACGCAAGCCAACATCACCGCTTTTTTCGATGGCGGCGTAGGCATCGGCGCCGCTGGAAGAAACGAGAGAGGCGAAGCGTTTGCACCTAGAAAGAGAAATCAAGGAAGTAAGAGAATGGGAAATGCGCTCGGAAAGATGGCACAAAGAGCGAAGGTGAAGAAAAGTGGAACAGTGCCAGAAGCGGAGGGTAATGAGGCAGACAAGCCGGTCACTGAAGGTGTTGCTGATGCGCCAACAGCGCGAGGCACTGCAGCCAAAGGCCAGAAGAGACGCAAACCGAAAGCCCCGGAACAGACAGCTGCATCCGCAGACGATGAGAGCGACTTCGCCGAGCCTAGCAAGAAGAAGACGAAACGCAAGTCAAAGACCGGCGGTCGAAAGAGAGCTGCACAGCCTGATGATGAGTAGAACGACTAGACGAAGAAATGATATTGATTGCAAAATCAGCTATTGCTGGCTGCGCTTGTGGATGTTGTTCGCGAATGCTCGAGTTTTGTGGTATTGGAAACCAAGCATCAGCTCTGGGTGTGATTGTTTTACAGACATCTATTGATGCGATCAGTGACATCCAGGATCCAGCTTCGTGCCGAATGATTTGATTTTCGGGACTGTGACGTCGGAGCAGGGTGCCGTCGGCACAACCTCTCAGATGGCAGCTTCCGATGTAAGCAAATATGAAGGAGAGCAGAAGATCGCGATGGCGTGCACTTGAACGTTGTCAGCCTGTAGGAAGTGCGCTCGCATCTTTTGACGTGCGCAAGCGTAGCTACAAGTACTGCTGTAACGTTGATCAATTTATCATGCTACATGGTATGGCAGAGCTGATGGAGTGAGCAGGGCAATTGCGGCAATTGAAGTGAAAGGGGTAATTGCCGAAACACGATCTTTGGCCCTCCGCCCAACTTCTTCCGAGACACGTCACCTTTGACTTCATCCCAGGCCATACTCATTTTCGATGCTACGCAGCATCAGGTCTCGGAGCCGATGCATTCGATCTTCATCTCATGACTAGATTGACCAGGAACGCGTAATTTTCTCGGTCATGTCTGTATCAACGACACCAACGTCTAGAAATGCGCGAGATGTGCGAAGACCTTGCAAAAGCGCAGCAGCTGGTTCACTCCGGATTATACTTCTGTGCCTGCATACTTGCGGGCCCAGGCACATGCGAGTCTGGCCAGTATAGAGAACTTACCTAGCAACAGACCTCGTCTTCATATTTGCTCACGGTTCCATGTCAACGGAGAGCAGCAGGGCTGACAATCCTCTCCGAAGCGCTTTCTGCCTGAGCTTTGCTCACATGGCGTGTCCCATGATCCACTTTCGACTTGCAAATCGATTATGAAAGTCACGTCGCGCAGAATCTATGTCCTGCATGCAAGCAATCCTAAGATGTTGTTCCCGGGAATATCATGACCGTGGGCCACTTTTAATAATAACTGGAAGCAAACACATAGGGCGGTCGCTGGCCAGACTTGACGAGATGAGTGCATCCAAGTCTAATGGAAATGCAGCTCGGCAATATTCTCATGACCGGCTAAGGTACCTAGTGTTGGAGCGCGATTTCCGATACGGTACAGCATTTAATTGAGAAAATCAGCTCTAAGATCGTCACACACAGGCATCTGTTCAATCCTGCGATCAACACTTGTTACATGAGCTTAGTCGTCTGACCTTAGAAGACACGCTGATTTGTTCAGGAAGTGCCTCCGCACTGAACGGCAGAACTCATGATTTCGTCGTCAAAGTTCGGCAAACTGGGTGAGCCCTCATTTTTGGCCGAAGCGCCTCAAAAACCTGGGGATGGATGATCGACATCTGCAGCTTATACCCGCCAGAATTCTTCTATTGGACACCAATCTGGCCCAAAAGGCGACCAGCATGTCGGATGGTTCACGGCTCATCAAAGCTTTCACTAATACACGTGAAGCGGAAATAACTGTTGCTCAGGTTCTGGACGTGCGTCGCACCATACGCCGATGCCATGTTCAGGTGGCGCTTGTGGTCTCGAGCGGGGCCCCATGGCCCAAACGACCTACTACATGGATGGACAAAATGACGCTGAAGCAAAAATGTGAACACATTCATTGTTGAACTTCTTACTAACGAGTTCTCTTTCTTTCTCAGTGCGCAAAAAGTCATTTGCAACAACTCAGGGCTCAAGCCAGAAATATTGCTATTAATGCCCTTGGCTCAGAATGCCATGTCCGATAAACCATCACCGACATTTGCAGACGAAAGAGTCTATCGATTCATATCCGATCCATCGCACAAGGAGAATCTGTCAGGGAGAGTTCGAGCAGCATGTCTGACTTGTCGAAGAAAGAAGATAAAATGTTCTGGCGAAAGAAACTGTCGAACCTGTCGAGAGAAAGGTCTTTTCTGTGAAGGTTTTCCAGCAAGGAAGTGGCTGAAGAGAGAGGGTGGCTTCGAAAGCATCCTTGCCCCGGTTCCTGCCGGTATTGATCGGAAGGGAAAGGCTGGGCTCGTCAAGAAAAGTAGTCCAAAGCAATCAAAACAACCTCTGCAGGCAGCAGTAGCTGACCATAACGGGCTCATCGGGACCATTCACCAGGACTCGAAGCAAGCATCATCGACCGACGTGCGCTCTGCAGCAAGTGCGGAGCTGGAACAGCGGGCTGCTGTCAACGCCAAACATCACACGAGATCCTTACGTCAAATGGAGGCTCTTGCACCTTACCAAGTTGACAGCTGGAGGCTGGATCAACACAGTTCTCGTGCGCAGTCATCCACGCTGCCTAAACAGATAGCAACACCTCCGACCGATTACATCACATCTGCTCCGCCTGAGCAAACATCATTCAACTGGACGGACATACAGGACGAAGAAGATTGGTGGACAGATCGCATGGTTGACGCCTCGGGGCTAAGCAGACGGCAAACTATAGCATCTTTCCTGCCATCACCAGGCGGTAACCAATTCGAAAGCAGATATGAGGTACCACAACCGTATATCGGGCCATTCGACGATCTAGCACTCCTTCTCGCAACTAGCCGCGCACCCACTGTCCCCAGCTCAAGCGCCGCAGATTTCTCATCCTGGTGGGACGTCAGCAGCATGACCCCGGCTTTCCTCGAGCAAGCGCAAGGTGTGGAACGAGAACCTCTTCCGCCGCCTTTTCAGCATACGCCGACATCACAGTGTTCCGAAATAGAAGCTCATCAGCAGTCGACGAACGCGTTCTTCGACCACCTCTGGAATAATCTGCCACCGGAATGATGATGAAGCACGAATATTTTAATTCGAGATACTTCTGGTAAGGTATATTAAGACCTTAACCAACGCCTCCGATTGCACCCGCTGCAGATTTTCCCAGAAAACATTCTCCATCCCATACAAAATCGGAAAATCACGAACCGGCGCTGAGTGCTCACTTCTGGACCTTGTAGTCATCTCCAGGATTCTCGCGTCCGCACAATTATGCGCTATCGTCGCTCGCTGTCGTGAGACACAGCTAAGTCATGGAGGGGGTTTCACACAATGCGGTGACCTCTGAAGGTCGAACATCCGATCACCGCCAACCTATCCGTTCCTAGTCTCGACTGCCTTGCGCAAATGCTCCTGCCGAGCCTTGCCATACTTGTCCTTGGTGAACATTGCCTTCCCGAGTTCGCCGATCTTCTCCGCCTCATCGACACAGATCTCTTGCTCCAGCAAGTCCTGGGCGGAGATCAGTCCCTGAAGGATCTGATCAACGTTCTTCGAGGAAGTCTTGATCTCAGGCTGGACGTTCTTGAGTGCATCGGCTTTCTCTTCGCACGCGCCCATGAAATCGTCTTTTCCGAAGACGGTGCAGCCGGTATCGAAGAGAGACTTGGCGATTGGCTTCTCGCCGTTGTTGAGAGCGGTCGTGACGGTGGACAGAAGGGCCTTTTCGGCGCGGCGGACGTTCGACTTGGCAAGATCTGGTGCCTTGGAGGCGGGATTCGTTAGCTGAGCTGCACTCGAGATTCAATGGGTCGTACGGTGCCTTACCATTTTGTCAAGAGTTGTTGGATATGGAGAGCGCTTGACCTTTAAGAGTTATGGTGTAGGGTGGAGGGTGGTAGGCGGATGGTGGGTTGTGCATGATTGCACTGAGGCTTGATGGTATTGTTGTGTGTTGAACAGACAAGGATATAGATTAACGAGAGGCTTTATTTTAAGGACAGATTCGGCAAAAGGCATGTGGGTAAAGAGATGCACAGGACTATGTTATGCAGAGGCTAGCCAATGGCATGTGGATTCAGCCAGAGACATGATATAGACTTGAATACGTGTGATCTATGAATTTAGTCAGGTTTGCTGGACACACCAGAGACAAAAACATCTTTCTATTGTGTCAAGTTCATGGTATGCGAAGCAAACCTGCCTGCCTTCTGAGAATGCCTCAATAGATCAGTCAAGCCAGATCAATGCGCAACTTTTGGCTTCGAACGTTAGACAATGAAGAACCTGCTCTAGATAGTCGTCCCGATTATGACTTGTGTACTTTTGCGATCCTTGTCAGCGTTGTATCGGAGTTTGAACAGGGTTTGGCAGAAGAATTCAAGCAAGCTTCAGCTTTCACATGCTAGCCTTGGCATTTTTCCACCGCTGCAAATATCTCATCGAGTAGTCGAGCTCGACTCCTCAAGTCTCACAAGACCTATACAAGGTCTTTCCTCGACTTCAACGTCATCTACGTCACCTGTAAACAAGCTCTTCTGCGCGTCAGCGTCCCACTACTTCTCGAATGTAAACAAACCCAAGTGGCCCGTCCCGGCTTGGAGTCATCCCGCCCACAAACGATTCTAGTCGCGTTTCTGCTTCGTCTGGACTTCAAAACACCAAGCACTTCCTTCTCAACGAGGTTGTGATAAGCCGACGGCGGCAAGGAGCGGCCTATCTGCTACAACGAATGTGCCTCTGGCGAGAGCGACAAACAGCTCTTCAGTACGTGTTATCGACGCTTTGCATGAGCTTGCTGCTGACCTTCCTCCACCACAGTTGACGATCAACCGCACTCCTTCAAGGACTTGTCCTGATAGATCGGATCCAACAGCACTCTGTATCGGCGTTGCCACTCATGTGGCTCCTGCTTCCAGAGCCTACAAAAAGGGGGCCAAGAGTAACTCCACGTATCTATGCTCAGTCCTGCTGGGAGGAGTGGATAGTCGCCCTGCTGAAGGTGAATACAAGTCGCCGAATCGAAAAGAGTGTATGGAGATCTAGACGCGATGAGTCGGTATGGTATGTTGATGTCGCCTTCCTCTCTCTTCTGTCATCCTGGACTGACTTCGCACAGGTACGAGCATCATGGGTACGATGTGAGACCTAGACAGCCAACACCCTCCCTTCCTCCGCGTGGTCATCCGGCGGCTGAGATCAAGACAACGTTCTTCGGCGACTTCCCCTCCATAGGATTTTGCTTGAAGCGCTGCGTCGAATCAGGTCTTCCCAGACTTGAGAGAGCCAGAAGTAGGTGTTCTACTGGGAAGGCAGACTGTGTCTTGCTGTCTCCTGGGCTGTTGAACAACTGAAGATGGCGGTACTGATGACACACCATTTTCACTTCCTCATTGCGAGAAGCTGAAGTCCACCCACTGCTTGCCAGCTGGAGACACAAACAAGGGATCGCACTGCGCAGCGCTCGGATGTCTTGAACTTGGAATGGTCGTGGTCATCTGAGGGACTCGCTCATTCAACATCGAGCGTGGTGTTGGTGATGGTATACGACCGGTAGGAGAAGCAGTCGTTGTATGGGACACGAGACTCCGATTGATGACAAATGGGTGAAGCCACTATAGCGACAGCCTCAGGTTGTTGCTGGCGATGATCCCTGATCTGACGGACGTTTCTCTCCCTAACCTTTTTTCATCGCGTTGTCGGCCAGGGGGCTGGATCTCGGAGAAGAAAGATACGGAATTTGCAAGGAATAGGAAGAGCTAGCAGTCCGACCGCCATTCTGTTGCAAGGCGCACTCTACTGCTCAGTCAGCTCACACTTGCAACCACGATCATTCAAGCGTGACATGCGTGTCTGTGCGGGCAAGAACACAAGTCCGATGCAGGATTCATGTCGTTACTGCTGCAATCGCCCAACTCGGAAGCTGACGCAGCTATACAGCCTAGAATCTGGATCTGATGCCACCGCCCTACGCTGCTACCCTCGCTCCCTGCATGGTCCTCTGCCCAAAGCCTGACCTTCACCCAACACTGGATGCTCTTGAAACTTGATTCGAAGGCTCCTCTACTCTTCCTATTCGAAGTCGATGGCAGTCAAGATGCTGAATGAATCAATACGTCTAGTGTGGTACTTGCTGCGTCGATGCCCTAAGGCGCGGATGCCGGACTCTCGCATATCGATGGCGATGCAGACAATCTACGAGAAAAAGCTGCGCGACCAGAGGCCTCTACGTCATGCTAAGCCTCGTGGGCTTCCTGTTGCTGCGACAGACTGCGATCGCAGAGTCATAAATTGAGATTGCGGCATAGCTACTATTCACGATGCTCAAGCTGCCTGATAGCGAAGGCTGCTGGGCTCGTTTGGAGAGTTAGCTCCTGCCATCCAAATTTCGAAGCCGAAGGTACACATACCATAGCACAACATCCCTTCTCTGAGGAGCTATAACCACCTCTTCGACTCCTAGGACTGCCTTGTGAGTCCTCATGTGGTCATCGAGGTCTTGCTTAGGCTACCTCTTCTGCCAAGAAGGACATCGAAGCACGGATATACGGTGTCCAATGGTCTGTGCCGTGAGACACACCACGTTGTTGCCACGAGTCTTGGAAACAGCAGAGCCAGCTATTATCAGAGTTTGCAGGGACGTAACATGTGTAATCCAAGAACGAGTGGAAGTCAGTTTCGCAAGACCTAAAGATGGTAGTTTCTTGGAGCGGGATGATCGCGAACATTCACTTATCGTTCGCTTCAGCAGCCAATGACGGCACCACATGTTGCTGAACTGCCCGGGCAGCAGACTCGGCACAGCCCTTGCATCGGTCACAGGCACGGTGCAACAGCTCGGACCCACACAGGCCGTTGTTAAAGACTCGTGAGAGCGAGAATAATGCTGCATTTCTCAAAGGTCTTTCGTTGTCGCGGTGCGGATTCTGGAAAGCGGAACATACATGTCAGTTCTATGCTGGAAAGCGTCATTGAAAGCCACAGCTGGTGAATGCGCTCCGCGAAAGGAACGACGATCGACAAATCGTGGTCGGTCAACCTCGATTGTGGAGGCGTCTTGGCAACTCTGTTTTGCTTTGAACCCTTGCCCGTACCCTCTAGCCGAAGACTTTTCGCAGCCATCATCCACTCAACCGTCGACCACCTTGACGCCGTCGGGCGATGGCATCACAGCCGCTTTGCATATTTGATAGAGTGGAGAAAAATGCTATATGGCGCGGACCGCAGCTACATCTACTACTACTACACGTCTTCTTCCTCGTCGATTGAGTGGTGATTGTTTACCCATCCCTGGCTGCTCAATTTCGCTGAGAGGGTTCAGCAGTTACAGATCTGGAGCCGATGCTGGATCTGTGTTGAGCCTCTTTTTAACGACGTGACGGCCTTTCCTGCTTTACGACTCCTTCGCGATACACCTAGACGTGTGGTAACGCCATCATGGCCTCCGATGAACACGAAAGCCCGTTTGCCAACGATCCGTACACATGGAATGGTCTGACAGGATGGAAGAGCTACCGCACCCTTCGCCCTTTTCGAGGCATGTATTGGGATGTCCGGCGACGACTTCCATATTACTGGAGTGACATTACCGATGGCTTCAATTATCGAACAATGGCAGGTACTGTTCGTATCTTCTTTGTCAATCTCCTGCCTGCGCTGGCATTCGAATTGGACATGTCGAGACGAACGGATGGCTTCTTCGGCATCAATGAAGCACTGTTCTCCTCTGCCTTGGCCGCCTTGGTATTCAGTCTGCTATCGTGCCAGCCTTTGACTGTGGTCGGAATCACTGGTCTGATTTCACTCTTCAATTACACCATCTTCGACATTTGCGTAGCTCAAGGCATTCGAGATCTATATCCGGAGTTCTTGGCCTGGGTGGCGATCTGGGCTGCAATCACGCATTGGATGTCTTCCATTTTCAATTGGTGCGACTACATGCGATATATTACAGACTTCTCCAGTAATTCTTTCGGCACTTACGTGTCGATCATTTACATGAGTAAGTGGCAGTATGGCGCAATTCAGGGATGTCACTGACTCGTCCCCAACAGTCAAGGGAGTTGAAGAACTAGTCGCTAATTTTGATCAATCGAATCTGGCCGCTGGCTACCTCGGTATCATCATCGCTCTATGCTTCTGGGCCACAGTCACCTGGCTTGAGAACATGGGCGACACGATTCTCTTCAAGCCATACTACCGCAAGCTGCTCTCAGACTACGCTTATCCCATCGCCACGATATTCTGGACAGGATTCTCCCACATTCCTGGTCGCATCAAGAACGCTGGTCTACCGCGAATCCCACACACCCGAGCTTTCTATCCCACCCTCGACCGACCATGGCTGATCGAATTCTGGAATCTGCCAGTGAAGTGGGTGTTTGTCGCACTGCCGATCGGAATCTTGCTCACACTGCTTTTCTACTACGATCACAACGTCAGCTCCCTCACAGCTCAAGCCAAGCAATTTCCGTTGAAGAAGCCAGCAGGCTTTCACTGGGACTTTTTCCTTCTTGGATGCACCTCGTTTGCAGCAGGTATCATCGGCATTCCATTGCCCAATGGTCTGGTCCCGCAGGCGCCTGTGCATACCGACTCGTTGGTAGAGTACACTGATGTGCTTAGCGTGACCAAGGAGAAGGAAGACGATGCTCCTGATGACCAATGGCTCAAGCGGAATCACAAGAAGATTGAGGCAGTGCAAGTTCGGGAGCAGCGAGTGTCACATTTCCTTATGTGTCTTGCTTTAGTAGGATGCATGACAGGTCCACTTCTGATCGTCCTGCATACGATGCCACTCGGGCTCTTCGGCGGCGTCTTCTTCGTCGTAGGTTGGAGCGGTATTCCTGGTTTCAACACCACCCAAAACCTACTCTACTGCCTCAAAGAGAAGCGCTTCATCGATCCGAACGACCCTCGCAACACTCTCAAGAGACGAAGAATCCTTCTCTTCACTTTCTTTCAAATGTTCGGCGTTCTCTCAAGTGTGGCAATTTCACAAACAATCGCCGCGATCGGTTTCCCCGTCATCATCACAGCATTGCTCCCTCTAAGATGGGTCATCCTACCACGAATCTTCACGGAGCACGAATTAATGGTTCTGGACTCGCCCACCGCAGACTCTGACGTCGTGCTTTGCTCTATGGGAGGACAGCCCGAAAGGCCTGAAGTACGAATGGCTCGAGAGCGCCGAGAAAAGCGCGATCAGGACGGTGATGGCGAAGGACAGGAAAGTCAGAAGAGTAGCGGCATCAGCACAAAAGCTGCGTCACCTGGCATGAGATCGAGAGATAAGTTCAAGGATGAGGAGGAATTGAAGTACGACGAGCGAGAAAAGGAACGTGACTCGGAGGGCATTAAGACTACGCTGAATACTGGGCATAACTAGATCGAGGTGATGAGCCTGAACAAAAAAGCTCTGCAGAATGGAGAGGAAATTCACTCGGATAGACAGTGCTACTTTGATTTCAGACGATATCCCGCAAGGCAATGGCGTTTAATATTTATTCATTGAATTCGTTACTAAGTCATCAACATCTACCCTTTCTACACCTACATCAAATCTCTGCCTCCCCTGTCGCCTCTGGCATAGCTTCTGCATCCCTCTTAGTAAAAAACGGATTATCCATCCCTTCCTGTCCCAACCAATTCGTCTTCTTCGGCGCAGCAGGCTTCGGCTTGGGCTTAGGTTTCGGCTTAGGAGCAGCCTTATACTTAATCCTCCAAGTCTGACAATTGGCCTTTCCGTAAAACGCATGACCCTTAGATTGCGCGCACATGCTGTAAAACTGTTTATGGCAGTAAAGTTTCGGAACCCATTGTGCTGGACGACAAGCGTTTAAGACTGAGCCATCGATCCAGACTGAGGCTCCACCTGTGGAGTAGCCTTGTTTTGCGTAGCCGGAGGGGACTTGCATGTTTGTTATGGCGCAGAAACGGTTAATTGCGTTCCAGGCTATTGGGTGTTTGGAGCGGCAGGTTGAACTGTCGTCTGCTGAGACTAGGATTGCTCCTATGAGGAGGGTGAGGAATGCGAGGATCCTCATATTGGGCTACTTCTTGCTGGGAGGGTTGAAGGCTGGGATGTGGAGAATCGTGGGATACTTTAATCTGTGTGTAGAGATAAAGCTGATGATGAGTATGTCCTGCAAGCGTA
This sequence comes from Pseudocercospora fuligena, assembly GCA_014298035.1. Classification (NCBI taxonomy): domain Eukaryota; kingdom Fungi; phylum Ascomycota; class Dothideomycetes; order Mycosphaerellales; family Mycosphaerellaceae; genus Pseudocercospora; species Pseudocercospora fuligena. Next base: position 105,877 of record JABCIY010000258.1, on the reverse strand, counting down.
GTAGAGGTGTACCATGATATTGTTCTTCTGAAAGCTTGGCGTTGTTCAAAGACAAAGAGCTTTCTTGGCGAGCGCTCGATACAAAGAAATTTCTTGCATATCGTATGTCTCCAGAACTCTGTAGATGCTCAGGTCATGGTCGAGGATCGAGGGTTTGTAAAACATGGAGGCTCATGCTCAGATTGACCTGATTTCGGCCTGTTCTTTGGTTGTTGTCTCTAAATTTGGTCAGCTGGAAGCGAGAGCCTTTGAGGCCGTCTCGGTTCCATCGTGATCAAGTAGCTATTTCATACTTGCAAAGCCATGCGATCGTCGGTAATAGACTCGCGACATTATGCAAAAGAAGAGCCATTCCCGCGGCTTCTTCAGTCACCTCTCCACAGAACGCCTCGCTAATGCCAAGTCATCATGCTCTTTCTGGTTCCCTATCCATGCTGTTCCTCACACGCGGCCTGCACGCCCAGCCTGAATGATCTCGCCCGTGTGAGGATCGTCCGCTCGTAATACAGCCCATCCTCGGCCGTCTGCTTTAGCCAATGTGAGCTCCAGCTTTGTTCCCATAATTTTGAACTTGCTCTCGCCAGACTTGATGGGCCCGAAGAGCTCCATTTTTGATGCGTAATGCTTCTTGTCACTTGTATGCAAGTCAAGATCCACCTTGGTACCGTCATCGCTGAATTCTACCTTGGACCGATCCTTGTCGATTTTCTTGAGATATAGCGAGGCAATGACAGTGGTGGCGGTCTGGTAAAAGTCGTTGCGAACGTCTTTGAGCTCTTCCTCCGAGTCTTGATCCTTCTTCTTCCCAACGAACAGATGTCTTGACTTTGTCTTGCATCCTTGGATCTTCATGAATTCGTCAAACTCTAGCACACGGCGTTTGCAACACGTCCACCCTTTGCTTCCCTCGTGGAATAGTGCTGCACCGGGATGATGCACGCATTCCTCTTCGTCTCTGTTCTGCCCTGTCTTATACACCTTTCCACACGCCTTTCTCTTGCAGGTGGCTCCTTCCGGCACAGGAATGCTTGGATCGTCGTCTTCGTCTTCAGGCGGTGCTGGAGTTGCAGCTCGCGGGGTCTGCGCTGCAACGGGTGCTCTCGCAACAGGAGGAGGCAAAGAGTCGTTTGCGGTGGGCGTGGGAGCAGCAGCAGCTTTGATCTTGGCATCGAGCTCTTCGGCGGTCTGTTGGGGTCTCTCGGCGAGGGCAGGCTGTTCGTCGACGGTACTATGCTTGCCAGTAGTGCATGGCGGAATGCTCATGAACTCGTCGAAAGTGAGCACGCGAGGCTTGCAGCACTTCCATCCTTCCTCGTAATCAGCTTGTTTGTACTAACGAGGACTGTCGATTGAGAGGCGGGCCTACCTTTCTGACCTTCGTGGAATTCTGGTGGCCTGTTTGGGCATATGGTTAGCCATTCTGGATCTTCTCACCTGCTAGAACTAGAACTAGCTGGCGCCCAGGCATGTTCATTAAGGTGCCTCGCCAGATGCACGACACGATTCCCATTACTCACCCTGGATGGTATACACAATCCTCGTCTGGATCTGTGAATACCTTTCCGCAGCCTTTGTGCACACACTTCTGCGCTTCGGCCATGATTTTTCGTGATATTTAGTGACTGATCAGCGAACGATTGAATGGTCGTCCATGTGGTATCGCCAGCGATCTATGCTGGCCTGGCCTGATCGAATGCGAAGAAGACCTCTAGAACACTTTAGAAACCACCGTGAAGCTAAGACCAGCGGCGGGCGGCCGTGCGTCATCCGTGGCTCGTGCAGATGAAATCGCGTCGCGTGAGAGATCTGGGACTGTCGAAATCACCTTCGCTCTGCATACAAGTACAGTGCTGTTTTTTGAAGTGGCCACGTCCGTGCAGCGTCCGTGCATCGGCATATGCCGCGAGAGTTTGATCAACGGTTTAACTACCTAGATACTAGCTACAATCGGTTCGACAATCGACGGCCCGCTAGCGGCCCGCGCTAAGATAACTTCATACCCATCCGCTGTTAACCAAAATTACCAAAATTGGTTTAGCAACACGCGGTCCGTTGACGGCCCGTACTAGCGCCATGCACGGACGTGGCCACTTCAAAAAACAGCACTGTACATCTCACTCTAATCACAAGGGCTGTGCTCCATGTCACGGAACGATGAGGGCGACGAGAGCAATTTTACAGCACAGTCTTAGACTGACGCTGTTCACTCATGACCACTGCTCACTATGCCATTCTGTCAAGGGTGTGATGTCGAGAGTGTGGGATCGTAGGCACTTTGACTATCGCGAAGTTGACATCTTGGCTCCGGAAAATAGCAGATGGAGAAAGCTGTATGAGATGGATATTCCTGTTGTAAGTGTTGTAGGACTTCTCGTATGGATCCTAGCTCAAGGCCTCGCAGGTCCACATTGATCGTACCGCTATCCTCCGAACACAACATGACGAGACGACTGCCTCGGCGCGGAAGCTCAAGCATCGATTCACTGAAGAGCAGCTCGAAAGAGTCATGGACGAAGTCGAGAAGATGTGAACTGCCAGAGTCCTTCACAGATCTTGCTTGATTGCACGCCGCATTGCCGAATACCGAGCCCCTCCATGAACGCTTCACAGTGACGCGAAGGGGAGAGCGAAAGGATCGCCACTCGATCTCTGTAGTCAAGCCATTGACTTGAAATTGTCTTGTGATTTGGGCATTCTTCCGACCACCATAACAGCAGCGACTAGAACATCCAGATCACAATGCAGGCTGCGAATAGATTACAGAGAGCCCTGAAGAGTGGGAAGCCCAGTCTGGGTGGGTGGCAGATGCTTCCAGGAGCCAATCTCAGCAGAGCTATAGCACGTACTTCTGGTCTTGATTGGTATGGAAACGTTGCCTATTGAGAGACTCATAGCTTGAGACACTGGCTGACCATTGAGTCGTCGCTTTCAAGGATTTGTGTCGACACGGAGCATGGGAACATCAGCGATGCAGACATGCACGAGTCGGTCGCAGCGATAGCAGCCTGTGGTGTTTCGCCTGTTGTAAGACTTCCAGATGGCCAGCATTGGATGATCAAACGCGCTTTAGATGCTGGTGCTCACGGCATCATCATCCCTTTACTCCAGTCCGTCGAGGACGCCAGGAGTATCGTCAAATTCAGCAAATTCCCACCTAATGGAAATCGAGGTATGTTCATTATCATTAGTCTGAACTAAGCATGTGATGACCCGAGCCACGATGTAGGACTTGGATCGCCGTTCGCCATGGAAAAGTTCGCCGAGCAAGCTCCGAATCCCAAAGAAATCAGTCTATCGCAATACTTCCAGGAGGCCAACAGTAGCATCGTAGTCATAGTACAGATTGAGACTGCTTCAGCGCTGGAACAGATTGATCAGATCGCTGCAGTCCCAGGCATCGATGTGTGCTTCGTTGGCCCGGTAGATCTCGGCAACAGTAGGTCTCCTGTACATTGGAATTTGCATTCACATATGCTCAACTCATCACCAGGTATCGGGCACCCACCTGAGAATATTGGTGTATATGCTCCAGAGCTCGAAAATGCAATCTCGAAAGTCCATGCTGCGACTCAAGCGGCCGGCAAATACACTGCCATATACACTGGCAGCGGAGAGCAGGCCAAGAAGTATGCAGATCAGGGCTTCAACATGGTCAACACTATGAATGACGTTGGAGCTATTCGAGCAAGTTTTGCTCACGCAGCTGCCGCTGCTGTGAAGCCGTAACATTGAAGACAAGAGCGCTCGAGAGTGCAGTGAAGGAGACATTGGTCTGCACTTGCTAAATGCAGTCTTCACTCGAGGAAGCCGCTGTTGAGACCCCGTGTCGTCGACTTCGGCGTTACACTGATTGCTTTCCGCTCGCGTGGTACCACATTCACCAAACAACTTGCCGAAGCTCAAGCTTGATTTGAATGCTCCCAACTACTTTCCGCAACCTGTAACACCGACCAACTGAAATCTCAAAGAAGCACTTGACAACTAAAGATAAATCATTCTGCATTCAACCAATACAGTTTCTCCCGCAACGACGACGCGCGCCACCCCTCAAAAACATGTGCTTCATCGACATCATCCACTACATTTGTGGAGGCGAAGACCAAATCCTGGTCGAGCGTTGTGTGCTGCCATCACTATGCATTCCGCATGTACGCCGCACAATGCATTCTACGACTGTGTGCGAGCTCTGCGGTCGAGCTTGGGAACTTAGCGCACTTACAGAGGAAGCATACGAAGCCGTCACTACTCCTTTGATCGAATCGCGTCAAGCGAGTGGCGGGTATTTTGGCTATTTCATGCAGTCTGAACCTTCCAGGCCGTCTCTGTGCCTACCGCAGTCACCTCCTTCCTCAGATGAGATGGAAGTGCCAGAGCTATCGAGGAAGCAGTCACCCGAAGGTCTTTACTACTCTCACGAGATCTCAATCCCTATTCGAGACCGGCCAGAAAGAGCTTCGACTTCTCCAAACATACGCTCGCCCTCGAGACACCAGCATCTATATCAAACACGACTTCCATCCTCACCGCCACTGGAACCCGGTAATACAGTGTCATTTGTACGACCGAAGGCACACTTAAGACGACACAGTTGTTAATGACCAGTCGACAACGTCTAGCAATATGACAGAACCAGCCCAAAATAGTCAACAAAGCGACTCTTCTGCAAAGGCTTCCAACGATGTCACCTCGCTCGTCGGAGAAGAGTCAGAAGCAGTCGATGAAAAGCTCATGGCTGAAAACGACAAACAGACAGGAGGAGAAGAGCAGCCACCGATGATCGACTACGCAGATGCGTAGAGCAGGTTAACGATGTCGACAGCCGGAACAGCTGCTTTTCCTGGCTCCGGCACTGCAGTGCTGGGCGTGAATTACTATCAACGGCTCATCACCGAACAGGCCATCGATGCCATGCCCGAGGATGCACAACGGAAGCTCTTTCTCGATTTGACGATCGCAGCACTCAACAGAGACTACATCAAAGAAGAGCCGTCTGGCCATAGCGAACAATACAGTAAGGGAATTCACTTCATTCTCACAGCATTAAGCGGCAAAGTTCTTCAACTTGGGAAGCCTGAGCATTTCCTGGAGAGTGTGGAAGATCCAGACCGGCGAAGTGAGATCTCGGCCCTAGTTGAAAGATTTGTAAAGTTATTCGACGAACATGATCTGTTGCATGTTTGGAGCACACTGAAAATGCACTCATTGTTGGCATGGGTGTGCATGCTGCCTCCAGCCCCGATGTCCCCAGAAGCACCTGCGAAAGAAGTCTCAAGTCAAAACGACAAAGAAGCGAAGCCTGCTTCAGAAGACGGCTAGAAGACGTCGCAAGCTCACAGTCAGTATTGCAAGGAGGTTTCAGAAATGGAGCAGAAGCTGAAAAGCCGGTTCCAGCGACTACAAAACGAGCCGGAACCAAGTCCTTCCCCGGAGAATACGCCAAAGGTCTCAGATATGAAGATCCTCGCAACGGTAGACGCCCTCACGGAACTGCAGTCATGGTATCACCACCTCTTCGGACTCGACAAAGAGTATCTCGAGCTCTTGGCGATAAAAGCAAACCGTGAAGCCTGTGTGGCTGAAAGCGAGGCCGAACTGTCACATTGGAACAAGGTTGTCAAGCACGAAGCAGAATTCACGCGAGGACAGAGCGAGCTTAAGCGCATATATGCTGCTGCCGACGACGTTCGCAGTGCCATTTGTAGCTATGAGGACGAGGTCAAGTGGCACATTGATATGAAGGCAGAATTGTGCGAAGCCGAGATGCAGATTGCATCTCACCTCGCAAGGAAGAAGATTCGAACGGAGCTTGGGATGTCATGAGCGGGATCGTGTAATGGCTCTGGTGTCAAAGAGCGTTATGACGGTTAGAATATTGAAGCCGACGTAATCTCGATTGCTGGATACCATGGCGCAGATGCCAAGTTCAATGAGGAGAATGAGATCGATGTTGTGTTACAACTCTAGATCGATCGCGCTTCAATTGCAGTGTTATATAAGCTGAACACACCTCACCCCAACTCTCGACCCATGAACATGTGCCTCTTCGACGCCTTCATTTACACACCCTGTAACCACTTCACCTCACATTTGCGCAAAAGTTGCCATCGCTCACCCTTCTGCAATGTCAGATTTAGTATGCCTCGAAGAATGGCATTTCCCTGCACTTCGTGCATCTTGGAGCAGGTGGTACTCAACGGCGCCAGTCTTGAAGATCTGAGGCGTCGAGCCATAACGGAAGACTTTTGGCAAAGAGCAGAAGTCGGATGGCGCAGTCAGGTCATGAAGAATTACTACTTGATGATGATTGATCAGGTAGCTGGTCCGGCGAGGAGCGAGGAAGAGCGGTTGGCGAGGCTCTTGATGCATTGATATTTGAGTCCGAGAAATCCAGGCTAGTGCGTTCGTGACTTCTCGGGGGCTTTGCCTAAGACCCGAGCTGCGAGAGGACATCTCAGCAGTGCCAGAAGTATTCCAGGACTGGTCGTCAGCTTAGACGCTGGGAGTCGATGAAGAACATAGCTCAGGCTTCATGCTGCAAGACGACATCTCTTGCTGAAGATCTTATTCTGAGGCTGAGTATTCTGGTCATCGGCAGAGTCACTTGAAGTTCATAGAGAACACATCTCAGGCTCCACGCTGCGAGATGACATCTTAGTCGCCTGACTCAGTATTCGAACGAGGCTGCCCTTTGTGCGCATAGCAACTATTCGCCTACTTCTTTGACATGTGCAGCAGAAGCCCAAATGTGAAGGCGTTCATGACAAGCGCTCAAGATAGCCTTGCTGAATGAGCCTCTCAACATCACCTTGTCGAACATAAAACTGGCTGTTCTTGGTCAAAGTGATTGACCCATACTCCGTCTGGATTTCGCCAGCATCCTTCAAGACTCGTACATCAATGAAGATATCTCTGGGCGGCTCCAGACTCCCAGTGAGATCGATGTCGGTCCACTGGCCTTTATACGCCGCGAGAAGGTCGCTGTACTGATGAACATATTGTTCCTCTTCCGCACTCATGCTGCTGGTGTTGCCATCCTGGCGTCCAGAAGATGAAGCCTGCGCAGAAGCCAACGCCAGATCTGCGACGTCGACGCCTTCCCAACACATCGCTTCCAGCTTATCCGTGCGGGTCTTGTGATATGCTAGAAGACATCGCTTGTTGCGGCGCATGGACATGTGATTTACCAGTAATGCGCATGCCATTGACGGATGGTCTGCAGGGTTGAAGGATGATTTGATCTGAGTGCCATCGCTGCTTTGTGAGTCTCCAGAACTGTGAGGAGCCAGAAGAGCAGTTGTTTCGCGTTCCAGATCGCGCACTTCTTTAGTCACTGCACGTACGGTCGTTGCTCCATATGGCGGGAGATTTGGCAGACCTCGAGTCCGCTTGGCATCTTCGACAAGCTTGTTGGCCTGTTCACCGTACATAGTTTTCGTTGCAGTGTTCGGAGCTGAAGAATTGTTGCATGCTCTCTTAACGTCGTGCAGATGGAGTGCGTGCCTTCACTTGATGAGAAGAACAAAGTGATAACTATGTATGGGAAGGATAGACGCGTGAAGTCTTCGAAAGCCAGGCGCGCCCTGTTAGGCTTTGGACATAATTTGTCGTCAACGTCTACTTTTGTCACAAAGGCTCGCAGCCACTTCTTCCAATACGCCCCAACATCTCACACCTAAGTTAACAAAGCCGACACACACACATTACAGAACACTGCATCGAATCACGCCTTGCAGCGACAGTGACAGCATGTTCTTTGCTTCAGAGCTACCGGACTTACGACGCTCTCCACCACAACTCCAGAGCAATGAAATCCGACCTGCTCAAGAAGAAGCAGATATTAGACATCTTCGACAATCTTGATGACAGCGACGATGATGAGCCAGATCAAGGAAGAAGAGCTTCTGAGCAAGCGCTGAAGAAGAAGCCTCTGCCGAAGGCTCCGCTGCCGCCTGTCAGGGCCGACTCGAGAGCGTTAGCACGCTCAGCTTCAGACACGACGTTGAACTCACGCGCACTAGCTCGCAAGGTCGATGTCGACGCAGTACCGTCGTCTACTGATCCTCTCAATGCCTCTCGAAACAAGTATCCGCTTCCTGGCACGCTGAAGAAAAGCGTCAGCGACGTCGCAAGAAAACCTGCAGCACCTGCCCCAGTGACTGGAAAGAGAAAACGTGAAAGCTCTTTCAAAAGCGCGCCCGAAGATCAGCAGATTTTCCGCGGTCTAGTCTTCTTCTTCTTCCCAAATGATGACAAGAATCCAGTTCGACGTATGCGAATCAACAAAGCGCGTGAGTATGGTGCTGTCTGGCAGCGCGACTTTGACGATCAGGTAACGCATGTCGTATCAGACAAGAACATGGACTTTGCCTCTCTGCTGAAGTGGCTCCAGCTGGAGCAGCTACCCAGCCAAGTCAAAGCAGTCTCAGAGGCTTGGCCTGCCGAATGCCTGGCCTATAAGACACTTTTAGACTCAACACATACGCGATTTGCAATCAAGGGCCACCAGCAACGAGTGGAGCCTCAAGTGCCGTCTACAAAACCATTAGTCTCCGTCGCTGATTTTTCAGAATCGGACAAGTCTCTGCACCTGAAGCCACCCGGCAAGGACGTCACTGTTCGTGAAGCGGAGACGCCATCGAGAGAAGGCGTCAGCATGGAATCGACAGCAGTGATTGATTTTGCTGGGGAGCGAGAGCCCACTCGCATTCCTGCGAGCTTTATCGATACGACCATTGACAGCAGCAAAGAGCTAGATGATGCGATTGCACAGGCGAGACAGCTTCAACACATACCTCTCGATGACGAAGAGGCGAACAGCCGACCAACCAGCTCGGAAGGTCCCTTATCAGACGACGAGTCTGGGTCTGGTGGGCTCAAGCTTTTGGCGCAACGTAAGACTCAGCGGAAACGATTACGAGAGCAAGAGAAATGGCAGTGCATGCAAAAGCATGATGGCAACAAATCGGGCAACCCGAACGAAGCTACGATTGATGTTCTACAACAAATGGCGGACTATTACGGCCAGATTGTAGATGAGTGGCGGATCAGGGCGTATCGCAAAGCCATTGCAACATTACGCAACCATTCGGTCAAGGTGAGCACCAAAGAAGAAGCTGGAGCCCTGCCAAACGTTGGGCCGCGATTAGCTGAGAAGATAGAGGAGATCGCCTTCACAAATAGGCTGCGACGACTGGACAACGCCAAAGCAGAACCTCAAGATCAAGTTTTGCAGACGTTCATGGGGGTCTATGGTGCAGGGCCAAAGAAAGCCGCGGAATGGGTGGAGCAGGGATACCAAACGCTGGACGAGCTCATGGAGAAAGCAGAGCTTACGGAGAACCAGCGCATTGGAATAGAGCACTACGAAGACTTCAAGGCGCGGATTCCTCGTGCCGAGGTCGCTGAGCATGGCGATATCGTGCTGAAAGCCTTGCGAAAGATTGACCCTGCGTTCGAAGTGATCATCGGTGGCTCCTTTCGACGTGGCTCTGCAACGTCAGGCGATATCGACTGTATCATCACACGCCGCGATACTGGTGCAGACCATCTCCGCAACATCGTTATTGGCCAACTTGTACCCCGATTGACTGCGGAGGGCTTCCTTGTCGCCAGCCTTGCTATCACCGCTCGCGACGATGGAAGCAAGTGGCACGGCGCTTCTTGTCTACCCGGAAGCAAAGTTTGGCGCCGTCTCGACTTTCTCCTGGGTAAGTCTGATGGGTTCAAGGCATGCATCATGTCTAAGACACTTGCTAACCTCGTACCCGTCTGTTTTAGTTCCATCAGATGAGCTTGGGGCAGCACTCATTTATTTCACAGGCAACGACATATTCAATCGTAGCTTGAGGCTATTGGCGAGCACGAGAGGGATGCGTCTCAATCAACGTGGGCTTTACAAGGATGTGATGCGAGGTAAAGGACGCATCAAGCTCACGGACGGTACATTGGTCGAGGGCAAAGATGAGAAGAAGATCTTTGCAGCATTAGGAGTCCCTTGGCGGCCGCCTGAGCATCGCATATGCTGATGAGAGAAGATCGGACCATGCTGCATGCCACAAGGTGTGAGTATGTCGAGCGGCTTGATTTTCGCTCACGTGCCGTGGTCGAACAAGCCTGATACTCCTCTGTCTCGGTCACATTGACTCTCTGGCCAATAATGGTGCTCTCAGCTTGTGCTCTAGACGAGAAAGTATGATACAATGCCCTTGTTCAGCTCGCTTCTTTGAAGTCGCCAAAAGCCACTACATCAGTGCTTTGTCACAGATCAAGACAAGCACGTTTTCGAGTCGCACAATGCTTTGTTCTTATTCTTCATTTCACCTCAAAATTAGGCTGCTATGTGTCAAGGACGACGACGGCTCTATATAAAACTCGTGCTGCTGGCCTCCCTGCCTCGTCCAGATCAGGATTCCAACTCTATTGCTTTGCACTTTCAATTACATTGACAGGCAGATCAATACCTCAGAACGATTCTTATCGCTGAAAGCACATCTTTTATCACTTTCAAGATGCCAAAACTTACCACCGAATCCTCGCGCGCTGCGAAGCGTATCGATCCGCTTAGCAGGCCGACCTTCGACTGCGTTGCATGCATGGAAACAGTCACTGGCCGACCAGCTTCCGTCATCCACTCCTGCGAAATTTGCCAAGCATGTTTCGGTGCTGAAGATGGCGGCATTAGAGCGCAATTCGAGGCTTTTCTCAAAGATGAGACCAAGCAGCCCAAGTGGGCAGGAAAGCTCATCACAATCGAATCGGTCAAATCTCAATTCTCTGCTGACTTCCTCGAGCAGCTTCACGCCCGTATGGTAGAGTACGCAATAATGCCTGCGCAGCGAGTCTACTGTGCTTCCTCTACTTGTGGTCGCTTCCTTGGCCCTGTCGACGAAGCTGTGACCATCAAGCAATGCAAATGTGGGAGCTTCACTTGCTCGAACTGCAGATGCTTTGCCGATCCTCAGGACCATGCCTGCGAAGACCCAATGGAAATCGATCAACCAGATCCATTCGATGGCCTCATCAAAGGTAAGGACTATCAATTCTGCCCGAACTCAGATTGCAAGGCGCCTGTCTCACAGATCGATGGCTGTAACCACATGATCTGCGAAGTCTCCGCTTGTGGAACGGAATTCTGCTATCTCTGCGGCGAGCCTGCAAAGCACTCTTCAAAGCATTGGGAAGATCCGCAAGCATGTCCTAAATATGGCAAGAAGGGCGACCCGAGAGCAATCTTCGACGAACCAATGCCAGTCTTCGTCAACAATGCTCGGCGGGATTTCGAGACCATGCCTACTCTGGAAGATCCATTCGATATCACGGATGGCCTTCCAGAGCAGAGACTTCGAATGATCGACCGTTTCGAGCTTGTCAATACGCTCGACAACCTCCACGACCTCATCAATAAGTACGCCGATACTGACCGAAACCCACCAGGCTGGGTTCTCACTCTCGACGGACTTGCACATGCGCTCACGGACACTCTCGACATCTACACCCTCCACCTCGAGGAGCCTGGTGCCTTGATTCGTATGATGCTGCGTCCTTTAGACCAGAGGTCGATAATTCAACTCATGGTCGAAGCAATTCCGCTGATGGCGTGGCAGTATTTCCCACGAATCAGACCGATCGTGGACACATATCTGCTCGCTCTTTCTGGTGATCATGTACAGGTCGCAGCCCAACTTAACAATCGCCGAGAAGCAGCACACCGTCCACGACGTCGAAGATACTCAGATATCTCACCGTCAACTGTTGATCAGCGCGACGAGAACGGTATGGCCTCATACGAGATTCCCGAGTCTTCTATGGAATGGCCTTTACACTCGATCGATGTTGCTTTCGCTTACCTTGGATGAACCATGCACTTGATTAGAACTCGGTTGTGACCGGTCACAGGACCTCGCAGCCGAGAGCTGAATCATAGTGGACGAATGAGCTGGCTCATTCTATCCACGATATCGCCCAGTGAGTATTACCTAGACAGAATCATCTTGAATGAATCTTCAATCCGAGATTAGCCATCTACGTACAGTGAAAGCTATTCAGGATATCCTCCACCGAATCCTTCTTCCTCCACATCCTCCATACGTTTCCGAAAAAGTACAGACCAAAATTTGTGGCTATCATTCAGCCATGGTATCTCAAAAGCGATTGCCATTCCATAACACCTCAATGCTTTTCCCCTTACGCAACACATATGAAACATTTCAAGCAATACCGAGGCCGACCCTGCCAGCCTCGAGTCCATCACGGCCTGCTCCTCTCTCGCGCATCCTTCTGCCTTCCATCAAACCTCTTAAGCCTCGCTTTTGTAATCCAACTACCGAGCTCAAAGCCCCATTCCACACATCTTGATTCTCTTTTCTGCTCAAGCGAGAGCTGAGGCTCATTTCACTCTCGCTCATGCTGGCATCTGTAGCAGCACTCATTGGCTCATCTTCGTTGTCTTCGTGAGCTGTTGGTAGCTCTCCCGGTCGCAGAGTATTGCGCGGATTCCGACCGTTAGCCATCTCGGTGTCGATCCGAAGACCAGATGTTGAGCGAGAGCCGGAGCCATTGGCCAGAAGGCCTTCCAAACCAGCAAGGCTGTGTGTGCGGATTGGAATGTGCTCAGATGGAATGCTGCGAGCAGCAGCAGTGAAGTGCACGCTGTCACCACCTCCAGCGCCCATGGCCGCAGCATTAAAAATTGCAGCAGCGTTTCGGCCATCGAGACATTGATGCAGGCGCTCAATGGTCGCTTCGAGCAAACCATCGATTTTGTAAGGCCGAGCTAGTTGAAGCAGGGAGCAGAATATCTGAGGCGTTGCCAATGGATGCGGTGGTGCTGGCAACGTTGAGGTGTACAAGTAATGCAGCAACGCATGCAAGGTAGGTGCAGTGTGCGGCAAGTACAATAGTCTCGGTCGCGTCGACGGAGGTGCTGTTCGTGTGTCGGGCACGCCGGCCTCGATGGAATTGCTATTGTTTGTGAGCGTGGTGCCACCAGATGTGACAGATGCTGAGCCCGTGATGGTAATGCTTGAGTTTCGCGAGGGATGACCTGATGCTTGTGGCCGGAGAGTCGCAGCGTCGGAGTCCCCTGTCGCGGACATTAATGACTCTCGCAAGAGCGTGACAAAGTGCGGACCCCAGCGTCGTGATATGAGGCGTGAGTTCACGGGCACACGAGTGCCGTCTATCGCGAGAAAGTCCATATCTGCGAGCTCTTTGACATTCAGTGCAAGCGCGCCGATATCTTCTGCCGCTGAACTGAGCAGTCTGCCAAAAGCAGCATCTTCCTTTGATTGTTGTGGAACCAATGGCGGTGGTATCGCACTGGCAGAGAGGTACGCCGAATTCGGTTCAGCCGTCCTTGGGTTCTCGTAAAGGCCGAACGCCTCAAGTTCGACCACGCAGATGTTCGAGAAGTTGATGCGACGGTTGTTATAGTCGTCCACTAAGCTTCGCTTGCGGTTGCCCAGAATTACAAAGGCGTTTCGACGACTCCAAAGAACACCCCTGTTCCAGCTGCCTTGGCTGAAAATACTGCCACCAGCATCTATTCGGCTCCATGTCAATGTTCGCAAATCCAGCGCCCATAAGGCATATTCTTGCTTTGATGAAGTCAGGAAAGTGCCAGAAACAACAAAATGATTGTCTATCACTCCTCCGTTGGGAAAACGTAGGCCTGGTGGCGAGACCGCCGTCTGCATTGGCTTTTCTGTCAAAGTTCCGTCGGTCAAGCGTACTTGTAGTTCCAATTTCACGTCGAGGAAGTTGTAGTTCGAGTAGATGAGCATTGGCGATCCAGAACCGATTGTGGTAGGTGTAGCATCATCGTCTTCTTCCTCAAGATCGCTCCTTGCATGAGGTCCAGCTCCAATCTGCGCAGCAGACATGGATGTCAGTGGTGTGACGACGCTTCGGTAGGCTCCGCAGCTTCGTCCCATTCCTGTGGTGCCAGTCCACTTCAGACTCCGCAGATTGAAAATGCTCACTTGCTCGATATAGTGATTGGCGCTGTCTTGACCACCTACCACAACCATCTCGGCGCCTCCAGTGCCGTCGATGTTTACACCAAGTGTCCCTTGATTCGGGTTGTCACCTTCGGGGTTGTGATGTAGGGCAGACGTCGGTGCATCGCGTGAGCCAAACACAGCAGCAGAAGGTAGGATCGCCGCGCAATGCGCATAACGGCCCTGAGGTGCATCAGGCGTGCTCACTCGTGTCCATGTTCTTGAAGGCACATCGTAAATGTGGACGTCTGACATTACGATCACTTCTGCCTGTGCTTCTGCGCTCAATTCGGGTGCCGGTGCAGGTGACATACCACCATAGCATACCAGCTTGGTGTCACCGAGCGCGCATACGCTGTGGAAATAACGCGGTGGTGGAACGTCGCCCTTCGTCTCAAGCTTGGTCCAGTGTCGCCGTATGAGGTCAAGTTCGTACAGATTTGCGGTGAGCTGAGGCTTAGTCCTAGATAATCGTCGACCACCAAAGACATAGAGTTTGTCTCCAAGAACTGTCGTTGTCGCTCCAACTAGCGGATGCGGCTCTTTCCCAGTGGTGCGATGCACGTTGCATACCAAACCAGACAAGTTTGCAGCGCTCGCCGCTGGTGCTACCTGTGGGTTTGCAGAACTCGTCGACTGAGATGGAGTATGAGATCCCGAAGCGTCTGCAGCATCATCTTCGGCGGTTGATTCTGCCTCCGACGCGGACTCATACTCTGACCGCATTCCCACCAAGCTCACTTGACTACTCTGTGCGCTGAGGTTGGACGTCGATGCATGGCCATCATCGTTAGCGTACAGCTTGTCTGGAGAAGGTACGGACGTATTGGAGTCCATCGTGTTGGTTCGACTGGATTCGGGTGTAGCCTCAGACATGTCGGGCGGTGAAAGTTGAGTGATATCAAAGTAAGGACTGGTGGTGGTGGGTTTCGTAAGTGGTGGTAGGGCACAATGCTTTCTCGCGTACGGGTTCGCAAACTCCGGGATCTTCAGCTCCACATGCCTAGGTGATGAGCGTGAGCTGGCGGGGCGCGTCTCGTAAGACGGAGGTGTCAACCGCTTTGGCGATATTGGTGAGCTGCTAGATGTTGTAGAGTAATAGAATGATCCAGACCCAGGCTCAGGCAGATAGGCCGGCACGTAAGAATATAGGTCCGGAATGACAATAGGCACGTGCTTCGGTCTGGACGGGCACCTGTTAGAAGATGTTGTAGGCGATGAGAAGTCAAAGGAATCGTGAGGCGAGGTTCCGTCGCTGACGGTGGAGAGTGAAGCTGAGCGCTCTGTCTTTGCGTCGGAGAGCAGAGGAACTTCCGGAGTAGGCAGAGAAGGCTTCCTCTCCCTCGTCAAAGCAGACACCCAGGAACGCGAAGACTTTGGAATAGACGGAGTCTTTTCGGTTTTTGTCTTGCTGAGGAATGATCTTTCTCTATCCAAAGATCGGCTGGTTGATGGTCTTGATTCAATTGAAGTGGCCTTTGACGACTTTCTTGATACAGGTCTGCTCTTGGACGTGTAGTTGCCGTCGTCCGGAGCGGCGGCCGCTGGGTAGGCAATGACCCCTAGAGGGAACGACATCTGTGGTCAGCTCGAAGCCTAACTGTCCAATGCGTAGGTGAGGTATAATAATAATAAATCTTTGGTACTCAACCCGCACAACAACGCAGGCAGAGGGATGTTAGAAGCGCAGTCCAGGAGGAAAGATGGACAGTTGGGAATCTTCCATGCTCTGGGTGTCGGGACTGCATAACCCGTCTTCGTCGTCGCAGGTGGCTAGGACGCTCGTTCTCCAAGCGCGGACCAAGTGGATATCGGACAGAGCAGACTGTGGAGGCGGAAGACACTTGTTTGACGGCGGTCCAATCCATATGCAGGTATCCTGCTGTGCCATGCTGCCGGATGTTTTGCATCGGGTGTTTGTTTCCTCGCGACGGCAGGGATACAGGGCCAGAATAACCGAGTGGGAGCTGTGAACTGGCACGCTAAAGAAGGCTGAAATAATAGACTCACCTTGTCGGATTGGCCGCGGCGTTCAATGCGTGCTGCAGTGCAGGTAGTTTGGCGTAGGCTCACTCCATCAGCGGGTGTGCGTCGTTGAATGGATGTGCGCCTGTGCGCTGCAAATGGCTTAGCGTCACAAGCATTTAGACTTTCACCTTGCGCTGCCAGGACCCACTCTTTCCTCTTCATCCTGCAGCAACCACGAGTGAAGATTTGGTTGTGCTTCTAATTTCTGGTACATGAACGGTCCCTGGCGAACGACTTCCTGCCGTGCAATACACTCGCGCCGGCGAATTTGCTCAGACATTGTCGCAGACTGAACCCGCGATGGGGCGACGCAATGCCTCCGAGGATAGAGATTGCGACGTATCTTGATTTCTGCTCTCAGATCAAGCTGTCAATCTGCTGCATCATCGGCTGCATACAGCAGTTCGCCGGCTGAGCTGCACGTAGCCTTCCGGCCATTCACGAACGCCTTCGGCTGTATATTTGAGCGCCGCGCATAACAAAGCAATTCATCCCACTGGTCATCAATAGAACACGAGCAACGAACGTGGAAGCCCCGACGACCGTCGTCCTGGCGTGCAGTCGGATGGCCGTCCCATGGAAGGAGGCCCGGCCCTTTACAGTCGTTCACCATTTCCGTTACTATTGCTTCCGGATCGTCTTCCTGACACATCCGTTCGAAGCGAGCCTACCGATGATTTCGTCAAAGTGAGCATGCAAACAGAGGATCAGGGAATGCCTCGTAAGGCTTGCCCCTGCTCCCCTTTTCAGATAAAGCTGGGAACGGCTTCAAATTGCTATGTTTCGGCTCCATAGTGCACTCAATGTTCACATTCGGAGACTTTGCGCAGCTCGAGGGGCATATCCTCATGTGGCAGCCAATCGAGCAGCCGCAAGATCCACGTTTGAGATCTGGGAGTGGCGCTCACTATTGCGTTTCCCCAGCTGTCAGGCTGTGCGGACCGCTGGATTGCGTGAAACTTAGATCTCCGTGCAGTCCTTCAGGAAGCTTCTACCAAGCACAGCAAGGATACGCGCAAGACGTTGTAACATGCGTTCGTACTCAATGAGTGGGTGTTGGCTCAATTGTCGTTCTTCATTCAAGGTCGCTAACCTAATTCAAGCTCCTTCCTCATCTAGTAGTAGCAGAATCGCATTTTCGGAGGTATCATCAAGGCAAGCTCTTGTAGCGCTCTTTCGAGAGCAGGTATCAGTTGATCGAAATTCCCCATTCCTGGCCCCAAACGTGCTTGAACATCGTTTCACCAAGTCTGTGAAGTATTAGTATGTATTCTTCGAGAAGACATCGGCCGATCTATATGCAAGCTGCTATACTCACCATACGTTGGCAGAAGTCTCTTCCTTTGGAAGTGGAGTGAAACGGAGGTATGGCTTGACAACGTTCATCTTTGGGAACAGCTTCTCGGCCTCAGGGCTCTTGACCGATGGGTGGACAATCACATCGTCACCTGTAATCAAGAAGATTAGAAATGCCTCGTACTTCTTAGCGGCTTCTGCAGCTTACCTGGCACCCAGTTGATTGGAGTAGTGATTCTGTGCTTGTCGCCAGTCTGGAGAGAGTCAACCACGCGGAGGACCTCGGCCGTGTTGCGACCAGTCGAAGCAGGGTAAGAGAGGATCAGGCGGATGGTCTTCTTTGGGTCGATGATGAAGACGCTGCGGATGGTGAATGCAATTCCCTTCTCGTCAACGTTGGTGGCGTCTTGGTGATCGATCCTGGTCACGCAACGTCAGCAGTTCGCTCACCAATTTGATCAGGCTGACCAATCTTTTAGCCATGGAATGCTCACATGTCGTAGGCAAGAGCAACTTTGCGCTGCTTGTCGCCGATGATTGGGAAGCGGAGGTTGCTGCCCGAGATCTCGTTGATGTCCTTGATCCAACCGCCATGGCTCTCAATTGTGTTGGCACTGAGACCGATGAGCTTGACACCACGCTTGGTGAACTCTGGCTCGAGCTTGGCGAAGGCACCGAGCTCAGTTGTGCAGACTGGTGTGTAGTCCTCTGGGTGGGAAAAGAGAACGACCCAGTTGTCGCCAATGAACTCGTGGAAGTCGATTGGGCCGGTGGTGGTCTCGGCTTGGAAGTTTGGCGCGATGCTGCCGAGGCGAAGAGGTGCGGACGACATTTTGACTTGAGAGACTGTTTGACTGGAGTTGGTGATTGTTTGTGAGCGTGCTCGAGTGTCTTCTATGTCGAAGGAAGGATTACAAGCAAGTCAAAGGCCGAGATGTGCGATGATCAAACAAAAAAAATTAGCTTCATCGCATTCGAAGACCCCGCGATGGCGACATCGCACCTGCCCACCGTGCTGCCACAAATCCAGCGACTTCCACGTGTCAAATCTGCTTTATTCATGTGACATGGTCAAACACCACCATTGGACATCGATACAGCCACAGAATGCTTGCAAATTCTGCCCCTCCATCCCTTTGTCTCCAAGGCACCAAAATGGCAAAGACACTTGGCAGCACGAGCGGCCAGCATTGTTCTCCGAAAATGGCCCTCAACGGATGGGGGCTACCCAGGCTTGTGGTCTGATCTAATCAAATGCAATCACGATTTTCGTCTCTTCGCAAGGACGATAGTCGCGCCGACATCGAAGTCAGGGTCTCCAGCTATACGCACGCTCAAGCAGGGACAGATGCTGTGTTGCGCGGACAATATGAAACCTGGCGAAGTCTATGCATCGCAGAAATGTCACAACGTCAAAAGACTGCCGACCTTGCTGGCATCTCCAGTTGAGAGCAGTGCTTTCGTAGCACTGCCGGAAAAGCGGTGACTCAACATCGGTCTAGCAAATACGCGAACATTGTCAGAACGACGATTCTCTGGTAGTGCCGCAACAGGAGAGGATGTTAGCCATTTCTTCGTCCTGTATGGACTGATGTCGTGTCTGCTCAAAATCTCGTTGCCAATGTTGACTGGAATGCTGGCCACCAACCGAAAGCCCAGAGCGTCGAAGTTCGTGTATGTAAATGAGACGGCTTTGGTGCCTCTGAGTCTGATGGCTTGAGGCTCGTAGTGTATGGGAACGCGTGTTTTATCTGGGCAGAGCAATGTCCATGCTATACCTAGCGTTAACCGTGAAGGCCCACTTGGAGAGGAAGGTAGTACAGCATGTCTGCCTCCCTACAGTCGTGCAGCGCTCTAGACAGCAGCATGATCGTGGAATATATGCCAGATAGTTCGCAGACGCTTGCTAACGATGCCAGCTATGCTCTGCTCTTGCATTCGCAGGAAATGACTGCGGTACATCACGCCTCGAGATGACGACTTTCGCCACAACTTGTCCCTTGTCCAGAAGATATCTTAAATTTCCGTATATCTCTGAAGCCTTATCTCTTTCCCTCTCACAGTTTGAGCTGATCTCGCAGTGTGCTCACAACGGCTATCTTATGAGCACTGCGTCTTGCGACAAGGAGAGTCGGCGGCGCTATAGTATACCCGACTCGATCGTTCTAAGGAAAGTCTTTCGAGGCGACTCATGTCGATGCAGAGTGTCGCAGACCGCGTAAATGCATCGCTACAGCCAGCACAGCAGCGGAACGATCATGTTGACTTCAAAACACCTGCGCCAAAAGGAGATGACCAGGGCGCAGCAGTTGCTTATGCGGCCAAAACTCGCACGATCTTTCAAGCCTTTCGTCGTCACGAAGCGGAGAAATGTTCCTTCCCACTTCCCTCCACACGCCCACACTCGTCTATTTGAGGTGCATCAGGGACACAACCCTCGAAGCTTGGCCTTACTCTCGTAGAGCCGTCGAAAGCACAGTGGAATCCGAGAGCGGTGGTGATGGAGAAGAAGCCGCGATCATGTTCCGCAAAAAGTCGAGCGCTGCTCACATGCCTTAATTGTCCCGGAGATTATCTGCTAGCTATTTCATAGGACGAAAGGGTACCCGCCTATGGAGACTATGGCTTCGGAAAGACGGCGCACTTTCTGCAGGCACAAGCACAAGAGCACCGAGAGTCTTGATGCGAAGTTCGGGGTTAGCGCTACCTTTCTTTGCACGCTCTTTGCGCCTTACGATGCACAGTACAGACGCCAACTAATGAGGTTCTTTGGAGAGTGGTCTGCTCTTTTTCTCTCTGCTATATTCTGTCATTCCTTTGCGCACTTCTATCCCAAGTTCAATGACGGCATGGCAGTTCAGAACATCGCGCGAAGCTCTTCCGCCACGGACCTGGATGCGAGCACCCCAGAATACTCACAAGAAGGTCTGAATGAAGAATCAAAAGAGAAAGCATGCAACGACTCGACTAGTAGCCTGGCACGACCTCTCAGTATCCATGACGTCCAAAATGCAGACATCACTTGGCACTATCTGGAGTTTGACACAGAGTTGCCACAACCTGCCTATCTATCGCATCCAGAGCTTTATCCTGATACCCAAGCACAACCACCACAATGCCCAGGCTTGCGGAACTACACATCACCCTTTACTTGGGCAGACTCGCGAAAATCGGTGATGCTGTGGATATCTTGTGTCGCTACAATGTTCACAGCCTACAATGCTGGAGCTTACACCTCTGGGCTTGATCAAATGAAGGACGAATGGCAAATCTCCCAGGTAGTCGGTCTTCTAGGTGTCACTCTCTTCACAGTTGGCTTCGGCTTGGCCCCAATGTTCTTAGCCCCATTCAGCGAGATCAATGGACGAAGACCAGTGTTTCTGGTGTCTGGTGTCCTATTTGTGATATTCCAGTAAGTGCGGATCACATGTCAGGAGCATACAAAAGCTGGTCTCGCTGACTCTCATGCTTCCGTTCGCAGAGTCGTTTGCGCAGTCACGCCCAGCTTTGCCGGCATGCTTATCTCCCGCTTTCTTGTGGGTTGTTTCAGCAGCACCTTTAGCACGATGGTCGGAGGTGTCATCAGCGACATCTACCACGCAAAAGATCGCAACACGGCGATGACGCTGTTTTCTGCCTCAGCTCTGACTGGAACTGGCCTAGGACCTCTTGTCAGCGGCTTTATTGGTCAGAACACGACGTGGAGATGGATCTTCTACTTACAGATCATAATCGACGGGGTTCTGATAGGCTTTGTAATACTGTTCTTCAAGGAAACTCGAGGATCGGTGTTGCTATCCCGCAAAGCCCAAAAGTTGAACAAGTACTACGAATCCCTGGAATCCGCCGGGTACTACGGCCTTACAGTGTCGTCCTCAAGCATGAGCGTGCAGTCACAACTCGAGAAAATACCACCGACTCAGCCCATGCGAACCACAATCCCCAGACTGCGATGGAAAGTTCTCGCCGATGAAGAACGAGCCTCCCTGGCCACTATGCTCCGAATCTCCCTCCTCCGTCCATTCCACATGCTCTTCACAGAGCCCGTGGTCTTCTTCTTCAGTCTCTGGATCTCATTCTCCTGGGGCGTATTGTACATGACTTTCTCCGCAATTCCCCTAATTTTCTCGACAACCTACTCCTTCAACCTCCAAGAAACAGGTGCAATCTTCTCCGCATCGAGTATCGCAAGCATCCTATTCACCTTCGTTGCAATCTACCAGGAAAGACTTTTAAAGCCTCATCTGCCTGAGAGTCAGAAGAGGATCCTGGAAAGTCCAGAAGGAAGACTATACTTCGCATGCGCAGAATCCGCATTACTACCTATCGGATGTCTCTGGTTCTGCATTTCGGGCTCATACCCAAATTGCCCTTGGATTGTACCAGCGTTAGGACTCGGATGCGCCACAATAGGCGTTTTCAGCATATACCTCTCAGTCTTCAACTATCTCGCAGACTCATATCACCGCTACGCCTCAAGCGCATTAGCAGCACAGAGCTTCTGTCGAAATATGCTCGCGGGTGCTTTCCCATTATTCACAAGACAAATGTTTAATGCCATGACATTCCAAGGTGCGGGAGGTTTTCTTGGAGGCGTGGGCTTTCTCTTGACAGGAGTGCCTTTGGTGCTCCTCTTGTTTGGACCCAAGATCAGGGCGAAGAGCAAGCTTGCAAGTGAAATTATGAAGAGTTCTGGATAGAATGATAGATTATAGATTACGACGACAGTGATAAATTACGAGATGTTTTTCGAACAGAAAAGTCACCAGTCCTTGCGAAATTCGATGTCCAGCCTCAATCAATGCCTCATACGCTTCGAAGGTGATCCCGGCTCCTTTGAAGCAGATCTCTTCCTAGAGGTCCCGATAGCATGCCTCTCAACTTCTTCTCTTGACAATTCAGGCAAGTGCCATGGCCATTTCGGAGGTTGCACAATATCCTTGAAGTTTTCAGCAGGAGGCCTGACTTTAGCTGCGGTAGGAGGTTCCAATTCGCGCTCAGGACTGCGAAAAGCACTGGAGATGCTACCAGCAATCCTGCCCGGGATAGAAGTGATGGATTCGAGAATGCCAGATGACTGTGGTACAACTGTAGCCTTCTTAATAGCTTCTTCATGGCCTGGTAGACATCCGTTAGTAATTTTACACACACGTTGTGTTGCTTTCCGTCTCACCTCTCGCAAGATCCTCATTGATCTGATCACTCATGACCTTCTCCATGTATGGAGTTTCACCAAAAGGGAAGTAAGGTGGCATTCTGCGATGCCAGACTTCTTCTGCAGGCATCGTTTGAAAGAAAGGATTTTCGCGATCTTGGGGTTCCTTGGTAGGATCTTTCAGGTCGCTGACTTCGACCCAATCTTTCTGGATTGGTGGTACGACATCACCACGACCTTTGTCGGATTTTGGCCATACACCTTGACCGTTTTCGAGATGCTTACGTTTGTAAGTAGGCCTTGCTGGGGAGCGTGGTGTGTCTGCTTTTTGCTGCCGTTTCCCTGGAGACAGTGACTTAGTGGGCGATCGTGCCATAGTGGTAGCCATTTGTCTTTTTGGGGTGGAAGGTGATCGACCGGGAGATGATCTTGCAGGCGTGACACGACTGGGTGAGAGTTGAGGAGGGTCTTCATCACGCGATCCTGCCACGCTTGCTGTCTTGTTTGCTGGTCTCACTCTCCTTTTGGGGCTGCTTTGAGAGTGCATCACCACTCCTGAGTCGCCATATGTACGCGGACTTTGTTCCTCCTGGTTTGCATGAGTGTTGAAAGCCGCCTGAGTTCGCTCCTTCGCTGCCTCTCTGCCACGTCTCTGAGCCTTATTGTAGTCACTCCTGGAGATAGCATCAGGAAATTCATGGTACTGCTTCATAGGCTTGCCACGTGTCTCTTGGACGAAGGCCTGGCGCTCAATCTCCTCTATGATCTCAGCCCTGTCGGTGGGAGAGGTGCCATACTCTTCATCTGGCTGTGCTGTGCGCTTTTCACGACGATCTGGATGCGATCCTTGCTTTCGACGTGGCGAAGGACTAGCAGAAGCCGGCCTAGCAGGTTTCGGGCTCGCGCGAGTAGGTGACTTCTTATTCGGCGAGAGGACTGGAGCATTGGCAAGTTTGTTAGGACTTCTAGTGGGGCCTCGAGGTTCGAGAACGCGGAAAGGTGACCGATCTCCAAATTCTTCCTCGCAATACTTGCGAAATCGCCAATACAGCTTGTAGTTGCAGTCGAGCTTCTCTTCTCCACGCTCAATGTCAACGAGCATCATGGCCTGATTCTGACCAATCGATCCGCGCCCCTCCTCGAATTGACGTATCTGTTGAATGAGTTGTTTGTCGATAGCGGTCCTTGTCCGGCCATCGAATTCCGCGAGGATCTCATCGGTCGTCTGGTCAGGATCATACCCGGAGTCATCTTCGTCTGGAGAGCCTCGCTTACGTCCTTTGCCCTTCTTACTTGGGCTGCCAAGTTTCTTGGAACTGGGCGCCTTCTTGGTGCTAGTAGCCTTCCTGGGAGTCGTGGTTGTCTTAGTTGCTTTTGCTGGAGTGGGTTTCGATGGGCCGGCTGTACCACGTGTGCTCGCTTTCCTCGGTCCCGGACTGGTCACATTATCGCCTTTCGCGGGAGAGACAGATTTAGTAGCGCTTCTAGTAGAGCTTTGGGTCGCAGCCCTTGGTGTTGCACTATTTGTCGCCGCTTTCTTCGGCGAAGTCTTCTTCGTGATGCGCTGAGGAGACTTTACAGCCGTTGCGGATTTCTTCTTCGCTGAAGGTGTTGCTTTACGTGGAGACACTCTAGCTTCTGGTTCTGCGCTGTTAGATGCAGTAGGCTTGGTCCTTTTTGGCGATTTGCCCTTCGAAGGCGACTGTTCTCTCGTCTTTGCCATGATGAGCGGCGTGACGTTGGATCATTCAGAAGACTGGCCGGGCGCTGAGTGTATGTTTTGGGGGATGCGGCGAGCCAGTGTAAACAAAGGAATGCCAGCAATTTCACAAAGGAATGCTGTGTCCAACTTACCGTTCGCATCGCACAGCCCAGCCTTACCTCGTCCATGTACCCATCTCCTACGGACAGCGTGATAAGGCACGTGTCTGTACCCGAAGTCTCGTGCAGATGGCAGAAATGCCAATGCGTTGCAAAAATGTCCATACCAGCTTTTGGAGGCAACTCCATAGTTGTCATTCTATCCCAAGCTCTTCCTGATCCGTACATCGTCGACCTCAAGGGAAGCATAGAACGCGATCTAATGCGTTGGCAATCATACATGCGTGCAAGCGCAGTGGTATTGTCCAGCTTCATCTCCCAGCCCTTGTCGCTTAGTGACTGTGAACACTGACCATTCGCTCCTTCTTCGAGGACGCGCTCTACCGCACGGCCATCGCCATGATTGTGACCGCGACTGTGTGATGCATAGTACACGACCTCTATGCAAAGGATGCCAGCTGACCAGATCAAATGGTGCTTCGCGATGAGCTTGTGACCGAAAAGCTTCCCCGACGAGCAAGCAGGGAGGATCAAGTGCGAGCGCAAGACGCGCCAAGTTCAACCTCCAACGCCGGTCCGAGCGTTATGTCACCACCTGTTCCCGACTTTTGACGAAGCGAACGCAACAACAACGACCTGTCGATTAGTACATTTTGATATCGTTCGATAGCTTGCGCTCTCGTGAGCGCGGAGATATCTACTTTGTAGAGTTTGCGTCGTTGTCGAGGTTATTATAGTGGAATTAAGACAGTGCTTCAGGACAGCGCTGGTGACATAACGCGTGTCCCGACGTTGACCTCCAAACCCCTCGGAGCTTGTGTGAAGTCTTCTTTTGGAGAGCGATCGTCCCGTCCAGCCGTCAACCTTAACTCAGACTCAACTTTCTTGAAATTGCCAGGAGTCCAGGACCATCAGCAGCAGACTTAATGGCAATGAACGCGTGTGCGTGCCACAGCTATACGGAGAACGACGAGCCACCGTCTATGGAATGACCATTCATCGAGTCTTCACTCGGACCCTAACCAGCAACTTCCCAGCCCTGAACCATGCTCTCAAGTATCCGACCGTGGACTCTCCTGCATGTCTCAACATCAGAGAAGTACTCGACGGCTAGCCGGCAATACTGGACATGGTCCGCTGACTCCTGCTAACGTGAACGGCGGCGGCTATGCAAAACATCCCGGACCTCGTCTTGAACACCTTACCGTCCGCTCAGCGGGGCAGGGGAATGAGGTCACGCTCATCTCATCTCAGAGACACATGGCACCTGTCCACCATGATGAGAACATCAGAGAACGCGATTTTGAGCTCAGGGAGTACTCTTTCTAATCTCGTCATCTCTCTGACCTTTGATAGACACATCAGCGTCGTCGTTCGCGAGCTGTCGGCAAAAGCCTGCCACCACCACCACCGTCTGACCTCCCCGATGGAGCATCTCGCACCCCATATTGGATCGACATCACCAGCAGTGGTTCCTTGCATTAGCGCGCCCATTTCTCTCCGATATTGCAGGGAGGGCGGCATGCGGACGCACTTCTTATTATACTTCTGAAGACTCCGTAACAGTAGCTTTGTGGAGAACGAGTCTACCGCGTGCCTCGTTACATCGCTCATGCTCTCGTGTCTACACAACGTACCCACGATTGGCTGCCAGCCAAGGTTGATGTCTGCTGGTCGAAAACGTTAGCAGGATCCGAGCCCATCCTCCTCAGACGCGCATGCACCATCGCGACGCTGTGGAAGCTTGACGGGTCAGCAGCATCGACCAGAGTGCCTTCAGGATTTGCAACATAAGTAGACAGTTTCCTGCTATGTCTGAAACTCTAGAGGTGGGCATTTCTTTCTTTTCGTATTCTAGCCAGCATTATGGCTTTCTCATTTCTTCTCGTGGCTAGCATTGCCGTTCTAGCAAGCGCTCAGTCCAGCTTTTCGCCTCTGCGACCACCTGCCATTCCTCTGGCTGTGAGAAGCCCTTTCATGAGCACATGGCAGCAAGCTGGAAGCGACAATGGAAATGGAGGATACCTCGCTGGCGAGTGGCCCACGTTCTGGAATGGCCAAGTCACAGGATGGACAGGAATCGTTCGTGTCGACAATTCTAGCTACACCTGGATGGGAGCACCGAGCAATAGCCAGTCATACGTCAATCAGACTGCTTTCCAGTATACTTCGACGAAGTCCATCTTCACTATGCAAGCTGGACCAGTTCAATTGACAGTCACATTTCTTTCTCCTGTCACGCCAAATGACCTGCTTCGCTCTTCTCTGCCTTACACATACTGCAACGTGGATGTCAAGTCAACCGATGGCAAGACTCACAACGTGCAGCTGTACTCCGACATCTCGGCCGAATGGGTATCTGGAGACCGTGGTGTAAAGGCACAGTGGGATTATGGTGTCATCCAAGGCGTTACCCAGCCAAGCGGTGTAGGCTCTCCTTCATCCGCGCCTTCGACTCAGCAATCTCCTACCACATATGGAACCAAGACCGCCTTTAATGCACCTCCGGCGATAACAGGTGGTCACGCACCGCAATATGCATCCAGTCAAGGATTCCGTCCAGATCCAGCACACAACACTGCAAAGCCGACGTGGTCACCGGTCAGAGTTGAAGCAGCAGAAGCGAGTGGCGGTCTGGCTTATCATCGGGTGTATAGACAGCAGCAGTTGGAGTTTGGATCCATCAATGAGCAGGCTGAATGGGGTTATTGGTGAGTTTTTGTGCGTCTTCTCGGTCTCTGATGAAGCTGATGCGCTTCCAGGTATTTTGCCACTGCAAACACAGCCAAGCTGACCTACCAATCTGGTGCTGACACTACCGTTCGTGGCAATTTCATCAAGAGTGGAACTCTCACGAACACGAAAGACACCAACTATCGAGCAATCAACAATGCCTATCCTGTCTTCGGCTATGCGATCAACATGGGCTCCGTTGGCTCCAGTACCCAAAGCACCTTGTTCCAGCTGAGCTTGCATCAAAAGAACTGTGTGCAATTCCAAGGCACTAAGGGTGCAGTACAGAAGCTACCATGTATGTGGAACAGCTATTTCTCCACTGAGACTGGCGCAGTAAGTGAAGTTTTGATCTGAATGAAGCATAGTGCATTGACGATATTTTACAGGTCTCCTACTTCTACAGCGACTACAGCAAAGCAAGCTCCATGGCCGCTAGCTTCGATTCCCAAGTCCAGAGCGATTCAGCAGCCTCAGGTGGATCAGACTACGCCAAGATCACCTCCCTCGCAGTTCGCCAAGCATTCGGTGCCATTTCCTTCACAAACACACCTAGCAAGCCACTCGTATTCATGAAAGAGATCTCCTCAGACGGTAACGTCAACACCGTCGATGTCATATTCCCATTCCATCCAATTGCCATCTACACCAACTCCGCAATCCTCAAATGGCTCCTCGATCCCCTCTTCATCAACCAAGAAGCCGGAAACTGGCCAAACAAGTACGCAATCCACGACATCGGATCCAGCTACCCCAACGCAACAGGCCACAGCGACGGCAACGCCGAAGCCCAGCCCCTAGAGGAGTGCGGCAACATGCTCATCATGACCCTAGCCTACGCTCAACGCGCCAACGACAACGCATACTTAACCCAACACTACCAGATCCTCAAGCAATGGACGGGCTACCTCGTCCAAGAAGCCCTCATCCCAGCAAACCAGATCTCAACCGACGACTTCGCAGGCTCAGCAGCCAACCAAACAAATCTGGCCATTAAAGGTATAATCGGAATCCAAGCCATGGCACAAATCGCAAACCGTACAGGCAACGTAGCAGATGGCCAGAACTACACCAAAATCGCAGCAGACTACATCACAAAATGGCAAGGCTACGCAATCAACAAGAACGACAATCCACCACACACAACCTTCAACTACGGAAACTCCTCCTCTTACAGTCTCCTCTACAACCTCTTCGCCGACGCCGAATTAGGCCTCAACCTTGTCCCTAAGAGCGTGTATACAATGCAAAGCAATTTCTACAAAACCAAATTCAACACATACGGAGTACCCCTCGATACAAGACACACATACACCAAAGCCGACTGGGAGCTTTTCTGTGCTGCGATTGCGGAGAGTGAGACGAAGAATATGTTTACTTCGACGATTGCGAAGTGGTTGAATGTTACGCCGACAAATTTTGCGTTTACGGATCTTTATGATACGATTAGTGGGAATTATCCGGGGATTTATTTTATTGCGAGACCGGTTGTTGGAGGGACGTTTTCGTTTTTGGCGTTGAATAGTGCGCCGAAGAGTGGGATTGTGAATCCGAGTTGATGAATGGGATGCATGTGAAGCGGTCATGCAGTTTCGCAACGTGTACATATGTAGCATAAGATCGTGTACATATGATCATGTCAGATTGCATAGTGTCCCGTTTCCATCGTCACGCATCTATTAGAACATCTGATCACAAGCCATTCCGCAGATCGTGGCTGCGAAGCACACGATTGCTGTCAACCACATCATGTCTGTCATCTGACTCCTCAGGCTGCGTTCACCACTGCTCGACCTACAATGTAGACTTAGCGCCTCTTGTCAATGATATCTTCACAGGTTGACAACTTACCTCGATCCATTCGTGCCACCTGCCATGGCTTGTCCTTCCGTGATGCCAGCGGCAACGATACTGGAATTCGGTGATCCGCCTTGGCAACGATGTCAATATAGCCGCAAATCGCACATATCTCAAGGTTCAACTTACCAGAAATTACATCGCTCAATTCCGTCTTCGGCACAATCACAGGCTTGATTTTACTTCTCCAATTCGTCTTTTGCTCATAAGCATAGGCGAATCCAACGAGCTCAAGATCACTCCAAAGATTACCCAAGAACGATATCCCGAAAGGAATGTTTGGACCGACGCTGACCAGCTTGTGTTTGATTATCTTCGTATCATTTAGGAAAGCACCCATCGATACTGTAATGACAGGGCTGCCGACCAAAGCCGGCACCTGTGGAGCTATCATTGTAGGCAAGATGACTGCATCTGCACCACTGCGTTTGAGCGCAGATAGTATACCGCCTTCAGATCCGTGGGCCCAAGTGATGGCGTAAGTCCCCCAGAAACGAGGATCGGTGTTAGTCATATTTTGAGACAGAGCTAAGTCCCATAGCGAGGTGTCCTTTTCTGGAAAAGATTCCAGCTCGGGATGGGAATGTGTCCATTCTCGAAGCGTTGCAAGGTCTGTGATTTTGTTCGGATCCTGGGAAAGCTGGGCAAGGTACTTTGGTAAGGCAGTCATGAAGTCTGCAGCAAGGAGTGAAGTGTCGTTTTGATCAGACAGATATTCGCTGTATCCTGTGAAATTTGCGCTGACGATTGTAGCGCCAGCAGCTTCGATATCTCGGATTGCGACCTCGAAAGCAGATACCACAGATGAGTCCAGATCTGCGGCGTGCATTTCAAGAACGTTGTATTGCACACCAATGGTCTTGCCCGATAAAGCGTATTGGCTGCAAGCTGCCGTGAAATTGGCCTCTTTCAGGAAGGCTGGAATAGCAGATGTGTAGTTGTCGTTCTTGTCTTCGCCGATGATGGCTTGCAGTAGAAAGGCTGCATCCTTGACGGTGCGAGCAATTGGTCCTATCGAATCTCGTCGTTCAGAGATGGGCACCATGAGATACCGAGACGTCAATCCAACCGTGGGCTTCATACCAACCACGTTATTCGCGCTTGCGGGAAGTACGGTCGTGCCCAAAGTCTCGGTATCGATAGACGCAAATGCCAGACCAAGTGACACAGCTACTGCGCTACCACTGGAACCAGCGCCAGGGTCTTGGTTTTCAAGATAGGCGCCTTTCGTCTGGCCACCCTGTGATGACCACCCAGATGTGATGTTCCTCGATCCGAAGCCATCAAATTGGCTCAAATTGCTCTTGCCCAAAATGATTGCACCAGCTTTTCTCAGTTTAGCGGCAATGGTTGAGTCCTCGGATGTGCTGGCACCAGACAGGGCCCAGGAGCCTGCTGAAGTGTTCATCTCATCTTTGGTAGCAATATTGTTTTTGAGTAGAATCGGTATACCGTGCAGAGGTCCGCGAGCAGTCCCATTCGCGCGCTGAGCATCGAGATTCTTCGCGATTTCGAGGGCGTCAGGATTCAGCTCAGTGACCGCATGTAAGGTGTCGTTCACCTCTCGAATGCGCTTCGTGTATGCATTGACCAGATCGACGCTGTTGAAGAGACCAGCTTCGAGCCCTGTACTTAGGTCTTCCAGCGAGGTCTGCAGAAGATTCGGAAATGTACTGTTTCTATCGCTAGCAGGCGAGAATGTAGGATCGCTTAGGTGGGAGGAACTCGTGCTGTCGTAAGTTGATGAGTCTGAAGCATTTATATGCAGTGTGGCTGTTGCTGTGCTTAAGGCGCTCTGGTCCTGATCCTGTTCGCGCTCCGTCACGACATTCACACTTTGCACTGCAGCATGTGATTCGCTCGGCACTGAACTGACTCTCAAAAGTGTCGAAGTTATAGTGGAGGTGGACGGATTGGGGGACTGGGCTGTAACGAAAGAGTTCAGCAGCAGGGCTACAGGGAGCACTTGCCGCATCACTATGCAAGTGCCTCTGACAGGACCCATGGTGGCAGCATTGAGAAGTCTACTCGATGCGCATTACATTGCTCTTCAATTTTGGAAGCTCCGTTCGCAGATGCTGGATGCAGCGGATGGCCTCAAAGCGCGCTACGTGTATTGTCCGTCTTTGTTTAGGATAACACCGGCTTGAGAGCCAGCCACGACAGTGACTGACATGGCATGGAATCCTGCATGCCCCTTCGTAACGCTCCACGCTCGGTCATGGCATTCATTTTACTCTGGCTCGCGGAGGTGGAGTGTGACGGAAGTCGTGATGAGTCGGTCCGGCCTTGAACGAGGCACGATGTACAGAGCGTGATGGTGAATGAGTGGCATCTCTGTGCGATGTGCGATCAGTGGGTGAGAAACCTTGTCATTGTACGGAGAGGTGCGAGATGGTATTCACGTCAAGAGACATCGTGTCGCCAAAGTCGAGCTCGAGCGCGGACGTCGTGCTTCAGCCATTGTCATTGGTGCGGTATGCGGTATCTACGGTCACTAGCGGCTGCTTCCGCTTGCCCACTTTCTGCCCTCACTGCCACTGCTGTTTTCACCGCAAGCAACGTACTGATGTCTAAATGATATTGGCCATTGCTCCACTTCGGGATGGAATCAAGCAGCACACATCGCGTTCTCAGCCAGCCTAAGGTCTCACCACACGAGTCTGCTTTGTTATGGCATGGCATTGCACGACTCCATGAGCTGAGCACAGTGAGCGAGCGGCCTTTCACCCTTCACTCGTCGCAACAGAACATTCCGCCTCCTCGAGAAATACTGGCTCAACACGCAGGCTTTTGGAGCTGACGGCCTTGGAAACTCACAGCTAATGGTCAGTCAACGTTCAGTTCTGCTATCAACTTGCATAGTCGACAGTCTTGCATTGCCTGCACACATCCGCACTTGTTATGCCGCCTTCCCTCGCTGATCCTGGACCCGAAATCGTTGACCAATACGCTGAAATCTTGAGAGAAACACTGCCTCCACACAGTCTGAAGCGCTCCAGTACAGCTGGCTGACCTTCGCCTTAAGAGCGGAGAAATACATCGGAAGGAGGATGTGAGGTAAAGAGGAGGATGACATCCAAGATCCTGCTTTGGACCAGTGGCATCTTGCGTTTTGCTTTCAGCTCACAAGATTGCCTTGATCTGTCATGTCAATGGTACTCAAGTCCGTCCACGTCTGATGTACGTCTTCACCTCGCCTGTCGCCACGCGCTTGCTCCCTACAGAAACCTCGCGATCGACGGTCAAGCCAGCCATGAGAGCCCCAGTCTGTTTCTGAACAGTGGTGAGCGGTAATTCACGTCCTTCTTCTGACTTGTTCACACCCGCCGACGCATAGGATGTCGCGACGCGACGCTTGCATGGTGCGATGGATCATGGCTCTCGGCTTTCAATTCGGCCTGTCCCATAACGACGTCCCGACGCAATGCTTCGACTGTGCTATCGCTGTGTGCATGATTGACTGCAGATCCAGCTTCAGCCCCAGCGCCGGCATGCAGTGTCTGTGGATCGTCACTACGGATAGTCTCATTGTTTCCTTCCGGTGACTCTTCCGCAGTTGAAGGGTTTGACGAAGGAATGCGCTCGGTGCTTTGTCTGTCTTCGCGGATTCTCCATAATG
Source organism: Pseudocercospora fuligena (assembly GCA_014298035.1). NCBI lineage: Eukaryota > Fungi > Ascomycota > Dothideomycetes > Mycosphaerellales > Mycosphaerellaceae > Pseudocercospora > Pseudocercospora fuligena. Next base: position 73,368 of record JABCIY010000258.1, on the reverse strand, counting down.
ACTTTCCGGTTCTTTCGACCTCGCTCTGATCATTCACATAGGTCTGCATCAGCGCCATTGCCTCCTTCGTAAGTCTGCCCACGACTTCGACCTTGTCTCTGCAGTCGACTGGATCTAGTTTGCCGAAATCAACAGCACCCCATTCCAGTTCGTGCGCTTGACGTCCACGGTCGAATTCGACATGTAGACGTGGAACATTTGGAGCTTCCTTCTCTACTTCAGGCGGCAGAGGCTCATCTTTCGAGATGACGATGGCAGTGGCGCAGCGACCCTCCTTCCAAGCCTCCTGTGACCTAGCCAGATGCATGCCGCCACCCGTGCTAAGTCTACGACATTGACGCCAGACCTGACCGTAAAGATCTTTTGAGTATGAGATCACGATCTTCTGGTGTGGGCCGTGAAAAACCATGCCGTGCGGTGTCATGGTCGTGCGTCTTGAATCGCGCGCGTTCTTTCCGTGAGGATTGAAATCTCTACAGCGCTCCAGGTCCACATGATCGATGATGGTTCCGATGGGCACCTCATCCTCTGAATATACGCGCGCATTTTGGAGCTCCGCTTGCCCAGCCGAGCCAGCCACCCTATCTCCTAATGCACAGGCCAAGTCGGAAGCCTGTTCATACGCAAATGCGGCATCAGAGTCCGACAGTCTGGTATGACTAGCGATCAGTTCTTTCATATCCGGCGTGCAGCGAGGGACTATCTCGGTCCTCCTCTCGCCAGATGAAAGATCGACCCGGAGAGTGCAGTTGCTCTCGACGTATGCTTGGTGGAGGATCACATCTCTCGTCGCCGCCGCCATTCGTGGCTGCTGAATCGGAGTGGACTCACATTCGGTCAGTGTAAGCGAGAACTCGAGGCCTATCGAACTTACGTTGGAATCTTGCAGAGGTTGAGCTAATCTATCGCTCTTTCGCCCCCATCCAATCTGGTCGTCCCTATCCCGCGCCACCTTCTGCTTCTTGAGCGGTGGAGAGGTGTCTCCACGAGCAGCTGGTGTCGGACGATTTATCGGTCTTGGAATGCCAGTGCCCACGCGATAGTTTGGCTGTTCTGGTGGAAAGCCTTGGTTTGCCTGGCGCTCTGAGTTGCGATCGAGGTCATACCCACCTCGCGGAGCTCGTAGATAATCGCCGCGGCGATCATCGCGCTGTCTCGAAGGATCACCATGGCGGTGTTCACGGACATTCATCCTGCCGGCCAGCGGGTCGAGTATGTCCTCGTGCGCACAGCCTATACCGTTGAGACGCTTGCTTTAGGCGTTGTTGGTGAGCAACGGGGTTGTGGTCTTTCGCTGTCGAGGTCTGTCGGCAAGCGTGGCTGGCGCGAGACGTACTCTAAGTTTGTACATGCGGCCTGATGGTCCATGCTCCCCCCTCTGCAAACGAAGCAGCCTTCATGTTGCTCAGCCTAGCCAAATTTGGTGTCGGCTGAGTGCCAAGCCGCGTCAACTCATTCACTTACACCCACCGATCCATTTCAACTTCTGCGCTTGCGTATCCAAAGGAGGATCGCGCTCAGCTTGAAGCAGAACAAAGGACATGTCGGCAGATTGCGTCGCTCTCCTGGGTACAAAGATCGCGACTATTACTCCTGGAGACAAAGGACTGGAAGAAGAGCTTAACAAGAGGTATTGCCTCCTTGCACTTCGAGTCACTGGAAAGGTATATTTGAAGGCTCGAACGAAAGTTCACTTCCCGATTACTGATGGCAAAAGTCTTTGTAATACGGTCACGATGGCAAGAAGAATCTGAGACGCTCAGGTCGATCATTACACGGCTCTATCACTGGCTCACTGGCAAGAAGCGGTGGACGAGAGCCTCTCGAAGCCCTACACCGATCGAGCGCCGGCCGCCTTCTCGCAGCACTCATTCAGGACGAGTTCAGAAGCATTGGGCACCTCGTTTGCCAAATGGTATGAATGCTACCAAGCCATCCGCAACAATATGTGCACGTTGCAAAACGCTTCATCCTCACAACGCCAGCAGTAGGCTTTTGGCAAAAATCGGAACAACTCGTTTCGCTAAGCACTTGGCTGCGTTAATCAGAGCCCAGCAACTGATTGTACAAGAGGAATACACCATTCGCGACCTGGTCGTGGAGTCAGGTGAGATTGACTCTCGTCACAGGATTATCTTGGAGAATAGCAAGGCCCTTCAGCAGCAGGGTGAATCTGCGGAGACACAATCAAGGCTACAGGACTTAGCTGCTGTCACTGATATCGAGCAAGAAAAGACCCGGGCAACTGCGCGCTTGAATAAGAGAAGGCTCAAAATACACAAAGCGCGTCAACGCTGTCGTAAAATTTACGAGCATCCAATGATGGCTTATGTTCAAAACTTGGCAGAAGAGGCCGGCGCGATCGACGAGCTGGTTGACAAGGCTCAACTGCACAATATCTTATTCAGATCAGAAGCCGATGAACTCAGCGAGTCAAACGAACTTCTATCATACTTGTTGTCGGAGGGGCAAGAATTGTCCGAGCATCTTGCAGTGTCTACAACCGCCCGGATTATCATTGATGAGCTCATTGATGATACTGAAAACTTTAGGCTGCGATTTCTGGAAATGAAGAAAGAGCTCGAGGCATGTCAGGGCGAAATTGAGATGGTTCGAAATCAAGGTTTCGCCAATGATGACGCGGAATTGCTCGAGAAAGAGCATCAAATGGCAGACATAAGGCTCAAGATGCAAGAGAACGATGGGGGATGGGTAGCTGCCAATGACCGCATAGATATGGCGCAAAGTCGTCTGCGGTTGTTCGACAGGAGGTTCTTTATACGCGCCAAAGACTTGATACAGGGATCCGGTCTCCTTGACGGCAAAGTTGATGAAGAAATGTTGAGGAGACAGCTCTTCGAGGGAGAGCACATTGGGAGTCAAGACGGCGATGAGGCTCAAGAACAGCCACAGAATGAAGACGAAGCCAACACGCAAGCCGACCAGGAATTGAAAGATGCCGAACGAGACGCTGCTCGAGAGGAGAGAGCAGGGGCAATATCGGCCGCGTTAGATGTCGCAGAACTACTCGCATCGCGAATGGAAGGTTATCATACAGCGCTAAATCAGCACCTCAACGGCCAAGATCCAGGTATACCAGATTGGTCTCCATCATGGTCGAAAGAAGAATTCGATCTTCGTCGCCTGCGTCACCTGCAACAGCTGACAGGCGAACAAATCGCGGCTGAGCGTCGCTGTATGCGTGCTATCATCCGAGCTCGTGATGCCGGAGTGGAGCCTATCGAGAGCATGCGTTTTGCATTCGCGGACCGGACAGATGATGGCGCACAAGGCTCTGGGGATGGCACGAGAGCCATTGCCACAGCGCCGCGACGTCAAGTTAGAGAGTGGCTGGAAAGCATACCTGTCACACCAACTCGACTTCGAAATGATCAGCCTGGAAGCCCAGCCTCAGATGTGCCAGATCTTCGAACTCCGATGAATTGGGAGTCTTTCAGTACTAGGGCAACTCCAGACTGGCGGGATCGTTTCATACAAGAAGCTGGGCCCAGAGGACCAAGAGGTGAAACACCAGAGCCTGTACCAGAAGTCGGCGAGAATAAGGACTTGTTCGAGAAGTTCCGCAATCGAGCTCAAGGTGGTAGATGAAGACTCATCTGCTCCCCATACCACAGAAGCGGTGCTTGTGATTGAAGAACATTCAGGTCGACAAAACAGGACAGCGATCTCAGGCATGCATGCTGGAGGACCGTCGCATTTGTTCTTCTTCACTTCCTGCCGATGCTCTTTCGTTCTCGAGAAATTCGCAGACATTTCTCGCAACACCCAGAGCGCTCTCGCGGCAAGTCGTGCAAGCTCAGGCAGACTGCATTCTCATCATGACCCTAGTGCCAAGAAGAGAGGACTCTTCTCCAATTCCTTTCATATCCACATTACGATTCCACAATCCGCAAATGATCTGACGCAGACAAGCGACGTGATCTTGACACTGACATCTTCCTGCAGACCATTTCAGTCAAGTTACACAGAAGCTATTCTCGGCCTAAAAGCAATACGAAACTTCGATCAAACGCCAATCCGTAATGACGAAGTGTTGAAGCGAGGGAAGGAGCGTCACGCACATCCCACGGCTCAAGAAAATATTCTTTAGATCTCACAGAGATCACTTAGAATAACACTCCAAACTGGATACAAGAGAAGCGCCAAGTCCAATCACACGATAACGCTCAATGTTCGGGTAAGTCACGAGCCAAAGAAGTGATTGTTGAGGCATTTTATACGTCACCCATACTAAACTCCATGGTTCAATCGTGCAAATGCACAGTGATGCCATACCTTGTGATCAAGACTTTCAATATGAGAGGAAAGGGGAAACTCTGATCCGACTCTGATCACGCTAGATAGATATCGAAAGCAATTTTGGAAGAAAGCAGAGTCGAATGGAATGTTAAGAACATTTCCACGACTTTGGAGTACAGCGTCCATCTTGCGAAATCATATTAAATTCGCTTACACTCCAAATTCTAATCCTAACAAAAAAGAACGGTGATGCTAGTTGATACCGCATCGCACGATGATATCCCACGATAAGTTGTCTAGAGCAAGAGAAAGGGCGGAGGGAGCGATGCGTATATCGATTCAGCTACACAGGCATCATAACTTGCATTCTTCTCTTCGCAAGCCACCAGGACCAAGTCATTCACCCGAACACCTACCTGGTATGATCAAGCGACTCAACTGGGAGTGTACTACTGTGCTGAGAAAAAGCTATGCACGCTTCGGGCGCCCCTCGCTCCCCATATATACCATCTTGCGTTTTCGTCTGGAGATGCAGCGTATGATCTTTCCTACTTCATTCGTAGATTATAACTACTATCTAGGTGCTATACCTTTCCCAAATTTGGCCATCGAGGCTCCTGAATCTCCTTCCCTCGCTGTGCCATGCATCCGTGACTCCCATTTCCTTCCTGAATCTGTGGAGGGTCCCTTTCCCAAACGCCTGGCTAAAATTGCTACACTGTATAAAGGTACAAAAGAAAATGACGATAAGCTCGCTCATGATCCGCCCGCACCAGAAGCTGCAGGAGGAGGATTGTCCTCGACGGGAGTCGGCGCTATTCGTCTCCTCTTTTCACGTCCTTGCTCTTCGGAATCTGGTTGGACACCTGCATTACTGTCTCGTTTCACGCCGCTGACTGTGGGCGGGGGTTGACTTGTGGATGCGTTGATCTGACTCTGACCTGGCGTTTGTGGTGGCGTGAATAAAGGCATCGAAGAGTTGGTACTGGATGATCCAGCAGCGACGTTAGACGGCACGGCGCCCATGGATGGTGTTGGATTATTCATTACAGGCACGGCGTTCTGGTCCGGTATCTTGGCGAAGCTGGCTTCCGTTGCAATGCTAGAGGCAGACATGCTGCGGGCTGGACTGGCTGGTCGAACACCTGCCTCTCGCTGCACTGCAGCTGCAAAAGGCGATGGAGATGCGGCAGCATGTGGAGGAATTGGTGTGGGCTGCGCAATGCCAGAGCCGCTGTTAGTCGAAGAATGTCGTGGCACAGCAGCTGCAGGAGCAGCATTACCAGTGGGTGGTGGCTGAGGCGTAGAAGCGGCAGATGAGTTCGCTTTCGAGACAGATATCGGCGCTGGCGATGGTCGCGATGTTGAAGCAGCTCCAATAGGTCCTTGGTATACAGCTCCGAGTTCGCCAGGAGCAAATGTCAATGCCGAACAGAAGCCGTCAGAGGATGTCATTAGAAGGGTCAAGCCATCGCCTGACCAGCTGAGATCAGTGAAAGTAGCATAATGCAGGTTGCTCACGACGCAGAGTGGCTTCTGTTGCTGAGTGTCGTACAAGTGGACGGCATCCTGGGTCGCAACTGCGTACACCATTCTATAAGGGAGACCGAAATGAGGAACTGGACCTGGCGGTGCCAAAGGTGTAGATGGATTCGATTCAGAATCCGCGCGTGGCCGGGGAGATGCTGCAGTAGTGCTTGGAGCTGGCGAAGGCGCACCCATCAGTGGTGGAGGCTCCATCGCAGCATGTGACGTCGGCGCCTTAGATGGCATAACTGGCTCCGGCAATGGCGCAAGGTCCTCCTCCGTTCGTGTGTCGATGGTTATTTCCTTCGTTTCCGTGCTTGCAGTGCGTAGCTGATAGTAGATCGGCGAACACTTGACCGCGATAGAGGGCTTCTTGTGGCCAGGCAAATATGCCACTGGAGGCTTATTGAGACCAGCTCTCGTGTAGATATACACCGTGTTGATTATCTCGTCTGTATTTTTGCCACCATCTGCAGCAGGATGGGTGGTCTTGAATTGACCAGCAGGAGTGAATAGTAAGCTCCCATCCGGCGTGAATGTCAACCTCCGGAAGAAAGACGTGAAAGTCTCGTTGGCGTAGATATTTGTATTCCGGACGCCGAGACCAATACTGCCTGATATGCTCGGCGAAGCTGACGGCATGACTGCAGGAAGTGGCATCGAAGGACTGGGCGAGACAGACCGTCTCATCGACTGCGAGCCAAATGACGACCTTCGGCTGTGAGACGTTGGTGGTGGATTCATGGGCAAAGCGAGTGATTGCGGCGTGCCAGGTGCAGATGGCTTTGGTGAGCCGATCGCTTCCGAGAGGATATCTTGAACAAAAGATGCTCGATGGCTGCCAACGCCTAGATCTGGTGGAGCTGGGCTATTCGATGATATTCGTCGTGCCGGCAAATCCATTTTGGTGACTTTGTTGTGCTGATTGAGCGTGAATTGGCCGTCTTTAGTTTTGAGTGTATAGATGTGCACGGAGCGATCTGAAGATTGCGTTGCAACATATTCGTTTAGAGGATCCCAAGCCACGCCCTGCACGTAGTGGTTGTGCTCGGCGATTTGGCGAACAGTTTGTCCTGCGAAGGGTTAGTCTTTCGCAATATAGAGCAAAAGCAAATGACCACAACATACCAGTTGTAGCATTGTATATCCGAGCAACATTGTCCATGCTACCAGTCATGAAGAACATGCCATCTGGAGACCAAGCCAGATCGTAGATCTCTGAGCCGCTGCTTGATCTACACATTGTTTTGACTCGCCAATGCTCCACATCTTCCTGTCCATCGTCTCCAAAATTCGATGTGTAGGCGGGATTATCGGCGGGGGTCCATAGCAGGACGTTTCCATCGTCTCCAGCGGAAGCCAAGAGCTCTCCTGTGCCTTAATTAGCAAATGGATGGCACTTCAGAAGAGACTGAGGCTTGTACACACCTCGAGGACACCACCTGACAACATTGACTGCCTGCGTGTGCTTGCGCAGGGTCGACAGGTAAGTCACCTTTCGTTCATCTCCGTTACTTTCAATGCTCCATAGCTATATGTACGTTAGCTCGAACTTGGCGATCCTGCTTCACCTCGACGGTGCCTACCCTGACGTTGCTATCGCCGCCTGCGGTTGCGAGTCTGCCTTTGCCCTGTCGTTCAAAGTGTGCAGAATAAATGGGTCCGTTGTCGTCGTGCCAGGCCACCAAGAGCGGAGCGGCTTTCATCGTGATTGCGTTGCTGGCATCCGGGCCAGAAGAGGGCGTTGGTGTACAAAACGGAGGCGAGAGGAGGTAGAGGCGTGTAGCAGTGGCAGTGGCAGTGGCAGTGTGATGGGATGGAGAGACAAGTCGCCAGGCAGATGTGCAGTGTGGATTGATTCAGACAGACGAGCGTGAGACTTGAGACTTCCGATGCTGCTAGAACTTGAACTACGAGGCTACCCGCTAGTTCCAGTTCGACTTGGAGAACTGCACCGGCAGCGGCAACGGTTCAGGTTCAGGCTCAAGCTCAAGCTCGCCGGGGTCTGCTCTGCACAATGCACAATGCACAATGCACAATGCACGATATGGCTGGCGATGCTATATAGGCTGAGCAGAAGAAGTGTCGGCAGTGTGAGAACGCGGGCTGTTCCAAGGCAGCTGAAAGAGTCGCGGCGAGAAAATGTGCCAGACTGCGAGTCTGCAACAACTGAGAATCTAATCGGGATTGGGATTGGGATTGGGTGAAGCGATGGTTGCTGCAGCTGCAAGCAGATTGTCCGTGCTTAGCAACAAGGTGGGGCGGATTCTTGTCTCTCACGCTGTCTTTCACGGCGAACATCTTATCACCAGACAACAGGCAATCTTCATGCCTTGCTCACCGTACTGCTCCCTTGATGCAAGCTGTGCTGTGCTGTGCAGCCCCCAAAGATTGCCTGCGCAGTCGAGGCGTTGCAAGGTGTTACCGCCTGGATGGGCAGCGGTCAGATCAGACCAGCAGCAGCTTCCACCCTCTACGCCCGATGTCACAACACCACGAAAACCATCCATCATCGGCTCATTTCATGTCATCAATGTCCGCCGAGGCAGCCGTTGAACAAGTGCATCACCTTGCCCGCACCAAATGACACGTCGGAACGCGAAATTTGGCGCGATATGGTACGCCCACGTGCTGCACCTTCTCATTGCAGCTCGACGCGACGCTGGAGTGCTTCGGCTTCCAAGCCTCCAGGATCAAGTGTGCCGCGCTGCATTGTCACGTTGTCACTTTTGCGACCTCTCCAGCACCCAGCACATCTCAGCGCTTGAAGTGACAACGGTGGATCGTCGTACTACATGACAGAGCATTTAATCAATGAGTAGCATTCTTGCCATTCTCAGCATCGGCTCATATCTGGCACAGCTTTTTGCTTTCAACGGTGCTGGGAGAAGTTGCTTGCACTTGGGCTCAGCCTCCGATTGGCGCCTTTCTACTCGTCTATGCTTCTAGCGGGCCTCACGTGCAACATCTTCTCCTGTATCAGCACCCTGTGGCCAGTCAATCCGAAAGCCTTTTCATCGACATCCGGACACCTGGGACAGCACCCCTTCATTCAACGCCGGGTCACGCACTTGCGAGAACAATGCTTGTTGGCGTTTCGCCCGCCGCCCATACGCTTCCAGCCACTTTGTCGAGTGACCAGTCATCAAACCTTTGGCCTCCCTATTGGCTGCATTGACCATCTCTACGAGCTCTTTCACGTACTCGATTTCTGCATCTCTCTCTTTTAGAGAATGCAAAGTCCGCCCTGCGCCTTTCCGGAACTTCCGCTGGTTGTACTCATTTCTCATTGTCCGAGTTGCTGGTAGCGGAACTTTTCCAGCAAAGACCTGAGCAAGCGCCTGTACAAATTCGTCAGCTGCTCTAGATGAACACGTTCACGCAAGTCCGCGCAAAAGTGGCGATTGGTCGGTGTGCACCTTGCGGAGTGTACTACATACCATTGCCTGAAATTCGAACAAGGAGAATGTGGCCACATGGTATGGCACTCCAATGAATGCCAACGTGGGATCTTGAATGTAGAATATGTCCTTGTGCAGATTGTGGGTCACTTGTCCGTTTGTGACCAGGACAGATTCATCCGCATCTTCTGGAGACACGCCATCTGCGTGATATTGTCGCATGAATGGGAACGAGACGTGATAGCCGGTCGCCATGATGATTCGGTGGATATGGCAAAGCTTCTGACCTGATTGCAGATCTATGATGCCAGGTATACTACCGTCGCTGGCAAACTCCGGCGACACAGGGCCGAATCCAGCAATACCGCTCACTCTTGCGCCGTTGTCAGGAAGCAAGTGAGAAGGCAGATCGTATGGGCCGCCTCGACTAGACTGGAACACTGCTTTTGCATAAGGGCCGAGGTCTCGAGCGATGTCTGTCGATGATACGCCTGCGCCAATGATGAGAACATTCTGGTCTTGGAATTCCTCTGGTCGACGATAGACTTTAGAATGCTGTAGTCTTCCTGGAAACTTCTCTTTCCATTCTGCAAGTCCGGGCAAGTCGGGCACATTTGGAGCGTGATAGTGTCCAGATGCGATGACGACGGCGTCGAAGTGCTTCGCAGATTGCCAGCTCAGATGCATTGCCTGATAGCGTCTAACGAACCTGAACATCTCCGAGTATCTCAGCCGAATCTTCACTCAGCTTCGAAACAGCAACACGCCATTTGTCGCCAACTTTCTCGATCTGGTCGACTCTAGGACTTTTTCAGTCCACTCGCTCGTTGACGGTCTTCAAAGGGCATGTGCCTACCTAGTGCCGAAACTGATTGATTCGAGGACTCCGTTCTCTTTGGCGGTGTCCTGAATATAGTCGCCGAGCACATGATGCGGAACGAATTCTTCAGTGCCCGGCTTCCATTGCTGGCAAGTCAACTCCATCTCAATCGTTGAGACATTGTTCTTCAGGGCAATATAGCAAGGTCCAGGTGGTGCAAAATCTACCATCAAGTCACTGACATCCGCTGCGTCATCAATTGCCTCTGGTCGCGGTGTGCCAAGTGGGCTATCATGTCTCAGCGATTCTTTTAACTGACGAGCCTCATATTCCGGAGGGTCGCCGGTCGAAGGTAATGTGGATGGAAAAGCTGGTTCTTTGGGCTTTCGCTCATCATAGACCCTTCTTGATCTTCATCAGACATCAGCATTAATGTAGGGAGAGGAGTCCTCACCAGACACCACCTGCTCGAGAACCTCTTTCATATACTGTTACGTCCAAGCCAGTACGCTTCAGATGCAGGGCTGCCGCGACACCACTGACTCCAGCTCCGACTACAGCCTGCACAGATCAATGAAAGATTCTCAGACCACTTGAGGAGCGCGTCTACATACCACACGTCGAATGCTGAAATGGATAGACTCAGTCATTCTGCAGTCCTTCGAAGCTGAGCTTGGCATCTAGCAAAAGACAAAAGTTACACGAAGCCCTGCAAGAGCAGCTCTGGACCTCATACTACATTCACAGCCGCAGCTCGGTCTGACAATCTTTGTGGGCTTGCGGGTGCACCTCGATACGACTTCAATCCACTTCAATTCATCTCCTTCGATCGTGTTGGGATGCGAGCCGCTGTGCTTACGAAAACCAAAATGGCGTTTGATCACGCAATACAGCTACCTCGGAGCGCGCTTCGGGATGTCGCCATTCTATCACACATAGAGCATCGAGGGGCTTGCGACTTCCGTCTCTGACTGGCCTCGATCGATGCGTTTGCTAAGAGACGTATGACAGATCTGATGTTCAAGAGGAATATGTTCTACTAAGTGCTCTTGCTGCTCAAAAAGCTTCCTTCACTCATGCACCAATGCTTACGTACAAGGTACGGTGCCACTTCTATTCGAGAGTCATACAATATGGCCTCAAAAGAGACATCAACCCACCTGCTAGCTCGCGAAGGCCTTTCAGTAGGATTGCCAAGTTGCGATGCCTTGCTATGCTTTGATCTGGACCACTTCGGGTTGGACATTATCAACTTCTTCGGCCGAAGACTCCGCGTCGTTATCTCTGCTCGCGGCTTTTCTGTGCAGGGATTAGCTGTGTCTCAATCTCGTCAGAAGCATTCACTCACCTCTTCACCTCCCTCTTATGCAACCACCTGGTCGGCAAGGCAGTCGCCATCATCGTTGCCGAAAGGAACGTGACTGTAATATACCCCTTCTGATACCTCGGAGCAGTAACCTGCTGCCACACAACCAGCGGCAGCCACGCCTGGAAGACATACGCCATCTCATTCATAAACGCCGTCACAATCGCTCTTTCCTCGTTATCATCCGAGCAAATCTCGTGAGCCCATGCAAAAGCCATGCCTGAAAGACCATACCCTGATCCAGCCAAAACGAACACCGCCCATTTCCAGGTGATGCTGATGTTCCATACTGCGAGAGACACATAGCAAGCTATATTTATTGATCCTCCGATGAGGAATGCGGGCCAACGTGCACCACGGAACAAGGAGTCTGAAGTCCAGGCGTAGATCAGCGTTGTGACGATCTGGATCGCGTATGTTGTCGTTGGGTAGACGTTGATCTGCCAGACTTGGTATTTGGGGTTCGTGCTCGCTTTCAAGAATTGGGAGAACGCGGGTGCAGCATAGTTGTTCCCGTTGTTGAAGGTGATGTACAAAATCGTGAGGGCGTAAATGTGCCAGCTCTTGAAAATCTTGAGAACTTTAGCTCGCGTGTATGGTTCTTTATCTTGACGTCCTTCGAGTTGCATTCTTTTGCGCGCGAGAGCTTTTTCTTCTTCATTGAAGTAGACTGCACGGCAGTTTGAGGGCATGTCAGGCAAGAAGAAATAGCCTGAGAGTGCGATGGGTAAGGAGATGATACCGTCTACGAGGAAGAGCCTATGCCACTGTCAACGGACATCTCCGCAGCGGAGGGGTCCCATGAAACATATAACTTACCATTGCCAGCCTCGGAAGCCTCCAACTCCTTCGAGATTGTATACTGCCGCCATGAGATATCCCGAGAACATTGATGCAATGGCTCCAGAGGTGTGAAAGATGCAAGATCTCTTGGCCAACTCATCCCTTCTGTACCACGATCCTATAACATACTGCATGCCAGGATAGAAGCCACTCTCAGCCAAGCCAACGAGGAAGCGCACGGCATAGAGCTTCCCAGCAGTGTTACAGCGTGATGTCGCGAAGGTGAGGACTGTCCATACCAGCTCAAGACTCGGGATCCAGATCGATGGCCTGACGCGAGACAAGATCAGATTGCTGGAGATCTCTCCGATCACGTAGCCGACTGTCCAGGCTGTTTGCATGTAATTGAGCTGGTTGCCATAGAGTGATAGGTCCTCCTTCCTGGTTTTGGTGTCAGTACATATGATGTACTCTACTCTGTACATGCCATCTTACATTCCGGAGACGAATGCATTATTGATGTTCGTCTGGTCCAAGTTCTTGATAAAATAGCCCAATGCAGCAAATGTCAATATTGCAGCGTCAAGCTTGAAGAGGAACTTTCGCTCTTCGGGGGACTTGTCCAGCGAGTCCCAGATGTAGCTTTGCCAATTTCGCTTCAGTTGTTTTTGAATCAATTCGTCGGCATGCACTTGGAATTCCTCTTTTGCCGTGGAGGAGGCCATTGCTCGGTGGAGCCTCAACACTGAACAGAAGGAGACGACACGAAAGAGAAGTCCAGTAGTACATATGTCGAATGCACAAGCAGTTACCAGTACCCTGTCCTAGATGTGCCGCTCTTCGGACTCGAATTGCCTCGTCCAAATGTCCACGCAATCCCAGGCACACCTGATGGAAGAACACAGTTGCAATGCATCCCGGAGTGGACCTGGAAGGATGTTCTGATGCTGCAGCACACCTGCTAGCGACTGACGTGCTTTACCTTGCCAAGCACGCTCATATTAAGACGCCGACCGGTCTCGCATGCTCTCATGCAGATCAAGCTATCGTGCAGTACCGCAGTCTTGACATTGCTTCGCCGTTCAGCACGAGGGCTGGTCACCAATTGCGATTGCCGACTGCGCTCAGGTGTCAATCTTAAGCAATTGCGATGGTAGCAAGGAGGAGCTGTTTGAGAATGACGTCTGACCAAGCTGCTTGGATACATTATTTCCTCTGCAGAGCAGTATAGAGCCAGAGTGCCCCAGTATGTGCGTTCAAATATACGCAAATACTTCTTGCTGTGTATGTTGTGATGAAGACATCAAGATGGTAGAGAAGTCTTCTCCTGATATGAGTTCCCGGCCATTGCCACGCTCAGCCACAGTCACAGCCTGGTCAAAGCTCGCGTCAAGCCTCACAATCGCTGTCCGCGCGCTGCTTGTGAGTCTGCAGCTACCTCAAAAATTAGCTGCTCCTTTCACAACGCGCTTGACTTTCACAGCATCACGGAGATATATGCAAAGCAAAAGACGGCAGACGCGTCGCCAGTCACTGACGTGACGTGGCGATGGGTAAAGACAAGGGCAAAGCACATCTACACGCAAGAGTTGCTTATCTCCAGAAAGCTGCTGCATACATAGCATCACAGCAAATACAACAAGAAGGTCCTAACGACACGGACTCCGAGTTGAAGCCCTCCGGGAGGCCTCGCGATGACAGTACTGAGATCGATCTCGCCATCTCCCTTGAGCCTGAAAACCACAGCAAGAAACCCGATCCGCGGGATTCTGTCGAACATAACGCTAAGGCCAACGACCCCGACGCTCAATTATTGCCAATTGGTGGTCTTGCCTATCACATTTCTTCACAGACACGCCAGGTGGCTCTCAAGTCGCAGATTCGTCTAAGCTCCAATTTCAAACAGTCGAGCTGCAAAATATGCAATGCAGTGCTTGTTGATGACCATACCTGCAAGAGAACCATCGAAAATACGTCTCGCGGAGGTCAGAAAACGCACGCCAATGTGTTGGTTGTGGAATGCATTGCATGCGGCACCAAGAAACGGTATCCAATTGGCGCAAAGCGACAGCAGCGAAAGAAGCTTCGAGCGATCATAGGAGACGGCACGTCGACAGATCCCACTCGGCCCGATGCTTAGCTTTTTTTGCCTACGATATTGGGCAGCATCAGAATGCAGTGCTTGATGGGATGCGGTCCAAAGGCAAATACCATTTCTCAGATCCTCCAGACAGGATGTCGAGATACTGCTTCCACGAAAAGCACGTCGGCCAAAATCCAATTTCGCGACCTGCCTGGCTGCGTTCTCCAAGCAGAGAGCCAAGCTAGAACTCTGAACAACCACATGCTTCAAAATGCATGACGAGTCATTGTTCGAGGATCGCGCCTGTTTGGACCACAATGTTCGGCATACTGCTGCAAGTAGACGAGAGTCTATTCTGAAAGATGCATGAGCACATCATCATGTGCAATCGGATTGTCTTGCGAGGGCGGGTTCCTGTGCCATGCGCGGCACGACCATGCACAACATCGGAAGCTGGAGCGAACGACTTGCACTCCTCGGATGGCATAAGGAGTAGCTCGAGATGCCTGCGCTCTGGCGGCTTTCCGACAACAACGCCATTGCCAGTTTGGAAGCCGAACCCTGACACCAAATTGGCTTGTTCAAACGACTCCATGCATCAGCGCCGAGTCTGGCATCATGCGAGATTTCGTCAGATGAACTGTTCTCCAGCATGAAGTTGGCCACTCATGCTTTAGGCGTTACACCAACACCGGGCTACGACCTCTTGGTGAGCTTTCCCCTCTGTCTAGGTATCTCCTGATATGCTTGCTCATGACAGTACCGGCCACATGCATACTGCGGACAGGATCCAAGTTGGAGCGTACTCCAACGATTCGCGCCACATCCGACCTCACAAATCGGAGTTCGTCCCGTCGTAACCATCTGCATCGCCGCCACAGCCATGGCCACGCTGCAGTCCACAAATGAGAGAATGCTGCGAGGCGGTCGGCTGCGCTTTTTGCTTTGTCCTCAAGCATTATCCACTGGTCAATGGACGCTTCCAATGGGTAGACAGGCGAAGATCCTCGAGCTAAACACTCTTGGCTGCATTGCAATAGCTTTCACGACGATCTCGATGAGGTCGATGAGGACCCACGACGATCTTGCAGGAGTTCCGGAGCGTAGCGATACCCCCCGCGAGCTGTGCTTTGAGACCTGTCCTGTTGGATTGCAGCGTGACGGCGCTCGACCATGCTGCGCGGTGCTTGTGGCATTGAGTGATTGAGTCTGGCTTCAATGCTCCGCAGAGTAGTGTTCATGACATCAATGTCGTCGTTCAGGCTTGCCAGTGTTGTGTTATACCTCTCAGCAAGCTGAAGCATCTTCTCCATCGTGTCATCCTTCCTGGTGGTCAGGTCAGCTTAGACCAAGACACTCGAAGCATGTAGCTGTTCCTCAAGACCTACTTCGTTGGAGGGACATCACGATACTTGCAGCTCGTGCCCTGCTCTGAACACGGCTGGCAGGGCTCGCCGCCATCGCATTTTTGCTTGCGCTTACGACACTCTTCACATGCCTGCGAGTCATCAGCCTGGGTCAAAGAGAAACGATGAAAAGCGCACTGTTCGGGTCCGCTTGATTCTCCTTGCATGACGATCCGAGTCGAAATCAGACGGTGATTTTTGAGGCTGCCGTGTTCTTTCTGCTGGTCTGGATGCGCTTGCCGGAGCTCTTGGGACTTGAAACACGAACGGACTGGTATTGGAAGGCTGATACTGCTGGGGCATGTACATCACGGGCTGGCCATTGCCCGGTTCGTGTGCAGCGTATGTCGCGATTCCTGGAGCATGCCCATACGCAGCATTTGGCAGGACTGATGCGTAAGGTGTTGCGGGCTCTTCGTATTGCCAGTCCGGATCCATAAACCCTTCATACGTGAAAGAGCCCATCTTCGCGGCTATAGTTCCAGGAGACCTCGCTAGGTCCCAAGAATTGAATAAAGTTCGAGTTCCGACCTAGCACGACCATTGAAGAGAGACAATGAGGCCGGAGAAATAGAATTCGACAATCAGGGCAGCGTAAAGGGTCCGACTGTGACCTTAAGACGCAGCGACAAGGACTTTGAGCGGCTTCCGCGGCAAGGGAGTGTACTCTCCCATGAGTGGTCTCAAGACAGAGAGGATGCACAGTAGTTGGCACATGGCGCAAGCTCGCCGAACCTCATTTCGACGATAACTAGCCAAATGCGTTCAGTGCTATTGCTAGCCGGGAGTACCGATGGCGGGCATTCGTGTCGCGCATAGCTGAACTTAATCCGTATCTATGGAATAGCAGCAAGCATGTCTGATGCGCGGAACAAAATCGCGCCCTACTAGATCCAAGATGGCAAACCTCCGCCAACGGTGTATACTGTCTACGGCACGGATTCCATTCCGCTGGTGCGGAGAAGGCAATGTACCCAGCACGTAGAAGATCAGCCTCGTGATATTGTCGAACCTGGTCTAGAACTTTGAAGTCAGGCTGTTGGGAGTGGTGGCGGTCCATGAGACCCATTTCCTGCAGTCGTGGTAACACCCGAGACCCGGGTTGAGGCAAAAGGCCGCGAGGAGGGCGGGTCTCTGGTTAGACATCTTCACAGAGGATAGCACCGGCTCGTACGCTCGGCCAAGCTCGTCAACCATATCAACCAAGCCAGGGCCAGGAAGCGCCAATGCACTTCGTCCAACTCTGCACAGGCCGGCCTTCGTGACAGCGCATCAGCGCAGGTGCAGCCGGTGTCATGCAGATACAGTACGGCGCTGAGAATGGACATAGTCAAGCGTATCGTAAGCATGCAGCACCGTCACACAGCCAATGCACGCAATTGGAGCATAGATTCAACGTGGCTCGCCAGGAATACAAGTGAAATATGGTCTGTGGCGTTCTGCTTTGGGCTAGTTGCTCCAACCAGACTTCCGGCCCACCGCTCCGTCCACGCGCGGGACGGACAGACCCACCGCCAGTAGCCATTTGTCAATCCAACTCAGTGGCCACCATCTCTCGAACAGTTCCTCGCGCAAGTCGCATGCGCCTGACACAATAGCTCTGACAGCGTTACGCTGCACTGACAGATCGTCTCCACGCTTGTGCAACGCTGTCACGCATAAAGAGTGCTGTCGACTTCTGGTTGGGGGAAAGGGACACTGATCGGCATTTGTCCGAGAGAAACTCCACCGTCGTTGCAGCCTTGTGTAACTACCCCTTCGAAGAGGACTTCCTGCCGACTATATACGAATGGTAGTGGAGTCCGCTTCCACACTACCACGTACTGTATCTGGAAATGCCGCCTTTGCCGACTTCTGTCACAATGCCGTGGAACACGACCAACTATTTCTCGTACATCTACCTGCTCACTCGCGTATCTCTTGGATGATCTGGGGTGTCTTGTGCTTCATGCACGAGTTCATGAGTTCGTGGAGCTCTCTCCGTGGAGATTCGTCATTGAACTCCGCTTGATATGTGCTGCTACATGCAAATACGACAAGCTGGATGTCTTTGGGCACAAGTACAATCGACAATTCTGCCGCTCGAGCTGAGATTATCCCATCCTCCAGGTCCAAGTGAAGAAGTGTTCCAGGTTCAGAGGGTTTCTACACTTCTATTTCAAAAGCAGCTCAGTAAACTAGATAATCGTGAGCGATCATCGGCTTTGCAAGTCTTAAATCATCGTTTGGCGGTGTGATAGACCTGCACTTTGTAATATCGGCACTGCAGAGAATCGCTGCACAGTCCAACTGCTTCAAGAGGAAGTGGCATGGATGTTGTGCTGCAGACTTCCGAAACTGCTCGGCACTTTTGGTTGTAGCGCTCGGTACCGCTTCAAGCTGATCTGATCTCTTCGCGGACATGCTCGCTCTCACGCGAAGACGATCGTGTTGCAAACATATGGTGCTTCAGGAGAAACTGATACCCTGTCAAAACTTGGTCTGCATCGTATTGCATCCACTGTACTCGTCCAGGAGCCTGACAGAATCACCCGACGATGCTCTCTATTGCAGTGAAGATGCCCACGCACCTACCACAAAATATATGAAGTTATTTTCAAATCTGGCCCGAGACGATTGTATGTGACTTCCTTCTACAATTTGTTCTGAGTGAATTGAGCTCCAATCGCATACAATTACCTCGCGAAGGAAGCGAGGACTTCTCTTCCCGTGACGCTTGCAGCCATTGCGAATATGGCTTTCACCTCCGGCACATCATCTCGATCGCAATCTTTACGGCTGCCGACTCCTTCTGCAGTGAGCTCGAAATACAGTTTTAAGGACATCACCGACATACTGCTGCAGGGACGGTGCTCTTGCCGTCCCTAGCGCCCTTCAACACGGGAAGATCAAAACTCAGAGCTAAAACCTTATGCAGATGCTCCCGATTTCCACCACTGTCCGCAAGCTCATCGCCATCTCGGCGGACACCATAATCTACTTTACACAAAATGTGCAGCTCGTAGCGCCGAGCAGAGTTCAAACCTTGACGAGAGAGGGGATTGTGCCCAAAGTGGATGAAACGCTACTTAGACAATCTCGATCATGCGCTTCACGGCTCGGCTTAAACTGCGTCGGCGGTTTAGAGTCCAACAAGTGATGCTACGATGTGTCACTCGATGGACCGAATGCACCAGACCAATGACGGCGTGTGTGTTAACGCTTAGACTCTTTGTCCCTAGATGTACTGCTTGATTTAAGCAAACTATCGAGTGCCAGCTCCAACGGTCTGCCAAGGCAAACAACCACGAGATTTGGTAAGCAGCTCTCAGGTCCGATATCGCGCAATGCTCCGGGGTGTCACGTCGTGATCCTGCTTGCCATTTACATGTAAAGTAGTCTATTACGGCAGACTGCGAGGCTTATCGAGAATCGAACAGCATCGCTCCGATTGTATCGATGCGCACGAAAGGCTTCGATTCCACAGGTCAACTGCGGCCACGTCCTAAATATGCACGCTGAAGCAATAAGCCTCACATATCCAAACGCCTTCAACGTCGTGGACACTGGTGTTTGCGTCTTGTTCATCTCATAGTATGACTCCTAAACCTGAGTCTGTGCCTGCAGTATGGATGCGCGGCGGCACTAGCAAAGCTCTATTCTTCCACGAGAAACATGTCCCACCGCTAGGAACTGACCGAGACCGCTTCTTAATGCGCATAATGGGCTCTCCGGATCCAATGCAAATTGATGGCATGGGAGGAACATATCCCGTCACAAGCAAAATTGCTATCATCAGACCCTCTGAGCGAGAAGATGCCGATGTAGATTTCATCTTCGTTCAGGTATCTGTCAATGAGAAGTTCGTAGACTACGATGCCGGATGTGGGAACATTTCTTCTGGCGTTGGACCCTTTGCGATCAATGAAGGTCTTGTGAAAACCAAACGGATAGGACAAGCTGCTAGTGGCTATACCACACAAGAAGTCCGCATCTATCAACCTTTGTCTACGAAGAAAATCCTGGTTGCCTATAAATCCCAACACTGGAAGATTCTTAGAAAAGGGCGAGTACATGATTGCAGGATGTCCAGGAAGTGGCTCGCCTATACTAATGGACTACCGTTACACGATCGGAGGAGGAGTTGATCGAGGCCTCCTACCCACTGGTCGACCTATTGACAGCATGGACCTCGACGGAAACTCCATACAACACACTATATGCGACGCAGCTCATATCATCGCCTTCGCTTACGCTTCCGACTTCGGCCTCAAAGGTGACGAGCACCCTAAAGCCATCAATGAGAATCAGGAGGTCCTCGCGAAGGTCCGCAGATTCAGAGGCCAAGCTGCTTTCAAAGTCGGAATGTGTAGCCACCCATCGACGGTAGATCAGGAATCGCCGATTCTGCCTATGGTTGCTCTACTCTCGCCGGCTTCGGATGCAGAGGCGCACATTCAGTCGAGGTTGTTCTTGGATAACGCTTGTCATTCCGCGATGGCTGGTGCTGGTGCGACTTGTACCGCAGCGGCTAGTCGAATCAAGGGCTCTCTGGTCGCAGATATTATGAAGCCGAAAGCTTTGAAAGAAGGTGTCTTCAATGTACAACATCCGAGTGGCATTCTGCCTATTACTATCAGCACTGGTCCTTCAGACGACGAGGACTTGCCCACGTTCGAAACTTTGTCATTTGTGAGGACTGCAAGGTATCTGATGAAGGGAGAGCTTTTTGTTCCTGAGGATCTAGATGTCTCTTTTTGATACATGTGAAGATCTTAGGGATTCAGATGCTCGTTCGTTCGTAGATTCTAGCATGAAGATGTTTCAATCCATATATGAGCCCCTTTAAATGACATGGGCCTGAAACTCATCTATAGCTTCGCCTTTCCTACCAATGCCATTCTCCTTTTATGAGAATCGTCGCAGGGCAACACAAAACAAGGTATGGCAGCCTGCTGCTCAGGATAGTTGTACGGAGCACTCGGGTCAACCTTTGCAGATGGTATGTCGCCTTCGGTCGTCCCAAACTCGAACAGCATGTCTGGATCTTGCGTATTGCCCCAGGCAGAAATCTTGGTGACTTGCCTGGTAGCACCAAAGAGAGCTTTGTGCTGAGACACTAGAAATGCTCCACCACGACCATTTGGAGATCCAAGCAATGCCAGTCCCTCCGAAGAGTCGGGCGTGAAACTGCTTCCTGGGTAATTACCCAGATCTTTGTTCGCAGGAGGCTCAAGACCAACATTGATTCTGAGTACGTTTCTGGATTCGTCGTTGTTGACGTGGAGTCTGAGGATGTAGTGGAGTGCTTTATTGGGTCCGCAGACTTCTTTCCAGGTCAGAGCATTGATATCTGACCACTTCTCTACGACTGGTAGGTCTGAGGCCGTGAGTGCCGGATTCTCTTGTGCGTTCCGTGGACTGTTATTCGAGATTGCGAGCATAATGCCGGCGTCGCAGTTGTAGGCGTTTGAGTAGTAGCCTCCGGTTCTCTGCGCGCCCAATTAGTGTCTTGACGCTCCGTTGACAGGTTTGGGCACTTACATAGCCTTTGCCGGACTTAGGATTGATATGATCTTTGGAGAGCCTCTCGTATTTCCAGTAGATATATGTCCAAGATGGATCGGTGGTGGGAGGAATTTTGAGCTTCGCCATGACATCTTGGCTGTATCGATGGTTTCTGTTGATGCTTTCCGAGTCAACCATTTGCCAGCCTGCATCCGTGATCTCGTGATAGACTGCGCCGGTGGCGGCATATCTGGGGTCTTCTGCAGATGAACGCATGAGCGCGTTCAATTCACACCCTCGTGCCATGTCTTTGTCGTAGTAGTCGGGCCGTCCAGGTGCCCTTTTGGCACGGATTTCAACGCTCCTTCGGTGGTGTTGTTTCCTCTTCAAGACGTGAGTCGCATCGTCCCTGAGGTCAGATGAGTACTCACCTGCTACACGGTCTGCGAGTGGATTGGGGTCTCGCTTCATCATCGCCGCACCATCAACCTCGAGCTCAAACAAGATGTTCGCCCGCCCAGAAGTCTTCTTGAGCCCAGGAATGTCCTGATCAGCATTCCAAACCTTCATGCTCTTGATGTGCGTCGTATCGCCAAAGGTCTTCTTGTGCTGATAGAGCAGGAATGCAACACCTCGTCCATTGGGGCTGCCAATGATCGCTTCTCCCTCTTCCGAGTCACCTGTGAGGGTTTTGCCCGGATACTCCCCTAGAGGACTGTCTGCAACAGGAAGACCTTCGAAGGTAGAGACACCATAGATCTGGCGTAAATCTCTCAGAGTGTCTGGGTTGCGGACTGAGTTGCGAATCACATATCGCAATGGCTTATTGCCACAAAGTTTTTGCCACTGCAGTCCCATAATATCAGACCACTGTCTGAGAGGCACTAGACTCTCCCTTGGAGGAGCATTCTTGACGTGCTGTGGTCCCTCATTGTTGACGGCGATCAACACGCCTAGCTCACAGCTGAAGACATTCCTGTAAATTGCTCCGGTTGCCTGTGGTCAATGTCAGCCTACTTTCCGGCGATTCGTGTAACAAGAGCCTTACAGGGTATGTCTTTCCAGGATTGGCGCTGTCCGTACTCGCCTTGCCATGCCTAGACTCGACCATGCGCCAGCTCTGGTCTTGAACGGGCGGGAGTTTGAGGCCATCCATTGCAGACTGGACTGATGGTGTTATGGCCGCGACAGCACTGATCTCCATGACCCAGCCATATCTCTCAATGTCGCCATATGACTCCCACTGGGTCTTGTACTCGTCCGGGAGGTCTTCCTGAGATCCTGCCATGAGGCAGTTCAAGGTTGATCCTTCTAATTTGTCAATGTCATAGCTTTTGCCTCTCTTGACGAGAGCATTTGATCCATCGCTTCTCTCAAAGCTGAAGGAATAGCTGTTTCCATTGGTGCGGCGTTGGCGAGCAACCTCCAGTGGCCACGGAAGGGCATCATTCAATTTCTCCTTCACCAAGAGCACAACGAGTGTCAGAAGCAACAGCACAACCGCTACCGTGTGTGTCGCTTTGTGACCGCGTTGGTTGAGCAGCATTTCCTGAGGTCGGAGTGGGTCAAAACACGCGCTGAGATTAGCAGCCTATACCGCGCCTGACTTCGATGTCGGTTGAAAGATGTCGATAGTACTGCTCTTGTCGTCGGACAGAGGAATTTTCTCAACGCTCTGGAAGTGAAGAGCGCAACGTGGTACTTACCACACGATTGATGTGGCGGTGTTTGCTTGACCAGGTGATTGAGCCAATGCGCGACGTATCATGAGGCCGATTGCTTGTGACTTATGCATGCTCTTGTCACTCAAGTGAGCACCGGAAGCGCATGTGATATAGTCGAAGGTCGAAGACACTGACACATTCCGTCGTTTTCATTTCCTCCAGGGCTTACTCGGGCCATAGTCTTGTATGAGATTTCCCTCAGTACATGAGAACAACTTGTAAGCGTCGGATGAATACTTAGCGAGGCTAAAAACATGCGCACAGGAGTCGTTCATTCGGGTTCGGCCACATTTGCTGTTCTAATGGCCTTTTACAGGTTTCCACAACCGCAAGACCTTATCTTATTGATGGGTCCATGGCCAAAGGACAGTTGAAGCATTGTCAAGACTTTGAAGGCGACTTTGACAGCGAGCACCACGTCTTGCTCTTCTAACGCAACCAGGAACCGCCGTCGTCCTCAGTGGATAGCTCTTGGACTTGATGGAACACAGAGTATGAAGCGGCATCGCAATGTTGTTCCTTGAGGAAGCAATGATTGCTCGATGAGTTCATATGATGGACATCTTCCGGCTTTGCTTGGTCGTTAAGTGGCAAGCGCGAGTATCTGTAGCTAGTGTAGAATTGATATCTTCGGGATCCTGTTGTATGAGGAGACTTGATTTCGTGAAGAATCTTGGGTATTATGGAGACCGGACTTACAAGGCATCCATAGACATGTCCACCCACTGAAGGACATGCGATCCACCCCATCTGCCCATGTCTCAGTTGTGCGCTGCTCGTCATGGCAAGCACTGCGCAAATGAGTTTACCCAAAGCATAGCAAGAAGAAGTCAATAAAGCTATAGCAAGGCTGTTCACCAAGTCCTGGTGTTCAGCATAGGCCAGCCCTATTCAATGCTGAAGCAAAACGTGTTTCAGACGAAGCTCAACAGGATCAGCTAGAGCCATGTCCACAGTCAATGGGAAGTGTCTCTTCTAAGTGGCAGTAGTATTGATTCTCGCCAATCCAGCAAGCAACACAATCTGACCAAACCACATTCACTGGAGTGGTCCAGGTTGGAAGGCAGAGGACCAGGAGCATGTGGCATCAAGCCGGGAAGATTAACCAGCCTTCGCAGCATTTCTTGCCGGTTTTGACCTAACGAGATACCAGGTCAGATGCACAACACTTTGAATCTCCGGCCCGGTATGGATGGGTATCCGGGAGAGCACGTCCCGAGCCTGGAAGTCCTGCCTCGCGTATCTTGTCCGGATGGCGCATTGCACGGAGCCAGGTCCTCTCATCGTAATAGGACCGAGCTCCTTCCTTCGCGACTCCTGTATGAGGAGGGGCATGTCACGATAGTGAGGTGTGATCGCTTGCACGATATGAGAAGAGCAAATAGATGCCCATGCGAAGCCAATCAAGCTTGCACGGCACAGTGCTCATCGCGAGGTGGCTGGGAGCACAACGGGCTGCATACAAAATGAGATCAAGCGCAGATGGCAGTGCGGCGAAATATGCAGAGCAAAAGCTGCCAAACTGGGCCCATGGTGTCTGTAGTGCTGCACGACGGTGGTGGCTAGAGTGCTAGAGTGCTAGCCGCGCCGATGTCTGTTGTCTGATCTGATCGAAACCTGCTGGCGACGTAAACTTTGCAACTGCGTCACCATGCGGTAACAGAGATCGCACGGATAATGAAGGCCGCTCTCACCTCAGCGCAGCACCTCGTGATACTCAAGACGGTGAGATGGTGGGACAGAGCACTAGGCAGTCATGAAGTGCTCTTGGAGATCTCGAGCAGCAGGCGATGTACTGATGTACCCTGCTACAGGCACTCCGGATCTCGAAGAGTTCATCAACAGGCATCGTGCACTCTGGTCTGTGCTTGCGTTTCTATTGTGGGGAGAGCTCGCGGCAGCTCTCTAGCGTGATAGAGCTCATTTGTTTGTTTGAAAGCTGCCAGGGCGCCAGCATCAGGAGCACACAAGACAGGCGATAGAGAATGTAGACAGTGCACAAAATATTGAGTAGGCTGGCGGTACGCAGCGCATGCCAGCCAAATGTAGTGACGACTTTGGTACAACCTGCTGGTTTCGATGGCGGAAGCATGGAAGCGAGCAAGCGGACGTGGGAGCGGTTGGACTGCTCAGGATCGTGAGAGTTTGATGCATCTCCAGCCGGGCAGCGCCTGCCACATTCTACAGCGATCATTGGTTCAAAGCCTGTGGTACGTGACGATACTTTACCCCACTTGCTTTGAAGCCTACACTTGAGCAGGTAACTTTGCTCTCTTCTCTCCTTCTTCTGCCTACATCACCACCATCGACACCTCTTCTCACTGTACATACCGGACACATACCAAGTAACATCAGAAGAGACGCCCATCATGATTGTCGACCCCGTCCAGGCGTTTGCGAAGCCGACGAGCTCTGTCGCTCCGGGTGAGCATAACGATGACGACAGCACTTGAGAAACCTGTACTGACAGCTCTGCAGTTCCTACCGTCGTCCCAAGCCTTCCAGAGTACCAAGATGCCTCTGAGACTGGTACCAGGACCCTCTGGTGAGTCGTTACGCTCAAAGAGATGAGAGATCAAGCTGTTCTGGTCGTCTTCAACCGGCGGACAGCTTCGATAGCTCGTCGAAAAGCTTCAAGAGACAGGAGCTGATATCCGACATAGGGTTGTCTTCGTCGTTATGCTTGTTGCGACAATCGTCTTCTCTGGCATGGCATGGAGCGTCCCAATGGTGAGCTATTCCGCTCCATCCGAGCAAGTTGCTCTTTGAAGACTAACAGCTGCATTCAGAGCAAGCGTCTCTATCACGTTATCACCGCCTCCATCACCACCATTGCTGCTCTCTCTTACTTCTCCATGGCTACTGGACACGGCGTGAGCTACCACCACGTCTCCGTCCGCGAGTCCCACAAGCACGTCCCAGACACCGAGCACGACCTTTACCGCCAGGTCTACTGGGCCCGCTACGTTGACTGGGCTCTTACCACTCCACTCCTTCTCCTCGACCTTGCTCTTCTCGCTGGCTTGAACGGCGGCACCATCCTCATCACCATCTTTGCCGATGTCATCATGGTCTTGACCGGTCTCTTTGCTGCTTTCGGCTCTGAGGGCACTCCACAGAAGTGGGGCTGGTACGCCATTGCTTGCATCGCCTACCTCGTTGTGATCTGGCAATTGTTGGTTCACGGACGCGCATCTGCCAGCGCCAAGGGCGGCAAGGTTGGCAACTTCTTCGCTGCCATTGGTGGTTTCACCCTGATCATCTGGACTGTCTACCCAATGTAAGCTTCTATCAAGTATCATTACACTCACAGAACTCTAAACTGATGAATTTCTAGCGTCTGGGGCATTGCTGATGGCAGCCGCAACATGAACGTTGATGAGGAGATCATTGCCTACGCTGTCCTCGACATCTTGGCCAAGCCAGTCTTCGGTGCCTGGTTGCTCTTCACTCACGTCAGCATGCCAGAGACCAACGTTGACGTTGGCGGATTCTGGTCCCAGGGACTCTCCGGCGAGGGCCGCATCCGTGTCGGTGATGACGATGAGGGTGCTTAGATTGCTCCTCATCACGACACTTGAGGTCGAATCCGATGAACGAAGAATCTTGCTGCGACGAAGTCAAGAACAGCAGCAAGAGGAGTTTGGCGGAATGGAAAACGGCACTTTGTGCTACCAAAAGATAACGAAACTCGAACGTCCAATACGAGCATGAATCGGAATGACAGGCATTTTATCGGATTACGGGCGATACCATTCAGGCGAAAGTCACTCACATGCTCTTTTATGAGCATTTGTATTCTAGTGTTAATGATAATTGCGAACAAACGGCGTGGTATGGAGCACTCTTCTCTGCACACATCTCATCTCTTCTCTTTCGATTGACAGATGCTTGTCTCTCGATCGCCCATCAAAGTCATGCGTTGCTTCTCCTCTTTGTAACCTTGTCGATTCTTGCTGCATGCGGTCATCGCCGTGCCAACGTGACAGGCCCCGCATTGAGCTCAAGCATGAGAGTTGTACAAGCGTATCGTATCCAAGAGCTGTCTATTCAAGGGTCTGAGCTATTGCTGATGCTTCACGTGTTCGTGGAAACAATCGCAAGACATAGTAGGAACAAGATTCGAACTTGAAACCGGACTGTTGGGACCCAAAACACGAAACCTCGCTCTGACGTCGTGGCTTGGACGTTGCACGTTTGGGCAGCGAGGCGCAGGTCAGTGACGAGCAACTCTCACGTTTCTGGTTTCTCAGGAGACAACCACGACCAAACACGCAAACAGCCCGGAAACATCTGAAGCCAATTCACGAGACGATTTAACGCACCAACTCCTCTATACTTTCACGAGAACGAACATGGCGACCAACCCATCTGAAGCTGGTGTTGAAACCACCTCTCCAAGTATCCTGGAGAGAAGAAACAGTCTGGAGAAGCATCTGCAGCACCGTCCAGATGAGCAGGATTTGAAGGTATCCACGGGAATATTATGCAAGTAAGCATGGTGATTGACGGACAACAGGACAGACATATTCTACTGGACACAACCGCGGCGCCAGCGTTGCAGGCGAGACAACAAGAGTTGGAGAGGCAAAGAATCACAGATAACCTCAAGAAAGTAAGTGCGCAAGGCTGCGACTCTCATCTATGGTGTTGGCTCGCTTGCGGCTGCTCGAAGTGCCATGATGCAGGCGTGAAAGTGGTATAGACAAGCAGTACCTTCAGCAACGCCGACACTCCTGCTGGACTGGCAAGGTATATCTGGCGCACATTGTGGCCGTGAAGCGTCCTCCAAGCATTGCAATCGCAACAATATATGCTTGAACAGGCATGGGTTGCGAATGGTGCTTCGAAGAGTGCTTCGTGACGCGCATGCGAAGAGGATGAGGCTTAGCAGGCAGATGGTACTTGGAGAGCTTCCTCGAGCTCCCGAGCGTCCGATGGTCAGCCAGGGCATGGTCACGATTGCTGACAATGAACCAGGGTCTCAGCCATCGCTCGGACAAAGAGACACTCATCGCAAAGAACATCCTCCCAGAGTCGACCGCAGCTCCTGCTATCCAGGCTCAGCAGAAGGAGTTGGAGCATCATATGCGTGCAGACAGCTTGGAAAAGGCGCTAAAGGACCGTCCCACACAGGAACAGCTCGTCAAAGACGGCATCCTCAAAGGTCAGTCATCATTTGCATGAACGATGTTTCGTACTAAACATGATCAGATGAGAATGCAGTGTCTGAGGCGTAATCGCTACCGCAAGTTGTGAAGGAAGTGGATTTTCTGCAGGAATAGTGATTATGAGTGTTGATCATTCATTATTGCCCTGGTCCTGCAAGGCCTCATGGAGAGGGACTCGCAGACGTGGCGAGTGGGATTGCGTAGCATCCGAGGTGGATCTGTGCTGTTTCAATGCGCAGCTCGCTCCCACCGTACTACTGTAGATCAGCAACAGGTGCAGCTCCAGCCTTGCCTGCTGTTTTTCCGTACGGCCTGATGCTTCACTAAGATTCGAAAACTGATCGCCGGAGAAAAGAGGACAGAATGACCGAAATTTTTGAGACAGAATGTGTGCACTGAATGTGAAAACGTCCGCAACCGTCTTCTTGTAGTGAGGGCTTCTGCCGCAAGTCACATGCAGGCCGACATTAGCTTCTGCTGGGGCAGTTGCAAATAGCAACGGAAGCTACGCGCTAAGCGCTTTTCTCATCCAAACTTGTCCGTCTCAGAGTGCGTCGCTTGGTGTCTGCGAGTGCTGAGCGAGGAGAATTGGCACACAGTCGGAATGAATATTAGGCAGTGAATTTGGGTAGCAGCACATGTGTCGCTGAGATCGTCAACGAGTCGTTCACGTTCGAGGGCAGCAGGCCAGATCCTCCCAACGTTGTGCTTTGTGCGCAATCCATGCGGGAGCACAGGCCAGTGCCAAAAGGTTGTTTCAGAGTGCTGCCAAAAATACTTTCGGTCGTTCTGTTGTCTCGGCGGCGAGCACCTTTCGGTTGGACTCGCTGCTGCTGTTCGTCTTTCGAGACAAGCGACCTTTTCGAGGCCACGCGCGCTCACCACTACACGCCCTGCCCTGCATTCACACTCCCAGCTGCGTGGACCTGACGACGTGCCTGGATTGCAGCATAACTACACTTTCTCTTGAGAAGCGCCTTCCCGCCCGCTGGACAAACGAACCCGGCTCTGCGACCGCAGTTTTCTTTGTTTCGACACCTACGAGAGGCGCATTCGGCCGTCTGCAAGAGACTTGATCAAGACTTACACCGAAACACACTCCTCTTGAGGAATCTCTTCTGGCTACAGTATTGCGTTGCGACTAGAAGCCAGCGCTTAGCGACCTATCACGCTGCGTCCAAGACAGCAGATTCCAGGTCGACTGCGATCTCTTCGAGTAACGACGCCGAATACACGCTCACACGACGAGCAGTAGGTCTCTGCCTAATCCTCGTCGCGACGCATCTTATATTGCTGCGAGTAGCCACCCAGAGCCGCGGACTCTTTATTCAGCGCGTGAGCGAGGAATACGGGCCCTTCTGAGCTTTCAAGCTTCTCACGGTAAGTTTTGCAACAAACCTTGCGCCCTGCCAGGGGATCTTTGCATGGAAATGGCCATCAGCAGCCAAATCGAACACCTTGCTCTCGCCTCATATCTGTTCCCCTCTTTATATCATCAGCATCCCAAATGCTGGTGGCCATGAGTGTTGCAATGCTAATTGGTGAGCCCTAGCCGAGCGCCTACAGGCCAAACTTAGCTCTCGAGCGCCCATTGGCCACAACCTCGAGCCGCCTTCTGGAAAGCTGCAAGCCAGTGATCGACTTCTCAGCTGGCCTCACATTCGTCTATCCTTCTTGTTGCGCGGCTTATTCGCAGCGTCTAATCTGCAGGCCTCACGCCCATTCACTCTTCTTCAATTTTCTCCCCCGCGCGAGAGAGCATGTGGTGAATGGACTGCTAAGAAAAGCATCCCACCCTGCCCTCGCTCAAGGATCATTATACACTCTCTACCATCTATCCTCGACGCCAAAGGCGCGACGCCGTTCCCTGTGTAGCGTTTGGCGCCGTCGAGATCTGGTATCTCACCAGTAACAGTCCTTCCTGGAGAAGGCATTACGGTGCGTATTCATTGATTGCGCAACACACCCAACCACTCACACCTTTGTACCTGCGGCCACTGCATCTTCGGTGCATGTGTCTTGCGCTCACATGTACCACGGTTGGCAAGCGCCATGGTTCTTTGACGCAAACGGCAGTATCGCTGACAGCGATACGACTTTACTTTGCCAACTGCCTTGTGCCATTCTTCACTTCGATTCACCTCACTTTCTGGCCTGTTTCCTCTGGTAGGAAACATCACACTCGCTGACATGACTTCCAGATCTTTAATAGCCAATTGGCACGACGAAAGTACATACTTTACACCGCAGAACGAAATCAGGAAACCTCATGGCCCACGCTTCTGGCAAAAGCGAAGAATGAACAACGGTTCATCGCCAGAAGCAACTGCATTCTCTATTCGATCGATGTTTTCACCAATTTCGCCCACGACAAATATGTCGCACATGGACGAGCAAACCAAGCAATTACCTCAACCTTCCATTTCGAGCTCGCAAAGAAGTCTTCAGCCTTCACCAGAGTACGAAAGCTTTGTTCGAAAGTTTCATCAACATCAACTAAGCGATTCAACGAACACGACTGGATCAAACGACTCCTCTCCGACTACTACCATCTCTACTGTGGACGATTCAAGTGCGACGGAACCTTCGCCCGGCTCGTCACCAGAATCGCCTCCGCCCACCACCTTTGCAGTGGGCATGCTTAGACCGCGCACTGCTGATGACCGAAGTGCTCCGTTTTTTGAGCTGCAGAAACAGCCGCCACCGAGGAAAGGCCGCAATCTCAAGAATCTTGCCGTCAATACCTCAAGACATGGACCACGAGCCGCATCAACAACCAGTCTTCCACTACAGGTCCAGCCTGATCAGAACGCGTCCGTTCTATCGCCCTCCTTTGTGAAGCCTCCCACTCCACCACGACGGAAACCGAGCAATCTTGGATTGACCATTCTCACACCTGGAGGCGGAAAACCAGCATCTCAGGAAATCAAGCTTGCAATACCACCTACACCAGGTGTAGCACGACCCTCCCTTCGCCACTTCCAATCTTCTCCATCGTTACCTTTGATGCCAAGTCTCGGTGTTCCCCATTACAATGCATCAGATTTTCAAAAACCTCGGTTACTGGAGACAATCTTCTCACCTGTCGAGCAGCCTGCTGAAGCACCGCAGATCGCCGAAGAAGAGGAGGAAGAGGAGCAGAACTTTGACGTGCCTCTATCAAGGGAAGAGAAGCCTGAGGCCTACCCGGATGGACCTATCTGTGTCTATGATCCAAGTATCGATCTCTACCTTGAGCCCACAGCAGAACAGGCAAGACAGTATGATGTGATCATGAACGTAGCCAGTGAAGTACGGAATCCATTGTTGGGACTCAACGAACCTGATGCTACCGAACCCGAGCTACGGATAGATGGTGGCGGAGGGATACAATTTGCGCCTAAGAAGGAACGTGATCATTTAGTGGTCAAGAAGGAAGACGCATTGGCTCAGGACGCTTCTTCTCCGACTACACCGAAAGCATCGCCACTGAACGCAACATTTCCCACAAAGGTTTCAACAGTCAATGATCCGGAGTACATTCACATCCCTTGGGAGCACAATAGCGACATTGTTCCGGATTTACTACGATTATGCAAGCTCATCGACGACAAGGTTACGCAAGGCAAGCGTGTATTGATACACTGTCAATGTGGTGTCTCGCGGTCTGCAAGCCTGGTAGTCGCTTACGGTCTCTACAAGAATCCCTCGATGAGTGTTCAGGAAGCCTACGATGCTGTCAAGAAGAGGAGCAAATGGATTGGGCCGAACATGAATCTCATCATGCAACTACAGGAGTTCCGATCCAGTCTAGCAAGAGGTGGTCTACTCACAGCCAGGAGTGCGATGAGCCCTCTCACTCCAGGCTCTGCGTTGAGTGAATGGAACGGACCCTTTGCAACGATTTCACCAGCCATGCGCAATGAACCTCTATCGGCGGTTGAGCCACCGTCTGCCAACGCCGCGAGTAATGGCGACCGCGGTGTCCTAAGTCCCGGACCCTCTTCCGCGCCATCTGGATTTCCATGGCCATTGCCGACCACCTCTGGCGCCCAACGGCAACGGTCGATCAGCGCTGTTAAACCTGCCACTGCTTACGTCGATCCATCTGGCCACGTTCTACCTGTACAGCCGGTGCTTCCAGTGCTCCAAGTCATCGCCGCAGATGCCGTGCACGCGAAACCACCAGGTCCTGTACGGCAAGTATCATCACCCGAAGGGTTCAGTTCCCAGACTGCCACTGAGTCAGTTGGATCGCCAAGATCTGCAGAGTTTGCCATGACCCCTCTGCAACCGTCAAAAGAGGTCGAGGCTGCTGATGACTTTGGCATAATGTCACCGACGTCGACAGAGTTCACAACGAGTCCGTTCGACAGGTCAGCCCTGCTAGCACAACTCGGCATGGGATCAATGCGAGCGGACGAAGATACACCTCGTCGCTCCATATCACTCCGTAATCGAGAGCGCCAACAGTATACCATGCGACCAGGTCACAGCGAGCAGAGCCGGAAAGGCTTAGAAGCAACCCAACCGCGACGGCTTCGCGGCAAGGTCTCATCTCCCTCGCTGCATGAACAACAAGAGCTCCAAGCACTGCAGGCCAAGATCGAGGCGGACTTGTCGATACAGCGTAGTAATTCAAACGCAGGCTCACCACAGTTCGGTCAGCTTTCGAGCGCAGCAGAGGAACCACTCATGTCGCCACGAGCGACTGAATTCACGAGCAATCCTTTCGCTCTTTCGCTTAGCGTACCTCCGCCAACGAGCGAGAACAATAACAACAATACTTCAACAAGAATGTCGGACATCGACCCAAGAAGTCCTGCACATAAGGGAGCAAGTCCGATAACGCGATCGATACTGGATGTTTTATGAAGCGAAGCGAGTTCGAAGATCAAGACACAGCAAGTGTACAAGGCTACTCATCACAGACCGCGATGAGAAGGCCAATATAATCAAATCTCATTTTGGGCAAGGAGTTTCATGGCTACGGCCGTTGTTCGTAGCATCGGCGTTCGCTTTTGGGAAAAAGTATCAACTGGATATACATGGAATCGGCGTTTTTTGCACATGGGTGGGTAAGCTGTATTGAGGAGGGATACCCCACCTGAAGCACCTTTCGCGAGGCGTAGGTGTCGCATTTGATGATCGGTGTGGTTTCTTGTGGATGGTAGATGAAATGACCCATGATGGTTTTGACGGATTCGGAGAGCTCAACGCAGGAAACTTTTTCTCTCTGCTGTTGTTGCTGCTCTTTGTGTACAACTAGCTTTTTCACTGTGAATGAAAAGATGTTCGCTTGATCACATCAATGTTACTGTTCAAGTTTTGGTTCTTTCAACACCGACATGATCTACTCTAACTGCGATTTCTCGAAACTGAAATTCCACCTCGGATAGTGAATGTGAATCTCTTTTCCTCCTTGCTGTGTCAAAGAACTTATCGTCACTTCATTTCTTCTCAACCCAATCAATTTTCCGACATCACTTGAACTGAATCCCGTATCTACTGGTGCCATCTTAATCTCCTCCCCAGCTTTGAGGCCAGAAGGATCATCGTCTTCGAGTTGCAAATTCGATTCCTCGAAGCCAGCGTCTAAGATCTTGTTTATACAGTCCGCGGATTCGAGTTCGGTAGGCTTCGGAGCGGATTCTTTAGCTTTTTCAATAGCGGTTTTGTAGCTGTTCATATCAATCAGTATCAAAATCCCAGCCCATGTAGTAGGTGGTTCTTACCGCTCCCTCCAACCAAGCACATTAGGATACCTCTTCTCATTGAAATAATCCTCTGGAAAACTTCCAGGCAACATCAACAACCAATCGAAAATCCAAGCTGCATGAATATCAGCCAACTTTGGCCCCTCCTTTCCTCCCAAGATCCATTGTCGGCCATCACTTAAGACATCTTCTAAGAAATCCCAATTCGCTCTCATATCTGCCAACGCAGCAGGACGCAAAGAATCTTGAGTTTTCTTATCCCATTTCCTTCCCCAGAGTGCTTCACGATCAGACTGGAATTTTGGATCTTTCATGAGGTCCAGATCTGTGGAAATTACTGCTGCTGCGGATTTGAAGACTACGACGTCCGTCCATTTTTCGAATAACTTCTCCAAAGCCCTGTCGGTCGGGTTTGAGGCGGAGATCTTGGGATGTTCTTTGCTTTCTGGGTAAAGTTCTTCGAGTTTTTCCATTATGAGGAGTGTGTCGCAGTAGATGTCTCGACCCATGGACATTAAGGGGATTCTACGATATTTCACTCCCAAGGCTGCGATGTCTGGTCGTGGTTGGGTGATTGGTTGTTCGCAGCGGGAGTATTGGATGTTGCGGAGGGCGAAGTAGGCTGTGACCTTGCCGGCCCAGGCTGAGAGCGCCCAGAGGAAGAGGATGGGTTCATTGGTAGGAGCCATGGTGAGAGCGATGCTGAACTTGGGTTGTGTACGTGCAGGACTTCTACGTCTTTCCTTATATGAAGCTTGAAATACTATGAGATGCGCTTCCACTTACCTTTATGCCTTACCTGGAGATCCAGCAGCATTGGTACAAAGTATGCTGTCGACCATAGTGACCCCTCACGAACGGAGCTGTGGAAAGAGGTCTAGACCAGAGATGATGTGTGGGCATTGGCAATGGCGTCGGAAGGGCATTTGCAATTCTTCTGATCGTCTTTCCATGATTTCAAAGACACTCATCGCCATCAAAACTGTTCGTAGACATCCCAAGCAGGAGTAACATGGCGATGTTGATAAGACGAAGGAGACTTAAAGATGACGTAGCGGGGATTTCTTCGATGTGAGATTCCTGGATGCTGCAGTTGAGGTGGACTGGACGAAAAAGTGCATTGTAGATGCCTGAAGATGCTTAGGCGTTGTGATGGTTACACAAGAGCATGTGCACTCGGCGGAGATGCTGTCGATTGCAAGGATGTTTTCGATATCGCTGCCGAAAGAGACCAAGACAATGACATCGCGGCGCCAATGCTTCCGGGGCTCCGCGTCTTTCAGCGAATGCTCTCACATCTGCCTCTCCCTCTGCCCTTACCAAACAATGTCAGCCAGCTAACACGCAAACTGACTGGACAAGTCGCGGAAGCACTGTCCAGTCCAGCGACATCGCACATCCACAGCGCCATCGCCATGTCTTCTGCATTCGTCTCAAAATCCAAGCGCGTCCGCTTCGAACTCACACTTCGCATTCTCGACTTGAATAATGTCCCACTCGTGACCGGCACATCCTTCATAAAGTGGCATCTACCCAGTAGCTCCGCGGCAGAACATCGCGGTCGAACGAACAAATGTCCCATCCGCGATCACAGAGTCCATTATGACTATGAGAAGCAGGTCGCAGTACGACTCAATGTGGGAAAAGATGGAATGCTGGAAGAATGTTTGATACATTTCGAAGTCGAACAAGAATACTCGAGTAGTGGACGTGGAGAGCGCATCAAGTTGGGAGAAATCCACCTCAATCTTGCAGAGTATGCGGATGCAGCATTGGAGCTCCCTTCCAGTCCAGGCGCAGGCCCGACCGATGAAGAGGGAGGCATCACACGTCGGTATCTTATGCAAGAGTCGAAAATCAATAGTACCTTGAAGATTGGTATACGAATGCGACATCTTGAGGGTACGAGGGATTACTATGCTCCTCCATTACGCACAGCTCCAGTCTTTGGCGGTATTGCGGGTATCATATCCTCTTCAGAAGCAAATAGCAGTACGCCTGGAATTGGATCTCATACGCCAAATACTGAAGATGGAGAGTCAGGAGGTGTGGGCACGATCCCGCAGAGTTTCAGTATTAATAATAAAGAAATGGGAGAGATGCAGGATATGTATCGAAGGACTCTTGCCGCGTTTTGGACGAGTCAACCGGGTGAATTGAAGGCTGATGAGTGTATCGAGGATTTGTTTTCTGGAGGTGATGGCTGGGGGAAAGGTGGAAGACCGACTACTGCTGGAAGAAGTTTACCTGGAAGTGGGGATAGTACACCCAATCCAGGTGATAGTGGAATGAGCAGGGACAATAGTTCGGCGAGTAAACCTGATGAAGGAAGCAGGCATAAGCATAAGTTTTCTTCGAGTAGTCATCATCATGGACATCATCATAGGAGGGACAAGAGCTTTAGGAAGATACCTGGAGAATTGGAGGAGATGGATGTGAGGGAGGATCTGGTCAGCTGGCAGATTGGGCAGAAGGCTTTTGGTTGAAGCGAAGCATTGATGATCGCCTACACCTTCTAGCCCTCTAGATAAGGCTTCACTGCCTGTCTAGTTCAGGATAATATCTGAACACACCCATACTGTACTTCAGCCTCCTCTCACTCGCCAGATACTCTTTAATGCCCTTCTCCTGCTTTACGCTCTCGTAGAATGTTCCTAGCACTTCAGGAAACTCTTTACTCCTCGCCTCCAGCTCTTTTGGAAAAGCGAACTTGGCTCCATCAAGTATTTGCCAAACAGTAAGGTCTGCGTATGTGAGCTTGTCACCAACAAGGTATTTGTGCTGTCCAGCTGAAGCGTTCCACTTCAATTGTCTCTCAAAGTAGTTCAAGAATTTAGGTATCCTCGTTTCTCTCACGTCTTTGGCTTTCTCTAATGCCGCGTCTTTTTGATCCTCATAGTATTTCGAGACCTATAGCAAAAGAACAATGTCAGTGCACCATGCATGCAAAATCGAAGCATCCAAAGCACTTACTGCGAGCGGATGATGCGTATCATGAATCTCATTGTTCAGATCCAATGCAGTAAGAGCCAATTGCTGCACATAATATTTCTCATCTCCTTCGGGCACCAAACCCAACTTATCACCAAGGTAAATAAGTATATTCGGTGTCTGACTTATGACCAAGACTTTCTCTCCATCCTTGACCCTCAAAGCCGGAGGCGAAAAGACTGGAGGATTTCCATCACTTGACTCCAGTCCATCATTCATGCATATCTTCTGAGCCTCTCCATATCCATTCTTACTATCCTCGTTCGCGATATCGGTGTAAGGCACGCCTGCAGCTTGGCAAGCTAGACGAATGAATTCGCCTCTGCCGGGAATGCCGGGGTGATAGAGGAGTTCGTAAGTAGGATGAGTGCGTTGTTTCTTGGCTGGTTGCTCAGCCATTTCAGCGCCGCCTTTGCGTGGTTTGGCTTGGAGGACGAAGATCGGGGTCTTGCTGTGTGTGGCGTAGAGTTTGTGAGGCGAGGAGGCGAAGCTGCGTTTAGAATCGCGACTGCCTGATAGAGGATTCCTTGCTGCTGCCAGTCGGAAGTTGTTGGAAAGTGTGCAGATATTCTTCGTTGCTAAGCGTGGCTGTGTGTGTAACTTGTCAATGCCGAGTCTGGGCTTTGATGCGAAATGGTACGTACTTGAAGGAGGCAATATGTCGCCACTAATTGTCTCGTAAGGAGTCGCGAAGGTGACATGCAATGTGAAGTTGGATATGTAGTTGTTGTCTGGGATGTGGAATCGTGTGTGATGTGCCTGGCCGGGTACCTGATGTAGCTCCTCCATCTTCAACCCTAAACTCCGGCTGACTGATGGCGTTCACGTGAAAGATTGGAGCCCGCGGAGTCTTGGCCGCTGTGAGTTGGCATTCCCAGGTTCATGCTGGGGTGTTGCAGAAGATGATCACTTCTGATTGCACCTCACGTCGTACGATGGCTGGCAGGCCTGTGAGCAGCAGGCGGTAAGAGAGTCCTTCTCCGCACATCTAGACTGCTCTAATCGTGATCGTGAGTGTTGTCGCTGACCGCTGACGAGGCAAGTGACCATGAAGGAGGGAGTCTGAGGCAATGGGTCAATTGGGGTTGGATGTCCAATTCTCATTACAATCGTTACTGTTATTCTATTTAGCAATTCACCTCGTGGAGCCAAGGTTAGCGTTCATGATCCCCCAGTTTCCATCCCCTCCAAACCAGAAGTAGATGAATTCGGTCCATGCAGAGTGACAAAATTTACTCCTCATTCAGTCCAGTCTCGCCTCCCTCTGCAGAAAGTGTTGTTGAGACATCCTGCCCAACGCAGACCAGCACTCAGTGAAGAGGCCTCGCGATCTGGGAATTGTAAAACGTGTAAAACATAATGCGTCCATCCGTAATGCTCGCTGTTCATGTTCTGTAGCGCCATGCAATAAGAAATTACTCCTCTCCAATGCAAATGTCCGTGTAGTGTCTAAGAAGCCCGAACTGGCTGTTGGTAATATGATGCATGGCCGCTGCCATTCCGACTTAGGCTCGGCCTCAAGTCGACACTTGGGCGTTTGTTGCCGTAGCCTGTCGAATACTTGATGTCCTCTGGTCGGTACCTACGATAGTTGGTGCCCTCATCAATAGGAGGAGTGTAGGGTCCGTGAGGTTGACGAGGAGATCCAGTGCCTGGTCGACTATCGCGTTCACGCGGGATCTCGCCATAAAGCCGCTGATCGTACTTGTAGCTTGGCTCTCGCTCTCGTGGCGAAGTGTCACGACCACTGCTTGGACGTGAGTTGTCGTAAGGGTCAACTCCACTGCCATTAAACTTGTAACTCGTAGTGCGTACGTTTGGTGGCGGTGGCTGAGTGGTAGCAAAGTTCCGCGCAGATGTTGAGCGGTGAGTCGTAGACCTTGGATCACGCGCATCTCGGTCGCGAGGCGTCTCGCGAGGATCTCTGTAGCCACGGCTGTCCCTGGACTCACGCATGTCTCGTAGGGGCTCGCGGGCTTCTTTCATCGGGGAAGGACTGCGTGTGGTCCTGCGAGTGTACTGTGGTCGTTGTGGCCTTGGTGGCTTCTCGGGCTCCCGAGTCTCGGTGCGGTAGCCGTCAGGCGTAGCAAACTCATTATCGTCTGCATACTGCTTTCCATACGGAAATTTGTGTGGTGGCGGCACTGCTGACTCGTCTGGTGTGGGAGCTGGCGTAGGCATTCCACCGTTAAGCTCCGTTGATCGAAGGTTTGAGCTCTTGGTAGGGACTGTGTTCTCTGATCTGCGAGTAGGCATGGTTTCAGATCTTTGCATTTGTCGAATTGGAGGCGCCTCAGAATTGACCTGAACAGAAGCAGAGCGTGGCTTTTCTGGAATGTGGATGTCTGCTGGAGAAGATTTGCTTGTGGCGAGTGGCGGAGGTTTTCGTTCCTCGACAATCCTCTCCTCGCTCGATCTTCGTTCGGGAGTGCGTGATGATGCTTTTCGTGACGATTCTTTCTCCTTACTGCTGGACTCCTTTCCGGGCTTTGAGGATGCGCGACGAACCATGACCGCTGGGCGACCATCTTTGCGCTTGACATACTCTACGCCATCTTTCGAAGAGCCCATTCGGACTGGTGAAGGTCGACGTTCTCTTTCCCTTTCGCGTTCACGCTCGCGATCTGATGGCTCAGGACGGCGAGGATTTCCGCGCGATGATGCAATGTAGTCGCGCACATCGTTAGTCTGGGTGAAAAGTTTTCGAGCCCGTTCGTCGCCGTATTGGCCTTCCTCTGCCTCACGGCGCTGCTTGAACATCTGAGCGTAGTATGTCTCCCTCGCTCTGCGCTCCTCATCTTCCTCACGCATGCGTCGACTGCGCATTTCCTGCTCGTCTGACTCGCTGTCTGAATCGGCATCCACGACGAAAGGCGTGTACTTTCGCTCTCGCTCTTGCCTCGTGTCTCGGTCTGACTGTCGGGTCTTTTCGCGTCTCCGCTCCTTTTCGTGTTCTTTGACACTCTTGGCTTTTGCAGCTGCACTCTTGAACCTCTCCTTGACATCGTGGGCTGTCCGCCGTGAAGTCCGCTCAGGCTCCGGCTCTTTTCGCTGCGTTGCCCTAGGTTGCGGATCAAAGTAATCCGCTGCATAACCTGGCGGTCTTCTCTCTTCATACTGAGGAGTCGCACGTGCTGGCTCCGGACCTCGACTCGCATACGCTCCTCGTGGTGCTTCTGACGGCGCGGTCCTGTATGGAGGCGAGGGGCCTGATCTCTCTGCGCCACGCGATCTGCCATCACTCTGCGACCGAGCCATGGCCTCCTTCTTCAACTCTGCCAGTCGTACCTGAGCATCATATCGCTCTCTCCGGCTCTCATCAATCAGGATCTCATACGCGCTCTGGATCTTGTGGAATTTGTCCGCGGCGGCCTGTTTCTCGGCGGGATCTGTCACCTTGTCCGGATGGCATTTGAGGACCAGTTTCCGATGTGCAGTCTTGACGGCTGCTGATGTTGCATCTTTGGGCACTCCTAGGGCCTCATAGGGATCCGGAGGCAAAGGAGATGCCATGACTGAGCCGTATTGGCTGTGGACCGGTCAGGCTGACCGGCAGTGGATGCGCAAACCAAGTGGGAGTCGCCGTGATTAAGGCTAGGAAAGCCTTTCGTGACCGGTGTGGGTAGTGTGTCGTGCTGATGTGAGGCCGCGAGGCGGTCAGAGCCTCAGTCCGGACCAGATATATGAGCAGTGAGTAGTCCGCAGTTCACAGTACGCAGACGTAGGACAGTCTGTCATACACTGCGGCTTAGACAGCGACGACCTGGATCGACAGGAGTACCGCAGTACACAGGCAGTTATGCGACTCGGTGATCGCCCCTGCGAACACGCCGGGTTGAGAATGCAAAGCGATGATGAGTTGTTCGGCCGGGCGAGGTCGCGGACGCCAAGCTGAAAAATGACGTTCTCCCGCGGAAGCCGACAGAAGGAACTTGAGAAGTGAAGATGCCGAACGTTTGAAATGAATGATTAATCCGCGCACAAATTGCTGAAGCAGCTGCTGATTTCTCTCCTCACGCAAGTCTCGTGTATATGCAGCGCAATAGCTGTGCGAATAATAGGTCTGCAGCTGTGAGGAGCGGTGTCGCACGCGCATTACGACCTTAACGATGGTCGGTGAGGCAGGGGATGCTGGCCCAAGACTGCAGAAACTCCCGCGCAAATCCAGATCCTGAGTGTCCGAATCCGAACGGGGCAGTGCTCTGCTTGGGAATTCCTAGCAGCACGAAAGTTCTGCGTGTCGTACAAGCCGTAATGGTGAGAGGTGGTATGTCCAGAATGGCTCAGCATGAGAAGTGTTCACAGAATCAGCGAAAGCGTGGCGAGGGCGAGCGTGGATGAAGACTGGCAACTGGCAACCTCCGCTTCGGCCCCCAGCAACAGAGAGAAGCAATCACAAAGCGTGGCAAGGTATCATGCACGCTCAGCAACCACGTAGCACCGCTCGCAAGCGCTGAAGACCGCCGTGCCAACGAATCTGAGTTGCAGATGCTCGAAAAACACTAAGTGGGCGAAGTATCCTCCTCACAGTCCCTCCGATTGCTCAGTGTATAGAATCTTGCAGTAGTCCTGCAGACTTCGCCGAGCGATTGGCTACACACATCCCTCACCGATTCGACCACTAGGACTTGAGCCGCGAGGTCCGCATCCCATGGCCACCTAAGACCTCTCAAGACGAGCTCAGCAAGGCAAGGATAATACAAGAACACCAAAGTTCACCTGGAGCAATCGTCAAGCTGAAAGCAAGAATACCATACATTTCACATTGATTTAGGTTATGATAGGCCCGTGCAAACGCCCATATAGAAGGCTTCGGCGCCAATCATATCGATTTATGCAGCTAATTGTGTTGATCACTGGAGCACAACACAGGGTCATGCTGCCACACTGGCACAAGAACAGCGACAATCATCGCTTCTACTTCTAAAAGCTTCCACAACTAGCAGGCTGAAAATCCTTCCATCGGAATTTCTAAACCAGGCACCCTTTCAGGTTGTCGTCAGACAGAGGGTCCATTCCTTCCGCACCCTCAGGCAAAGCTGAGCCTGAGAACCTTGAGCCTAACCTGCATGCCGGCCACCGAGGGTAAAATTCGACCCGAAGTTGCGACTCAGGGACTCTCAGACAATGTCTCTGAGAAGCGATCGAAAGACTCTCGGGCTGTCTGCCAAAGGTGGCCATTGTTTCATATCTTGCCTGTGTCAGCAAAGATGCTCACCTGGACAGTCTTCGGCGAGGCCCGCTATATGTGGAGTCCTGTGCCTCTGAATCGCAATCGACTGGCAAGGCGGGGATCTGGCATCTTTCAGGTAGACATACAGCTGTGGCCATCCAGTCACGAGGTAGCTGCGAACAGAAACACACCAATCGTCATTGTGTTGCGCTTGCAGCGGAAAAGAGCCCAAGACACTGTCACTAGTATGTGAGTGCATCCGTGGATGCAACTGCGTGATCGGAGAAATACTATTACATCACGTGTAACGATCAACACGTTTGCATCGTTCAGCGAAGAAATGTACCTGAAATCAACCAGAATGTGGGCCTGATGAACAACGATTGACAACAAACGGTCTCAGAATGACGGAAGCAACGCTCGTCTTGTGCAGGGACAAACGAAAGAGTAAGTCAGCAAGCTGATCACTACTGCTATCGTGTAACTAGGCGGATATCTTCATGCCGTCTTCCTTTCGGCGAATCTTTATGCGATTGACCGACCCGCATCATCTTCGTAGTTCGTGGTTGGAAGATTGGCATTCATTGCGCTGGCATGGTGGCTATGTGCTGTCGTCGGTATCATGATGCTGTCTCCGGACTCATCGCATGTATTGGCTGAATTGGCAATAGCAGGTCCACGACAATCGGCTTGTTGAAGGTCTTTGCTCCTCGTCCGAAGGACTTCGCCATGATACTCGCATTGACGATAGCGGTCTCTTTTCCAGACTCCAGAGCAGTACCGGCTTCACCTGCCAGATTGAGTAGCGACATCTTCTTGTTGCCAGCACCTGGGTCCTCCCACGGTGTTGTCGCACATTCACCCTCTGCATATTCCCATCTTACCACGCAAGCGCCTCTTCCTTCATGGCAGTGGCCACACACGTGGAGTTGAGGTCTCCTGCTGACTAGTGCTCGCTTCAATGCCTCACAGCCGCCCTCTGTCCAGTGAGCACTAGTATCGCAACACCCGAACGCAGGCGTATGTGTAATCAGCAGGTCTATATCGGGTGGTATATTGTTCCACAATGCATCAGCATCTGCTTGACCGTACTGGAACGCCCAATTCTGCTTCCCTCGGTCCGGCGAGTACGGTGAACCAAACACACGCAGGGAGACGTTGTGTTCTGGTAAATATACCACAGCAGAAGAATGTTGTAGGTACACGAAGTCGCCATCAGCCACGAGTCTTCGACATGCTTCGACATCTGCAGGAACGACAGTCCATCCAGTGCTGTGCTTCAAGGCATAGCTCGGATCTAATGATAAGTCATGGTTGCCAGCAATGACAATCTTCACCGCAAAGTCTGCTTTCGAGATCCAGGATACCGCCTTCTGTAGCTCGGAGAGACTGCCTTGGTTCGTGAGATCTCCGGCGTGTATCAGAATATCTAGCCGATAGCCAGTCAGCACTGAGCAGAGGCAGAAGGCTCAAACCATGACACACCTCCCTTTGGTAGGATAAATCCTTGTCCTGGAGCTGCATTGTGGGTATCAGAAATGCACACGATTCGAATCTTCTTTGATATAGACATGGAGAGCTTCTTGAATCATGTTCTGGTCAGGGTCTAGCCGTGTTGTGTTCGCGTCATGCAGAAGTACGACGCGCTCTTCGTTTCGGTCAACTTGTAAATGTGTCCATCTTCACACTAAAGCTCCAGCTTTGCAATACAAGCTCGTGATATCGGATCAGATCATTGACGGAGGACCAAACGCGTGAAGCAATATTTCCGCAGATTCATGAGATGATGACTCTTACCCAGACAGGTTGGCGAACCGGTGAACAGTGCATTTTAATTTAATTACTATGTTGAAACTTAGCAAAAAAACCCCCCTGCTCC
The DNA here is from genome assembly GCA_014298035.1 of Pseudocercospora fuligena. Classification (NCBI taxonomy): domain Eukaryota; kingdom Fungi; phylum Ascomycota; class Dothideomycetes; order Mycosphaerellales; family Mycosphaerellaceae; genus Pseudocercospora; species Pseudocercospora fuligena. The sequence continues at coordinate 29,601 of JABCIY010000258.1, read as the reverse complement.
TGCCTCTATTAAGAAGTAGTAGTCGCACTTACGTGCGACGTAGCTTACGTGCGCGAACTCTAAAACTCCTAGCTACTACTATAGATATACCTATCCCCTTCCCCCCTCCTATAAGTAGTAGTATAATAGCGCTACTCTAAGCGCCTAGTATCTAGAGAAACTTAAAACTTAGTAAAAAAACCTCTCTACTTCTATCTCTATTAAGAAGTAGTAGTTATACTTATATATAATATAGCTTATATATATAAACTCTAAAACTCCTAGCTACTACTATAGATATACTTATCCCCTCCCTCTCTCTATAAGTAGTAGTATAATAGCGCTACTATAAGCGTTTAGTACCTAGAGAAACTAAAGCCTAAAAAAACTAAAGCCTAAAGGATTTAAAGCCTAAAGATACTTAAAGCTAAGGAAACTAAAGCCTATAGAAACTAACCCTTTTAGAAATTAAAATAAGAAGTATCTAGAACTATTAAAACTAGAGCTCTTTCTAAAATAAAGCTTTTAGAGACTATTACTAGTAGAAACTATAGATATTAGATTATATAGATATTAGAAACTATCCCTATTAGAAACTATCCCTATTAGAAACTATCCCTATTAGAATATAAAGTAGATAGATATTATAGCTATTAGTATTATAGGTAAGCTCTTTGCGAGCTAGTAAATATATAAAAGCTAGCTTAGTCTATACTAAGCCTTAGTACTTCTAGATCTCTATTTAAATACTTAGTCTCTATAATCTCTTAGATAGTTATTCGCGACCTTATAGTTATCTCGAATATAAGATCTCTATTATATTTCGCGAACTATATACTTATAGAATACTATGTCGAGCTGAGGAGGGCCGACAGGTATAAATGGATCATAAAGTGCAACAGAAGCTACAAGGAATAGTAGGGGCCAAAGCAGGAACAGCAAGTGTGTTGTTGTTATCTACAGGTTGGAGCTGAACCTGAAAGGTGTCAGCTTGGACTAGTCACATGACCATTATCATGTAATCCAGTCTGCCTTGGCATCCGTTGCCAGGTTACCAACTGGACTGTATATTCTAACACTCCCACTCAGAACAGTTGGTCTCTGAGTCCAATCCGAACAAACATATGCAATTCAGAATTTCAATCAGCCAATCAGATGCAGTGGTCTCCTGGTTGGCACAATGTATCCAACCAGCAAGGTTCAATTCCTTGATCTGGAATCAATGTGGTAGAACAAATCCCAATGATCTGTTTCTATCACATTCTTTTGTCTTTCCTTTTGAACCACTGTATCCTGCTTGCATTCATATTCAGGAAAGATTCCAGGTCAGCCAATCAGGTGCAATGGCTTCCAGATTGGCACAGTGTATCCAATCTGCTGAGTTCAATTCTCAGGCCTGGTATCTTGTTTGCTCAACGGCGTTGATCGCCTTTGAGCAGGCACTTTTGTTGCCTTTTATGCAAGTTGTAATTGCCTTATGAATTGCTGGAACTGTGGCCCTGTCTTTGGCTTAGTCAGGCCATCAGCTACCATCTCTTTTGTTGGAGTGTATTCCACTGCAATCTTTCTTTGCCACCAAAGATTTCTGACCTTGTTGAAGCTAATATCAATATGTTTTGATCTCTCATGGGTATGAGCATCTTTGACAAGAGTCAAAGCTGCCTGGTTGTCACCCATAATCTGAACAGGTCTGATTTCATTCACTGTATCAGAATTTCCTTTGATCAGTGGTTGAAATGAACATTCTCCCACTAACCATGCACAGTCCATCTCCCTTAGGAGTGCTGCAAGGAACTGAGATTGCTTTGCACATGCATTCATTGCCATGTACTCAGCTTCCATAGTTGATGTAGCAACTGACTTTTGCTTCTTACTCATCCAAGAAACTGGTGATCCACAGAGAAAGAAGATGCTTCCAAGGATTGAGACTCTATCAGCTTTGTCCATTGCATAATCAGAGTCTGAATATCCAATCAGCTTTCCTCCTCCCCTTCTGAACATCAAACCCAGGCTTGGGAATGATCTCAGGTATCTAGCCAGTTTCCTGAGTGCTTTTAGGTGTCTCTTGGATGGATCTGATGCATATGATCCAAGTCTTCCAAGGGCAAAAGCAATGTCAGGTCTTGTCATGGTCATTGGCCACATCCATGTACCATTTTGGCTTTGGTACTCTGTCTTGTCACATCTCTCTTCATCTAAGTCAGATTTCCTCAGACTCTCATAGTTGTCAAGAGGTGACAAGGTTGGGTGGGCCATTTCTTTGGTCATTCCAAACTTTGCAAGGCTTTCCTGGATATAATGTTCTTGGTCAAGCTTCAGAGTACCATTCTTTCTGTCTCTGGTGAGCTTCATCCCAAGAATTTTGGTTGGTTCACCCAGGTCTTTGATTTTGAACACCTTGCCCAGTTCTTTCTTGAACCAAAGAACATCTTCCAGTTTTGGTGCTGCAATGGGAATGTCATCCACATGGGTTAAAACCATCAGGTTCCTGCCCTTGTGAATGAGCAAGCATGGGTCTACCTCTGATTGGTAAAACCCCATTTTCTCCAGCTTTGAGACACATAGCTTGTTCCAGTCTCTTGCTGCTTGTTTCAGGCCATACAAGCTCCTCAGGATTTTCAGAGCCATACCTTGTGGGATTTCCACTCCTGGTGGGGGAATCATGAAGATATCTTCCTGTAGGGTACTTTCAGTGAATGCATTGTTCACATCCACTTGGTGCAATTCCAGGTCTTTCTCACATACAGCAGCCATAAACACCCTGAGTGTGTCATGCCTTACTGTTGGTGCAAATGTCTCCTGAAAATCTACCCCAAATTTCTGGGAAAAACCCCTTGCAACCAGTCTTGCTTTGAACTTGTCAATTGCTCCACTGATTAGTCTCTTCACATCAAACACCCATTTTGAGGTAACCAGGTTTGCTCCTTTTGGTGGAACTACCTGATCCCAGGTATGGTTGCTTCCAAGTGCAATCAGCTCTTTCTGGATTGCCTCTTCCCACATGTGACCCCATTTTGGATCTTGTATTGCCTCTTGGTAGGTTCTTGGAATTGGAACCTCCTGTCTTTGTGCAATCCCTGGTGCAAAAGCAGGGAATGCAACCTCACAAACACACTCCAGAAGTTCATCTGCCCAATCCATGCTTGGATCTAGATCTTTCATCAGGCAGATGAAGGCTCTGTGATGTTTGGCCTCAGGGAAATCATCATCCTCTGATTCTCTTGGTCTCTTCTGTACAGTTGATCTTGTAATCATACTGTGAACTCTTTCTTCTCTTGACCCTTCATCAGAGATTGATCTTCTTCTCTTTGAATTCCCCTCCTGAGCATGGACATTCTGGTTGTCTTGCTGAGGTTCCTCTTGGCTCTGATTTGGAGCCTGCTGTTCATGTTTTTCTTTTTCTTCTTCTGGATCATCCATCACCTGATATTGGTCCTTGTCCTTTGGTGGTGGAGGTAGCTGAACTTGTAGTGGTTTCAGGTCCAGTTTCTCCTTTCTTGCTGGTCTGCCAACTGGGTTTCTAGCTGGAGCATGGCTTGGCTGGTTGAGTCTGGGAACATTCAAAGTCATATCCCCTCCTTTCTCATCCTCAAACCAGACAGCATTGTTGTGTGCTCTCACAGCCTTCATGTCAGGCTCCCAGAACAGCCACATCTTGGATGTGTCAGGTACATATCCAATGAACACAGCATCCTTTCCTCTGTTCATTAGTTTGTCTGACCTCCTCCCAACTGGCTGAGATTTGGCATCCATGTACACAACTGCTCTGCATCCCCAAACCTTGAAGTGTGATGCAGAAGGTTTCTTTCCAGTAAAGGCTTCATCAGGTGAAACCTTGAGTCCATCTACATCTGGCCCATTTGGAAGGGCATTTCTCATAACAGTGCAGGCATCCAATGCTTCTGGCCAGAATTCAACTGGCATGTTTGATTCCTCAAGCATTGCCCTAACATGTTCCTCAGATGTCTGGATTGACCTTTCCACAACTCCATTTTGGATTGAGTTGTATGCTTCAGTTGTGTGGTAGGAGATTCCAGATTCCTTCTCCCACTGCTTGAGTAATGCAAGCAATTCTCTTGCCCCATCACTTCTTACTGCCTGAAGCGGATTCCCTGATTGTAGTTCAGCTTTTCTTTTCCATTCCTGCAGTGTATCTGCTGCATCTTCTCTTGTCTTTAATGGGAACACCCACTTCTTTCTTGAGAAGTTGTCAACAATCTCAAGCCACCATTTGAAACCTAGCCTTGAGACAGGCAAAGGTCCACAGATATCAACTGAAACAAGGGAAAGTCTGGCTGGCTTTCTCTCTGTTTCCTTTCCTCTGTGTTTCTTCATTTTGGCCAAAGAACATACTCTGCAGGGCTGGTGTCTTGCAGGGACAGGAATTTTTTCCTTCAGGTCAGTAACTTTGTGAAGGTCTCTTAGAAGTCCTTCTCCAAAGTGTCCAACTCTTCTGTGCCACAGCTCCCACTGATCCTGATCAGTCTGGGCTGCAAAGGCACAGGTGTCATTTTTCATTAAATCCTGGGAAATGCACTGGTATGCAAATTCATCCAGGTCTTGGCTGATTTCTTCAATGAATGGTACTCCTCCTGAAAGCCTTGTCTGGACAACTGGCTTCCCATCAGGTGAATGAAGTGTGAATTTTGGTGGTTGAACACCAAACTGCTTGCTGAATTGGTTCCAAGAGACGAGATTGACTCCAAGCCCAGGTACAAAGAGAACACCTTTCAATACAATCTGTTTTCCTCTCCTCCCACCCATAACTGCACTCCCAACATGTGTAGCTATCAGATAGCCACCTCCAACCTTGATCCACTTCTTCCTTTCAAGAGGTTTCATGTCTCTGAAGAGTGATTCCTGGTCAGTCATATGGGCAGAAGCACAAGAGTCAAGCAGCCATTCAGATGGCCTGTACTTGCCTTTTGCTTCAACAGTTGAATGAGCTACCTCATCCACATCTTCCTCCTCAGAGGGAGAAGATGGTTCAGAGGGTGCCTCTGCATCTTGTGCTGCATAGGCCTTTTTGGAAGATGGTTTCCTGGTCCTCTTTTCCAGGGATTGTATTCTCAGGCTCAGTTTCTTCACCATTTCTTTGAGTTGCTCTTTGTCTGGTGAAGATCCCCTCCTAGCTCTAGATGGGGATTGTTTCTTTGCTACCCTGTAGCTCTGCTTTGGCTTGACAGCTGCTTTTGCCTTGTCCAGGTTGGGGCATTCTCTGATCCAGTGCTTTCCTTCACACAGGAAACATAATGAATCCCCACCTGCCTGATTTCTTTTCTTGGCAAACATAGCTGTCTCCTGTCTTGTCATCTGTTCCTGTTTTTCTCTCAGGACACCAAGAATATCTTGTGGGCTTAGGTCCTGTCTCAGATCTATTCCATCCCTGATGGTGCTGAATGATTCTGGAAGGGCTGCCAGAAGCTGTTGAATCCTTCTCTCCTCAGTCTTGATTTCCTTAAACTGTGGAGAGATTGACACTGCCTTCCTAGCTATGCTGCTCAGGCTTTGCCATGCTTCATCAACTGTTTGGCCTTCTTCCATGCTGAAATTGGTGTACTGTTGGAGCAAGCTTCTTCCTGTTGCCTGAAGCTTCCTCTCATATTTTCCTTTTGCCCACATCCACAGATGCCTTGCATGTTCAAGCTCTTGACATTCATCCTGGTCATCTTCTGAAATGCAGATGAACATTTCATACAATGCTGTTGCATTGTGAACCTTGTAACTTGCTCTTCTGATTGACCAGTCCAGTGATTCTGATGATGTTGTTGAGACATGCTCAGATGGTGTAGATGCTAGGGTGCTAAGGACTGTTTCATCCAGTACCCATTCAACCTTCAGCTTTATCAGGTGCATCCTGATTATCTTGAACCATAATTCATGATTCTCTCTTGTCAAGATTGGTGCAGCCCTTCTTTTGCCAATTCCTCCTTCTTGATCCATGATTTCTTCTGTAAATCAAATCCAAACAAACTCCAGAAACAAGCTCTTTCTTCAGTCTGAAAATGACAGTTTCTGGATAGCTGTCTTCCTTGGTTGCAGATCCCTGGCTCTGCTAAGCCTCTCAGTTTTGAAGGTTACTGAAAACTTGGTACAGATTCCTGCTCTGTAGGGCCAATGACTTCCTCAAGTCCTTCCTAACTGTCACAACCTACAGGTCAGGGTATTGGCAGTACTGAGTGCTGAATCTGAGGCTTATCTAATGGTGCTCAAGACCCAGGCTTATCTGTTCCCTTTACACTCTAAGCGATCCAACACGCTTCAAGCAAGTGTGCCTCACTAGGTTCTTTCACAGCTTATATACACAGAGCTTCTTTGTGTAATGTGTGTGGGTCTACCTCGAGTCTCCCTCTCCTGTTTTGCCTCTTCCTTCTAGGACTGGACTTATAGGTTTAGGAGTAACCTGTACTGCTTTGGTCTTCTACCTTGTAGTTGCAAACCCGGGCTCATAACCTGTCGAGCTGAGGAGGGCCGACAGGTATAAATGGATCATAAAGTGCAACAGAAGCTACAAGGAATAGTAGGGGCCAAAGCAGGAACAGCAAGTGTGTTGTTGTTATCTACAGGTTGGAGCTGAACCTGAAAGGTGTCAGCTTGGACTAGTCACATGACCATTATCATGTAATCCAGTCTGCCTTGGCATCCGTTGCCAGGTTACCAACTGGACTGTATATTCTAACATACTACTATATTAGTATTATATATTCTACCTATTCGAAACTTATATCTAAAATCTTAGCTAACTTCCGTATTTATATTCGATATCGTAGCGTAGTACTATAAGAAGATAGCCTTATATACTTATACTTATATTTATAGAGAATATAGTCCTATAGAAGATAGGCTCGCTCTATTCGTACTCGTATCTATATAGTTAAAACGCGTTATTCTATATAAGATAGACGCGCGCCTAACTCGAATTTATATACGCCCTTATACGCGTTCTATAGATATATCTTAGTATAGTAAATATACTATTCTATAAGAGTAAGTATATTTAAAGTAAGTCTATACTACTATACTTCTCTTTCGTTATTACCCGCTATAGCGCGTCCTAATTAGCTACGCTATTAGCGCGTTACTCGAGAATCCGTATTATTTATAGTATCTAATAATAAAACTAAAGGAGCCGTTCCTAGTTAGTTTCTATCTAAATATAGTAAGTAAGAGAAGGAGATTCTTAAAAAGCTATTAGAGGATCCTAAATATAAGTATAGAAACTATTAAGATACGATATATCTAGAACTTCTAGTACTAATCTTTAATTTCTCTAAGATTATCTATAATATATATATCTATAAGGATAACGCGACTAGCTAATATAAAGTAGCTATCGACTTCGAAGTAGAGATAGATACTAATTCTCTAATAACTATTACTATCCTACTTAAGTCTCTTTAGGAATTAATATCTAAGTAATTCGCCTCTATTATAGTATAAGGGACCGATTTAGTCTATATCCTACTATAATAATTAGAGCTCGACTATCGCGAGACCGTTTACTAATACTCTATCTTATTTAAAATAAATAAGCTTAATAAGAAGAAGTATAAGAAGGTTAATAAGAAGATAAAGTATATAGCTATAAGGACCTCGAGGAGGTAATGTCTCCTACTAAGGCTTGCCTTAGCGTATACGCCGCGTACGTAACGCGTAGGCTTTTTACGTAGCGTCGTACGTATACTCGAATATATACTTATTAGTTCTACCTTCTATCGACTTATCGGTTAGCGGGTATCCTATACGTTACTATATACCTAGCCCCTTATAATAGCTATAGTAGTAGATATTCTATAGAAGGAAATAGACTCTTATAAGAAGATACTCTCGAAGAATCTAGTTATAATAGATATTAAGAAATATAAAAAGTACTATACTAAGTACTAGTAGTAGGTTAAGAAGGTAGAAGTAGAAATATATAAGACTTAGAAGAAGCTTATTAATATAGAGAGTAACGTAGCTCGTATATAGATCGCGCTCGATATAGCTTCTAACTCTAACGCTCTAACTCTATAGAATATAGTAGATCTATATATAAAAATTAGCTAATTCGAGAACGATCTTATAGATACTTAGCGTAGTCGTCTATCTTTATATAGTAACTCGCTTCGCGATTACTAATCTTCTCTATCTCGTTTACTATCTTATAGATACTATAGTAGTCTACTACCTCTACTACTAGATAATAATAATAGTAATAGTAATACTAGTAAGAGTAGTAAGCTACTACTAATCGATCTAATAGATAGAGATAATAATCTATCTTCCTTCTCTAATAACGAGTTATCTAATAATAATAAGAAGTATAAGAAGAAGCCTTCTTCTAAGAAGTCGAAGAAATCTAAGAAGATTAAAAAGTCTAAATCTACGAAGGACTCTAATAATAGCTCTAATAAAGAAGATACTATCGATCCTATTAAATATAACCCTACTTTATATAATAAGTTTAAGACCTCTTATAACGTCGATAAGCCTACTAAATTTAAAGATAATCGTAACGAGAAGGATTAGATTATTAGAATTAATCTTAATATCTAGTATATAGCTCTTAGTACTAAGCTTAGAATTACTCGTTTCTACGATATATTATTAGTATTACGCTTTATCTATAGCTATACTAACCCTAATAGCCTTACGTACTAGATACTTAAGCTATATATTCTAATAGTCCTATTATATAAGGACCCGACTACTTTATCTAAGCCGTTTAAATCTATTCGAGAAATATTCGACTTTATAGATAAGTACTTTACTAAGTACGACTAAGTCGAGAAGACTTAAGATTTAATAGATATATTAAAGTAGGATAACTCTAAGAACTTTAGCTCCTTTTATATAAAGTTTTAGTAGTACGCTACTTATATCTCCTCTTCTAATAATACCTATAGTAAGAAGCTAGTAGTACGTTACTTCGAGAAGAAGCTTAACTTTAAGTACTAAAACCGCCTCGCTATAGAGTAATATAGTAACGAGAACGAGCTTACTAAGCTTTACTAGGATATTAAGTATAAGCTTAAGTATCTAGAGATTAACTTTCTATATAAGCCTCCTATTAATAATACTATAAAGAAAGTAGCTAATACTACGAAGAAGGTAGCTAAAGTAGTAAAGAAGAACGCTATAAATACGACTACTTTACTAGCCGCTAGTATAGTAGTAACTACTCTACTATCTAGTACCGCTATAGCTATATATATAGCTATCGCCTTAACTATCTCTACTAATACTTCTCGTAGCTACTCGCCTAATATAAGTAAGCTACTAAAGCTATAGAGTAAGCGTCTAGAGGAATTTAAGAACCTAGAGGCTATAACTCCTAAGTTACGTATATAGCTCGTTATATCTAGTACCTATATCTATTACTATCGTCTAGGCTACTCTACTAGAGAAGCTACCTACTCTCTCGATAAGTATAAGCGCTCTACTTATTATCGTAACCCTCTTAGTAATAGCTAGGGAAATACTTAGACTATTACTTAAGCGTAATAAGTAATAGTCTAATACCGGATATATTACTACTACCCCCTCTATATAAACTTAAAGTACTTTTATTAAAAGTATCTATAGAAGAAGAATCTAATAGTAATACTTTACTTCCTTTAATTTCTTCTTACTTTATAGTTTCTAGTAAAATTAGATAGTAAAATAGCCGACGTATAAGATACTAAGCTCTTCCTAGATAATAGAGCTAATATAGAATATATCTAAAAATCCTTTATATATAAAAATAATATTCGTACTTCTATAATCGTACCTATTCTATTAGGCTTAGCTAATAGTAGTTAGACTACTAAGCTTATTAGAGAAGTATATACCGTAAATACTAATATTAGAGGTTATATAGAATAAGTATATTATTACGTAACCGATAATCTCGAGTATAATATAGTTCTAGGGTTTAGCTAGTACGCTAAATACTAACCTTATAAGAACTAGCGAGAACGTATACTTACTTTTAACGACTCTATCTATAAAGACTACTATTAGTACTCTAAAGTAATCTCTATTCCTATACTATTATCGTTTTAAGCGATATAAACTCCTAGATATTAGGACTTTCTATCGAGATCTAATATTTTTAGAATAGAACTACCCTATCTAATAGAGATCTCTATAGAATAGATAGATTATAATTAGATTTAATAGATTAGCCTAGCTATCTTAAAGCGACTAAGTAAGAAAGAAGGTACTAAGATTTATACTATATAGATTAATCTAAAAGAGATATACGTATCTAAGTTAGCTACTAATCTAGTAACTATATACGCCCTATTAGCTTACGCTATAATAGTATAGTCTATCTATAATACTAGAAATATAGCCTTTATATACGCGATATTTATCGTACCTACTAAACGCGAAGTAATCTAACTCTATAATAGCGCGATATTAGTCTCTAACTATAAAAAGTTTATAGCTAAGACCTATACTAAATAAGATAACCTAGAAAAGGTATTATATAAACTTCTAAAGCGCTATTACTATCTTATAAAGCTCTTTATTAGACGAGAGATATTAAAGCTACTATAAGGAGTTTAGTATATAGAGTATAATAATATATCTAAGTAGTATATTCGATAGCTACTAATATTATCTAAGGAACGAGAAAATAGGATTAAATAGGAGAAGGTAGTTTATACTATAGCGCTAAGGCGCTAGTATATCTAAGTTACCTAATAGGTATCTTAGAGGTATCTATAGAGTATCTTAGAAGGGTATATAGGGGATTCCCTTATATTATTCTCCTTTCTTAAAACGCCCTATCCTAGGGTATTTATATTAGGATTTATAATTATATACGCGCGTAGTACTTAGTATATATATAGCGTTAAAAACTTTACGTAGTATATAGATATTATATATAATACGCTAGTATTTATAATTACTTCTTAGTAATCTACTCCTCTTAGAGTATAAGCTCTTTAGTATCTTTTAGATATCTTTAAGATATCTCTTAGACTATAGTAAGTTTCTATTATATACTCGATATTTTCCTTACTTTAGAAGATCTACTTTTCTATATATATCTTAGCTTTTTAAAGCTTAATTCTTCTTTCTTTCTATAACGTTTCTAAAGTATATAGCTTATAATAGTAGTATTCGCTCGTACGTACTAGCGTATATAGAACCGTAGAACGATAATACTTTCTATAGCGGATAGATATCGCTAAAAGAAAGTAGCTCGAAACGTATTTCTCGTTATTTCTTCCCTTAGTATATAATTAAGAAAGGTAAGTAAACCTCGATCTTAGTTTATATATAAAAGTAGGGTATATAAGATATCTTAGAAGGGTCTATATAGCGCTTTATAGGTCCTTTTAAGTAGCCCTTTCTTCTACTATATTTCGACTTCTTCTTCTATATACTAATACTAATATCCGCTTCTATAGATTAGTTTCTTAGTCCTTTTAAGTAATATCCTTTATCTTTATCCTTAGTATTATCTAACCCTTCTTCTAATATAATATCTAGCTAGACTTCTATTAACTAGGATAGTAACCGTAGTAGTAGTACTAGTAGAGGTAGTAGTAGTAGTAATCTTCCTAATTCTAGCTCTAGTAACTCGTTTAACTATTAAATTAACGCTATAGGTCGTAGTACGCTAACTAGAATATAGTATACTAGCTAGTACTATAACGAGATAGAGATATCGTATAGTAATAATCTATTACGATTTAGGTACTACCTAGCTTAGTAGGTTTACCTTTACTTTAACTTTTATAGTAAGATAGCGATCTATATAGAGTATATTCGTCGCTTATAGAACCTTAGTACTAATAAGATAACTTAAGCTATATAGTTAGTACTATATAAGAAGTATAAGATTAATAAGGATAGTAAGTATAATAACTACGCTCCTAAGAAGAGCTAGTTATACTCTAAAGTAAGTATCTATATAGTATCTTATAGGTCCCTTATAGCTACTACTAATATTTTATAGTTAATTTAGGAGCTATACTACTATACTAATCTTCTCGAGATCCTTCGTATATATACTATTAGTAAGATCGATTTAGTAAGTACTAACGATCCTACTATTATTAAGGCTATAGCTAATTAGTATAAGTACGCTAACGATATCTAGTATAAATATAATACTCTTAAGTAGTATATTATTAAGACCTATCGTAATAGTAGTATTAACCTCTTTAGTAAGTATAAGAATAAGCTAACCGATACTAAGTAGGCCTCTTACTATACTAATACGAAGAACTTCTAGTACTATAATACTATATCTTTTAAGGCTAGTATAGGAACTAATCCTAGCGACCCTACTCTAAATATCGCTACTAATAAGGAGACTAAGTATAAGTAGTACTATATCTATAAGGATACTCCTCGCTTATAGCGTCTAATCTTTATAGGCTTTAATACTATTTAAAGATATCTTATAGGTACCTCTATAGTATCTAGTAGATACTAAGAAAGGCGAGCGTTTCTAATATATACTTAGTATACTACGATCTAGTTATTTTAAAGGAGTTTTAGCGTTACTTTTAGATACTAATCTATCTTACTACTACGACGTATAATTACTAGTATTAGCCTATCTTCTAGGATAGCGTAGAAGGGAATAAGCGAGTAGATAGTATAAGAAATTTACTATCTTCTAGTATATATTTTAACTAAGTCCTACTAGCTCGTAATTCTTATAAACTTTCTTACTCTTCTATACTCCTACGTAACCTCTTTAAGTACCTCTAAGATATCTAAGAAGGGCTTTAAAGGCTTCTTCTTTCCTCTAACTTCTAATTATATTCCTTTACTAGCTTTTTTATATAGATAAGATCTTCTTCTAGTATTATATTATTATACTCTAGTAACTAATCTTTCTATCTAATCCGATATATCCTTCTATCCTTTATATCTTTATAGGATATAATCGCCTTAATCTTATATTTATCCTCTAATCCTATATTACTCTCGTCTAAGTCCTTAATAGGTAGTAGCTAATAGCCCTTCTTAGCCTTATATTTCTTAAGTAGTAATACGTAGAATACTAGATATAAGCGCTTTATAGAAGGTAGTAGGTTTAACTTATAAGCCTAAGTACTAAAGCGCTCTACTACTATAAAAGATCCTAAATATTTATTATCTAGCTTATAGTAAGATCTCTTAGTACGAATATTCTTAGCTAATAGAAGAATAAGATTACTAATAGAAAAGTACTTTTCTTCTATTATCCTATTATAGTACCTCTTCTAGAGCTCTTATATATATATTAGCGACTTACGAGCCTCTTTAAAGGCCTCCTACTATTCTATAAGGAAGGTATAAGCTTCTTTAGTAAGCTTCTAAGCCTATAGAGGTACCTTACTAGTATCTTCGAGATATCTATTAGAGATATTTAGTAGAATATCTAGTCTAATCTCTATAGAGGATTTACTATTTAAGCTATTATAAGGTTTACTATTATAAGTAAAAGTAGTAGTATAAAGGAGATAGGCCTAATTATTCTAGTCCTAATTATAATAAATATAGAGATAGTTTTCTAATTCTTAATTTATCCGCTCGATCTAACTATCTATCTAGAGATAGAATATAGTACTAAGCCTTCGTTTAACTACGAGATAGTAATAGAACGTACTCTAATAAGTACTCGTAAAGATTAATCTATAGTCTAATATTAGCTTATTAGACTAACTAGTACTATAGACTATCTTATTATAGAATAGCTCTATAAAGGAGATAGTATCGATATTCTTTATATATAGAATATACTTAACTATCTTTAAGAATCGATCTATAACGATAAGGATTAAATCGTAAACCTTTCTACTAAATCTAATAGAAGGAGGTAGTCCTATAATAAAGTCTATTAAGAGGCTCTTCTAGAATCTCGTAGATACCTCTAAGAGTCTAAGACGGCTATAGGGTTTATAATATTTAGTTTTAGTTCTCTAGTATATATTATATTTACTAATATATCTATTAATATTAGCGGTAATACTAGGCTAGTAGTACTTAGAAGCGATAACCTATATAGTCTTATAGATACTATAGTATCTAGTAGTAGAGTCGTTATAGTTCTAGTAGAGGATTTCTTAATATAGTAGAGCGAAGTTAGATATATATATCTTTCTACTATAGTATAAGAGTCCCTCTAAATCGAATTCCTAGGGCTCGTCTAAATAGGACTAGATAGATATCTATAAGATATCTCTAGTATCGCTCTAAGGCGCTTATACTATACTATCTCTAGTATAAGGAGTAGCTCTAGTTCGAACGTCCTAAATAAAAGCGTTCTTTTATTAGGCGTTATAAATAAAGTTAATAAGTAATACTAGTAGTTCTCCCTTATAAGCCGTTTTGCTCTAGACTACTATAGTAACTATCGAGCGAGATATTAGGACGTTACGAGTCCGTCTACTAGTATCTACTCCTACTTTAGTAAGGTATAGTATAGATACGTCGTCGAGAGCGTTTATAAGGACCTATACGTAGTATACTATATATTAGCCGTACTAAGCCTAAGGAGAGCCTAGCTTAGCCTACTCTAGGCTATTCTAGCTTTTATAGCTCCTTTATACTCTCTTCTTTCTCTTCCTTATCGATTCGAGTATCTTATACTTAAGATAGTTTAGTCTATATATTATAACCTACTCTTATATACGAATCGATCTTCTAACGTATAACGAACTATTTAGTAATAGCTCCTACCTCGAGGAAGGCTAGTAAATAAACCGCCTAACCTAGAGGCGAGCTAGAAGGCTTAGTAACGCCGGATACTATCCCTAAGGGGGGGGGGGTAATATATCTATAGAAAGCGACGAAGATAAAAGACTAGCCCCGTCTAATAAGGACGGATCTATAGAGGACTAAGGAGGGCCGGTCGATAACTAATCTAGCTTAGACGACGATAACCTAGAGCGATAGATCCTTATAGCTAAGAAAGAGGCTAAGAAAGTAGAATAACGAGCTAAACTAGCTAAAATTAAGACTAGAACTACCGCGACGAATACGACGATTATAGAACTAGTAGCTAGGAGACCGCTAGCTATTATTAGTCGGCCTACCTTAGGCTATACTATACTAACCTCGACTATAATCCCTAAGGCTCGTAATCTAATAGTCTTTACGGGTAAAAGCCGAACAGAATAGTAGTAATAGGCCGACTTAGTAGAGAGAATCTTCCGTAGAAACCTAACTATCTACGTTACTAAGCTTACTAAAGTAGACTTCGGCGAGGAATAGGTCGATTACGAATACTAGTCGAAATAGAAGCGCTATACTAAGTCGCTTAGGATAACCTAACCTATATAGAAAGAAATAAAAGTATATATACTAGACTCGATAGGGTCTATAGAGGAAAGGGCCTAACGGGCCTATATACAACTTCGTTACGCTAAATAAGGCCTCCGAGATCTATTAGAGCTTATAGAGTATATAAAAATCTAGTAGGACGAGATCGGTAAGGATAGATAGTCCTAATAGATATATACTTTTACGGTAGCGCTATACGATAACCTTTAGAAGAGACTAAGTCTTATTAAGCTACTACTAGCTACTCTAATAGAAGTAGAGGATAGAGCGTACGAATAATAGAGGTATATAGAACTAGTAGAAGATAGTAGGGCGAGGGGAAAGGGTCGCCTATACTCCGATACGATCTACGATAATATAGATAAGAATACGCTAGACTATAAACGACTATCTAGATCCTAATAGCGGCCTAATAGTCTATCGAGGCCTAATTCGGACTACGGACTATCCTAGAGGGCTAACGATAACTAGATTCGTTACTACTACTACTAAGAGATAGACTATAAATAACCGGAATACCTAGCTCTAAAGTAGAAGAGGTTAGAAAACGATAGCCTCGCGCTATAGAACGCCTCGTTATAGCCGGGGAAGTTTTATATATAGAAGAGTAGAGATAATCCGTAGAGCTAGGCTTTAAGGTATTAAAGCCTTATAAGAAGCTAATTAGGCTCGATCTAGAGTTTACTAGGCTAGATAGGCCTAGTAAGGTAAAGGGCTTACTCGATTATAGCGCCTAAAGTAACTTTATTAGTAATATACTAGCTAAAGAGCTCGGTTTATATCTAGAGCGTAAGCCTAGTACTCGATATAGGACTCTTAATAGTTAGAGCCTATCTATTAACGGCTACTATCGCGTAAAGTTTCTAGCGCTAGATATAAATAGTATAGCGAGAGGGTATATAGATAATTTTACCGTAGGTAGGATTTACGGTTTCGATATAGTCCTAGGTATATCCTAGTTATTCTAATAGAACCCCGCTATTAATTTCTATTACTATATAGCGGTATAGAGAAAATAAAATAGCCGAAAATAGCGTAAGTTAGCCCTCGTTACTATAGTAACTATACTATAAGATATATTAGACCCCTCGACTATACTATATATAGGATCGCTAGCGCTAAATAACCCCTTATTAATAAAGGTTATCCTAGAGCGGTATAAGAAGTACTCGAAGATCTTCTCCGACGAGGATACGTTACTATTACTAGATTATAGGCTATACGAATTAAGTATCGACCTCGTAGATAGTAAGTTACCTCTATAGGGCCCGTTATATAACCTCTCGGAGATAGAGCTAGAGGTTCTATAGAAGTACCTAGAAGAGTACTTCGAGAAGGGCTAGATTAGATCTTCGAGATTACCGGCTAGTATAGGTATCCTCTTCGCGAAGAAGAAAGACGATAGTCTACGCTTATATATTAACTATTAGGCCTTAAACGCTATTACTATTAAGAATCGCTACCCTTTCTCGCTTATCTAGGAGTCCTTAGATAGGTTAGCGGGCTCGAACGTATATACTAAGCTAATATATATAATACCTACTATAGGCTCTATATTAAGGACGGTAACGAGTAGAAAACGGCCTTTAGGACCCGTTATAGCCTCTTTAAGTATATAGTAGTCCTATTTAGGCTTACGAATATCCTAGGAACCTTCTAGGTATATATTAATAGTACCTTATCGGATCTAATTAACGTATTCTACGTCGTATACCTCGATAATATACTAATCTTCTCTAAAAACGAAGAGGAATATAAGTAATATATCTTAGTAGTCCTTAAGCGCCTAGAATAGTATAAGCTCTACTATAAACCGTCTAAATACGAGTTCTATACGGATTCGGTATCCTTCCTTAGATATAAGGTTAGCCTATAAGGGATAGAGATAGAGCTAGAACGGGTTAATACTATACGAGATTAGCTAGTACCTAAATTAGTATATAATATCCGCGTATTTATTAGCTTTATAAACTACTATCGCCGCTTTATTAAAGGATTCTCCCGTATCGCGGCGCTACTAAACCGTTTAACGGAGAGGGGGCCTAATATAGTCTATAGTAGTTATAAGTAGTAGAAAGAGGAATCTCGGGAAATCTATATTCCGCCCGATACGCTTAAGTCGTTCTAAGATCTAAAGGAGGCGTTCTACTCGGCGCCTATATTAAAGTACTTCGATCTAGAAAGGCCTATATAGATTAAAACTAATATATTAGGATATATAGTATTAGATATCCTATACTAATAGTACGAGTTTAAGGCTAAGATATAGTAGTTCCTAGTTATATACTTCTTAAGAAAGATAAATATAGCGGAATAGAACTACGATATATATAATATTAAGCTACTAGCTATAGTTAAGATATTTAAGTACTATCGATACTATCTCGAAGATATAAAATATTAGGTAGAGCTAATATTAGACTATAATAACCTATAATAGTTTATAACTACTAAGTTCCTATTAAGGCGCTAAGTAAGATAGGTAGAATAGCTCTCCGTATTTAACTTTATAATTACGTATATTCTAGATAAGCTTAATAGTATAGTAGATACGGCGAGTAGAAGGCCGAACTATATAGATATCGACTATTCTAGCTACTAGATAGCCTAAGAAGACTCTAAACCGGTTCTAAAAGCCTTATAGGCCTAGTTAGGGCTAGGAGGCCTAATAATAGGCGGGAATATTACTACTAATATTATAAAGATAGTAGCGAAGCTAGAGGGATCCTTTAAATACGTCTTAGTAGTACGGATAGAGATAGAAGATAAGACCGATATCCTCTAGAGAATTTAAGTAGTCTAGTAGAAAGATCCGATAGCCTAATAGATCTATAAAGCGATCGAGGATTAGTAGAAAGATCTTTAGCTAACGAGATAGAAGGATAGGAGTAGTATACTATAGCTTAATAAGTATATCTACGTACTAGTAGATCTATATAGACTTAAGATACTCCGAATCTACTACGATAACCCTCTTATAGGCTACTTTAGGTTTAAAAGAACTATTAAGCTAGTATAGAGAGTATATAACTAGCTAGATATCCGACGATATATTAAGGACTATACTAAGAGCTATAAAGCTTATAGTAGAGCGAAGCCTAGATACTATAAGCCGTATAGTAAACTCTATATAGAAGCCCTACTAGAGGTATCCTAGGAGGATCTAATACTAGACTTCGTTATAGACCTCCTACTAAGTATATACCTAAGCTAGGTATACGACTTAATCTTTATAATAGTAGATAGGTTCTCTAAGATAGCCTATTATATCCTAGTAAAGAAGGATATCTTAGCTAAAGGCCTTATAGATACGTTCCTAAGAGAAGTTATATACCTATATAGAATACCGAAGTTAATTATCTCCGATAGAGAGCTAATTCTAATATCTAAATACTAAAGCTCCTTTTACTACTACCTTAGGGTATATAGAGCCCTTAGTACGGCCTACTACTCTTAGACTAATAGCTAGACCGAGCGTTAGAACTAGATAATAGAGTAATACTTATAGATATACTATTACTACGAGTAGGATAACTAAGTAAAGCTATTTAGTATAGCGGAGTTCGTATATAACGACTTAAGTTACTCCTCTACTAGGGCTACTCTATTCTAGATATATTAGGTATAAGATCTATTAAGCGCGAGATAGCCTAAAATAGCCTAGAAGAGTAGTAACTCGGCCGATATAGAGTAGCTCGCTAAACGAATAGTCGAAACGTAGCTTTCCTTTAAGTAGAGGCTACTAAAAGCTAAGGAAGACTAAGCGAAGTACTATAACTACTACTATATATCGAAGAAGTATATAGTAGGAGATATAGTATATCTATCTATTTAAAACCTAGCTACTAATAGAGCCTCGAAGAAGTTAGACTATAAGTATATTAGTCTATACTAGATCTCGAAGATTATTAGTAATATAGTATATATCTTAGAGCTACT
Source organism: Pseudocercospora fuligena (assembly GCA_014298035.1). Classification (NCBI taxonomy): domain Eukaryota; kingdom Fungi; phylum Ascomycota; class Dothideomycetes; order Mycosphaerellales; family Mycosphaerellaceae; genus Pseudocercospora; species Pseudocercospora fuligena. Next base: position 10,419 of record JABCIY010000258.1, on the reverse strand, counting down.
AAAAATAATATTAATCTACCTAATATTTTATATCTTACTACTTAAGCTATATAAGGAGATAGATAAAGCTATAAGGGCCTAGGATAATCTAGAAGAGCCTATCCTAGATAATCTAGATATCTATATAGTTAAGAAGATAAAGAGATAGGACTATAATAAGGATAGAAGGTAGATTTATAGAATATCTTAGTAGGGATATAATTCTAAGGAAGATATCTAGAAGTATACTAAGGATATTAGTAGGTCGGTAATATATATCTATAAAAGGTCGATTAGATAAGAAATAAAGAGATACCGAGAGCGTTAATAGGCTAAGATAGGCCTAAATAGGCTAGTATAGGTAGATAGAGATATCCTTCGGATATAGAGGGATTTCTATAGTAAAAAAAAAAAAAAAAAACTTTAAAAAGGGATTAGAAGTCTTATTAGATATATTTATATACTATTAACCGGAGTATCTTCCTAAATACTATACTAAAAGAGCTAAGAAGAGGGCTAAAATAGGCTAGAATAGCCCTATAGAGCCTATATAATATATAAATAAACTAAACTAGTCCTCCTTAGTATTAATCTTATTAAGAGAGACTATAATATCGTCTAATAGACTAGAGAGGATATAAGAAAGGATAGTAGTCCTAGTCTAGGCCGCGACGATAGTCTTAATAGTATAGAGGGTAGTACCGAGGATCTTAATATACTAGAATAGATTAGAATAGGCTAAACTAGGGTAAGGTAGACTATACTTATTTTATAGAGGATAGTAGTACCTATAGCGCTACCTACTATACTAGGAGTAGATATTAGGCGCTTCTTTCTATTTAAACTAGCTAGAGTCTAGGGAGTACTCTCCTTATTATCGTCTACCTTACGCTATAATAAGGTTAGCTAGGCTAAACTAGGCTAAAATAGGCTTATATACCTTAAAGCTACGGTCGTTACGGGTACGCTTAGCTATAAGTAGGCTAGTCTTAGAAGGCGTAGAGGCGCCTATATATAAGTATAGGCTATCCTTACTAGCGAAGAAGGGCTTATCGCTAGAAATATATTAGTAGGGGCTAGAATAGGCTAAGCTAGATATATATACTATCTAATTATATCGTAGAGCTCTATAGTAGCCTCTTATATAGCCTTAAGAATATCTTCGTTAGTATTTAGGGCGATAGTAGCGCGGCGAGTAGTATTAAAGGTATCGATACGGCCTTAATAGGACTCGGGGAACTAAAATAGATTAGAATAGGCCTAAATAGACTAAGATAGGTATATCTACCTCGTAGTACTCGCTATTAGTATAGAGGTAGTAGATATAGTACTTTATATAGAACCTAGAGCTATCGACGTCCTTATACTTATCGTTCTAGGGGTTCGCTATCTTATAGAAGTTCTAAATAGGTTAGAATAGGCTAAAATAGGATATTTTAGGGCGGAGCTATATCTAGAGCTACTTAACTATATTAATATTAGCCGGAGCGACGTAGTTAATATATAGATTACTATTATAGGCGCCGGCGTTAGTCTATTCCTTATACTACTTAGCCGCTATAGTATAGATCGGCGCGGAATAGGCTAAAATAGATCTAGATAGGCTAAGAGAAGCGTACGATAGCGGTAGAGAGGACTTACTACGCTAAGTTAGCGTATACTAATCTAGAATAGGCTAGTATAGGTATCTCTATCTATACTACTAAAAATAGTATTTCTAGCTTACCTTATTTATTAAGGTTATAGAAAGGAATTTAGATTAGCGGAAGAAGTAATCGTACCCCTTACTTCCGCGATTAGTACTTAAATCTACGCTATACTAAAAAATATAGTAGCCTAGATTATATATAAAAACCTAGGAAGTAAGGGTATATAGAAACTTAGGATCTTAAGGATAACGATCCCTAAAAGAGGGATAGTTATAAGGACCTATACGTAGTATACTATATATTAGCTATACTAAGCCTCGGGAGGGCCCGGCTTAGCCTACTCTAGGCTATTCTAGCTTTTATAGCTCCTTCGTACTCTCTCCTTTCCCTTCCTTATCGATTCGAGTATCTTATACTTAGGATAGTTTAGCCTACGTATTATAACCTACTCTTATAGTCGTATTCTTCTTAGTTCTTAAGTAATTTATAGTCTTCGAAGACGGCTACTATAAGCTCGATATCTAGTAATACTATATAGACCTAAGATACGTAACTAATTCGAAATCTTTCTATAGTTATAAGAACGACGATCTTAGTTTAGATTAGTAAAAGCCGTTTAGTAGACTCGATACTAATATCCTCTCTAGTAGCTAAGATTTATAATAGTATCGCTAATATCGTTATCCTCGCTAGTATATATAATAGTTATAGATATAGTTAATATCGTAGTCTTAATCGAGCGGTAGATATAGAGGCCTTTATTTTAGTAAAGAAGAGACTACTTAATCTAAGGAAGATACTAAGGGTCGTACTCGCGACTACTCGTAAGCTTTAAGGGTCGCTTCCTTTAGTAAATAAGGGCGTAAATAAAGGCGATTTAAGGCTATCGATAGTAGGAGATAGTAGATTTTAATATAGTTTCGAGGGCCTCGTAGATCTAAGGTTCGATACTAAGTAGCTATCGTATACGGCGCGTATACTAGTCTCTATAGTATAGAAGTTATTATTAAGTAGGTTAAGGGGATAATTCCGCGATATTAGAGGACTCTATATCGGCGGATTAGTAGATACTTAGCGTCCGGATAGTCTATATAGAGACGGTTAGTACTAAAGGCTAGTTTCTAGTAGTAAAGCTACTAGTTTATTAAGGTATTAAATTATAGAAGTATATTATCTAAATCTAAGTCTATCTACTATAGAAGAAGGTAGGTATCTATAAGGACCTCGAGGAGGTAACGTCTCCTACTAAGGCTTACCTTAGCGTATATACCGCGTACGTAACGCGTAGGCTTTTTACGTAGCGTCGTACGTATACTCGAATATATACTTATTAGTTCTACCTTCTATCGACTTATTAGTTAACGGGTATCCTATACGTTACTATATACCTAGCCCCTTATAGTTCTAATAAGTCTACCTATCGTAGCGGCCTATAGGACCTCGTACGATAGACGTAGGCGAAGCGACTACGTCGGGCGGTAAAACTAATAATAATAATACGCCTACGACCGATAAGGAACGCGTCTAACGGGATACCGAACGATAAGCTATACTTAATAAGCGATAGGCTACGCTAAACGAGCGCCTCGTACGCGAAAAGGTAGAATAGAAACTACTAAAATAAGAAGTCTAAGCTTAAGAGATCGAGCGTAAAAATATACGTCTTCGTATATAGCGCGATACTAGGAGAGCGTAGGTAAGAGCTAGTCGAGAAGTAGGTAACGAGTAACTAGAGTAAGAGTCTATAGGGCCCGTTACTACTAATAACTCTAACTCTTCCGACTCCGAGTCCGTAGAGACTATATCTCGTACCCTTCTATATCGACTAAGTCTACGTTCTATACCGGTATATATTCTAAGCGATATAGATAAGCTAAGTATAGTAGACGTAGTCGCGGGCCTTACGAGTAGTAAGCTACGACTAAAGAAACCTAAGCCTTTTAGAGGTAATACTATTAAGAAGGTAAGGAGGTTTCTATAGGAACTAGCCTTAATCTTTATACTATCTAGGGATGCCTATCGTACGAATAATAGTAAGATACTTTATAGTATTATATACCTCGTAGGCGATACGTATAAGAAGTAGTATAATAACTACGATATCGAGAACCTAGGTATATATATATATATTAGGATTTTAAGGACTTCTACTACGACTATATCGGCGATCCTATAAACCGTATACTTAACGTAACTCTCGAGTATAAGAGTATTCGTTAGCGTAAGAACTAGTCGGTTTAGAACTTTACCCTCGAGCTTATAGTACTAGAAGATTAGCTAAGCGACTATACTAAGGCGTAATAAGTACGATATCTACTCGTAAAGCTATAGCCTATACTACGTAGCGTAATCGTTAAGTACTACGTCGTCCTAGTATTACGATAAGAGCTCGTAGAGCTTACGGCTTATATTAAGATACCGGATAAGGCGTATAGTAAGCGACGAGAGCGTAACGACGATAACTATAGTAAGAGTAAGAAGAAGCGTCGCTTCGATAACTATAGTAGCGGTAGTAGCGGTAGTAAGGAGTAGTCTACTCGCGATCGAAAAGCAAGCGATAAGTAGTCGCGAAGTAATAATAAGAAAGGCAACTAGGATATTAATAAGATCGAATATTATAGGTACTATAGAAAGGGCTATTATAAAACCGACTACCCTAACCGCTACTTATAGAAAGATAACGACTCGTATAGTATACGTAAGATTAAAGTAGCCGAAGAGGGAAAAGGCAAAGTACCGCCTAAGAGCTAAAGGTAAGTACTATAACTAATTCTAGTAGCTTAGTAGTCTACGTACTATTAAAGCGAGTACGTAGCGTAATAGTTACGTAGGAGGGTAACGTATAAGTCGAATGCTTACTCGATAATACTACTAATATTAATATTATCTCTCGAGAATTTGTCCTTTAGTATTAACCTTAGTAAATCGTAGACGCTACGCTTCCCTCTATAGACGGCTTTTAAGGAGAAAGAGGGTACTACTATAGAGCGTACTACCTAAGCCTACGTATCGTAGATACGACCGGGTAAGAATAGGTTACGAGCGGAACCTTCTATATATTCGAGATACCTAACCTAGATATTATCTTAGGTCGGCCTTAGAGAAGGGATTAGAAGGTTATTATAGATAGCATAACCGATACGTAGACGTACGGCAAGCCTAGTATAGTAAGTTCGGTAACGGTACGGGAACTATAGTAGTTTTAGAAAGATATACGTAACGTACCTTACGTATATATAATTAACCTACGTAGCGTTACGGTCGGTAATAATATAGACCTACTAGAAGAGTTTAAGGACTTTATAGATATCTTTACTATAACTCTAGAGGCTCGACGCTAGCTATACGTAGATATAGAGTATACGATCGACCTTATCGACGGGAAAAAGCTACCGTATAAAGCCCTTTACTACTAGTCTAAGCGAGAACTTCGTAAGCTTCGTAAGTATCTAGTTAAGGTATTAGACAATAACTAGATCTAGCCTAGTATAAGCGAAGCGGGTACGCCGATCCTATTCGTACTAAAGAAAGATAGTAGTCTCTAACTCTACGTCGATTATAAAGGGTTAAACGAAATTACTATTAAGAATCGTTACCCTCTACCCCTTATAAGCGAGACGCTTAATAGGCTTAAGGACGCCGAATAGTATACGTCCTTAGACCTATAGGATACCTACTATCGTATCCGGATTAAGCGAGGCGATAAGTAGAAGACTACGTTTTATACGCGCTACGGATACTTCGAGTACCGTATTATACCTTTCGGCTTAACTAACGTACCTATAACGTTTTAAGGATATATTAATAGAGCCCTAGCTAGGTTAGTTAATATCTACTATATAATCTACCTCGATAATATCCTAGTCTATAGTAAGATATAGGAGGATTATATACGCGACGTACGCGCTATACTTAAGCGTCTTCGGATATTCTCTCTATATACGAACCGGAAGAAATACTCGTTTTAGAAGAAATAGGTAGAGTTCCTAGGATATATCGTTAGTACTAAAGGCGTATCGATAGATTAGAGTAGGGTAAATATAATTATAGAGTAGCCGCGACCTACTATACTTACTAAAGTCTAGTCCTTCCTAGGATTCTATAACTTCTATCGTAGGTTTATCCCTAACTACTCTCGGATAGTTATACCTCTAATAGCTCTCTCTAAGGGAGCTAAGAATAGTAAAAAGCTAGGTTAGATTAAGTAGGACGTAGCCGAGGAGTAGGCTTTTAAGAGCCTAAAGGATGCCTTCTACTCTATATCGATACTTCGATATTTCGACTATATAAAGCCCTTACGTCTCGAGACCGACGTATCTACGTTTATAGTAGTAGGTATCCTTTCGTAATAAGGAGAAGAAGGCTACTAGTATCCTATTACTTTCTAGTTAAGGAAGATAATCCCTATAGAGACTAACTATAAGACCTATAACTAAGAACTACTAGTAGTAGTAGAATCCTTTAAGTATTAGAGACCGTACTTCGACGGCTTATAGTATATAGTATACGTACTCGTCGATTATACTAATCTTAAAGGATTTACGACTATAAAGTAACTAGTTAGTAGGTAGGCAAGGTAGGCTATATTCCTAGTACCCTTCGACTTTACGATTAAGTACTAGATAGGAAAGAAGAATCCTACTAATATACTATCGAGGAGAAGCGACTACGAAGGCGAAACGTAAGCGATAAGTAACCTACTACCTATACTCTAAGCTAAGCTTTTAGTATAGTTAGACCTAACTAGAAGTATAGAACTAGTAGTAAAACGTATCTCGGTAATATATATCTCTATAAGAGGATTAGGAGTAACGTAAGTATAGTATAATAACTTCGTTTACTATCTAGTAAGAATAGCGACTATAGTCGCTAAAGATAACGGCCCTTACTACTATATACTAGATCTATTACTTAGCTTTATATAGATACTCTAGTAATTAGAGCTATTAGCTAAAGAGTTATATAAGGCTACGAAGAGTAATAGCGGTATATTTAAAGGGTATTCGCTCCGCGATAATATCCTTTTTTAAAGTAATATAATTTATATACTAAAGGATTACGTATTAAGAGCGTAGGTTATACGTATATATTACGACGACGTCTTAGTAGGGCATTTCGGCTATATAAAGATAGTAGAGTTAATATATAGGAAGTACTACTAGTCTAATATATCTTAGGAGATAGCCGAGTATATCTCTACCTATAGTATCTACTAGTAGTCGAAAGCGAAACGGTACCGCCCCTATAGCGAACTATCTATACTACTAATACTAGTAAGACCGTAGTAAGAATTAATAATAGACTTTATTACTAATCTTCCGCTAAGTAAGCTTAGCTCCTACGTCTATACTATAATACTCGTAATAGTCGACCGCTATATAAAGATAAGCCTCTTTATCCTAACGACGAAGAAGTATATAGCTATAGAGCTTACGGAGATCCTATAAAGGGAGGTAATTAGGAGGTTTAGAGTACTAAGCGGTATTATTAGCGATCGAGGGTCGCTATTTACTAGCTAGTTTTAGAGCGACTTCTACTATAAGACGTATATAAAGCGTAAGCTTAGTACTATATTCTATCTATAGACCGACGGTTAGACGGAGAGAGTAAACTAGATACTAGAGTAGTATCTATAGTACTACTACTTAGAGGACTAAGAAGACTAGGTATCTTAGCTAGCGTAAGCGGAGTTTATATATAATAATAGTATATATCCTATACTATATATAAGTCCCTTTAGGATATTATACGGATACGATCTAGATATAGTATCTATATTAACTCTAGCGACTTCTATAGCTTAGGACGAGCTATCTAAGGGAAGGGTACTAGTAGTAATCGATACTATAGATAGGTTACGATAAGTATACGAGATACTTATATAACGCTAGAAAACTATAGCTAAGTATTAAGCGAAGTACTATAACGCTTATTATAAAGTAAAGAAGTATAGTATAGGTAACCTAGTACTACTAGTATCTAAGAATATTAAGCTAGATATACTAAAGAAGAAACTTAGACCGAAGTTTCTTAGACTATTTCGTATTATCGATATAGTAGATATATAGGCGTATCGCCTAGCGCTACCGTTAAGTACGAAGATCTATAATATCTTTTATATATTACTACTAGAGCCTTAGAAGGGCCGTAAGGGTAAGGAATATAAAGTAAGTATACCTATCGTAGAGGAAGCGGATAAGTAGCGAGTAGAAGAGATCGTAAAGAAGAGGATACGGAAATAGAAGATATATTACCTTATTAAGTAGATAGGATAGCTAGATAAGTATAATATATAGGAACTAGCTAAGTATATTAAAGATACTATAGCGCTTAACGCCTTCGAGGCGTAAGCGAAGAGTAGATAGAAATAAAATAAAACTAAGATAAGTTAATAGTACGTACTCGTTTCGCTATTAAAAAACTATATAGGGCTTAGCGGCCCGTAGGTACTAAGTAGTAGGAGAGGAGGTTACGTATATACGCCGTATAGACGCGTATTTAGTCGGAATCGTTACTAGGAGTAATAGTACGGCCTATAATCTCGTCGACGGCGTCGATAGCTTAGTAAGGCTATCGTCGGCTAGATACTAGAGCGGTTAGTATACGAAGCGTATACGATATAGAGTAGTAACTTATATAGCGACTAATCTCGACGAGAGCGGTAAGGGAGGTATTAATACGCTTAAGTATACTAATAGTATCGAGGCCGCCGAGCGTAGCTATAGTACTACCGGCGCGCTTACTCTTAAGTAGGGTACTATCGGAGGAGATCTTATTCTTATTATAGTAGAAGGCGCGGAGGGTTAGCTTAATAGCTATACGCGATTAGTATATAAAGCGTAAGTAATAAGTAAGATATATATACTAGAGACGGCTATAGCGAGCTCGTTATCGATATTAGCCTAGACTTACTAGCGCTCCTCGAGGTCGTATAGGCGTCTAGCTCGAACTTATTACGCGTAGCGTATATATCGCGTAAGCGCGATAGTAGCGCTAAGAAGGCGGGAGCTAGTACCGGCTTATACTTCTAGTTAATACCTTATAGCGGCGATAGCGGACGGCCTAGCTAGGATCGAAGTAGCCCTCGTATAGATATCGACTAGGTCGACTAGTAAACGATTAGTATACGTAGCGTAACTATAACGGGGCGAGAAGCTTACGGTTAGCGGTTATATAGTCGTAATAGCGGGTATAACCCTCGGCTATAACCTTAGTACGCTTCTTAAGAGTAGTAAGTATAGTATAGCGGTTACGCGGCGCTTACCTAGAGTATTAGAGGGACCTATAGTAGCTATAGTAAAGATATTAAGGTTATTTAAAGAGAAGAAAAGGGTACTTACTAGTAGGTTACTAGCGTAGGAGGGGCGTATATATAGTATAGGCTATAAATAAAGAGATACTTAGGAATAGGAGAGAGTTCTTAGATAGGCTTTATAGGCTACTTATACTCGCTACGTATACTTAAACCGTTACTATAGACTACCCGTAAAGCCGCTTTACTTTACGTAATTACGAAATATATATAAAATAATATAGTAATAAAGCCTTTACTATAAATAGTAAAGGCTAAGTACTAGAATAGTATAGCGACGGAAATCTCGCGTATAGTAACTAGTATAGAGCGACGAGAACGTACGAGAAGCGTAACGAATACGCTAGATAGGGAGCTTAATATAAGATTAGGCTATACCTATAGCTAAGGATAGCTATACTAGGGAGAAGGAGATAATTATAAGGACCTCGAGGAGTAATATCTCCTACTAAGGCTTGCCTTAGCGTATACGCCGCGTACGTAACGCGTAGGCTTTTTACGTAGCGTCGTACGTATACTCGAATATATACTTATTAGTTCTACCTTCTATCGACTTATCGGTTAACGTATCCTATACGTTACTATATACCTAGCCCCTTATAGTAACTCTTAGGTATATACCTATCTAAGTAGACTAAATAATAAGATACGGGATCGCTATAATATTATTTCTAGAATCGTAATTAGTATTAGAGTAGGCGGTAGTATAAGGACTAGTAGTTACTACTTCTAAAAAGTAGTTTATATTAGTAGAAGTATTACTATAGTATAACTTTAACCGTTATATACCGCGTAATCTCGTCTATTAATTACGTACGCTTTCTATATAATAAGGTAGGAGCTCTAGCGAGTAGCTAGTTACTAATTATATTTAACTTTAGTACGATAGTAATCTTCTTCCCTTCCTTATAGCGATTATAATTAGTCGATAGTAATCCTTCTTCCTTTCTTTAATAACTATACTAATTACTAAATACTATATAGTAGTCGAGTAATACTAAACGAAATAGCTAATAATATATAACCGAACCTAGTATAGTAGTACTAACTCGATTTATTTTTTATATATAGATTATAGTCTACTTCGCTTCTATTTAGGAAATAGTAAGTACCTACGATTATTAATTCTTCTATTTAGGAAACTAATATTTAAAGGGTTATACTATTAGCTTAGTCTAGAATAGTATAGAAGGAAATTACTTAGGTACGCTCTATTTTACTATAAGGGAGTATAATCTACTATAGGGCTACTAGATAATATTATAGTAGATCGTATAAGTTATTATAGGGCCGACTAATAGTAGATATACTACGTACTAGTTCGACTATAGAGAGGATAGCGTTTAAGGCCTTCTAAATTAGATAAAGCGAGCTTCTTTCGTATTTAATAGATATTACTATAGTATTACTAAATTAGAGTAGTTTATATTAATAAAGTAGGACTCGCGCTACTCTATATCCGAATAGTTATAATTATCC